>SMGT01004410.1:176789-196771 GCA_004794575.1 Lanistes nyassanus | reverse complement strand
GAGGGAGAAATGTGAGTGAGGCGCCACCTGTGGTCCAAGTTACTTAGCTAGCCCACAAAACTTAAACCCAGTTTTCATCGACGTGACGTTGGTGTTCTCCTGCTGATGTTTATGGCCTTGCAATCTGCCTGTAATGTCTGGCTGCTATCGACTCATCGCCTGCCTGGCTGCTCATCCCTCTGTCTCCTTGTTATCGTACTTGCCTATTACGTCAGTGTGTCTCGCCTCAAACCTCCAATCTTTGACACCTATTTTCTCTGCTGCCACCCTCGAGTAGTTGATCAGCGATGTCGTATGTATCTGTGCGTCCATTCTCACATGGACACGAACAGACCAAAATATGTGGCCACCACCACCACCACCACCACCACCACCACCACCACCAGGGCAGAAAGCAAAGCTGAAACCTCAGACGTCTGTGCAATTAGTTTTGTCGCCTGGGATAACACATTCTAGTTTATTTCTTTGTTAGTCTGTCGCATCGCATAGCAATTGCGTCTCTATATGCAGCTTACACGTGACCCAGTTACATTTATCAGTTCCAATGGAAACAAGATTGGATGTCAACGGTGCATATCTGGCTTTTGGTAGGAGTCTTCGCAGTGTGTGTGTTTGAGAGAGAAAGCGCACTCGATCCTGTGACACGTACAGTTCGTCTCCAATTATTCTACTTAACGTGACGACCAAACGAGTGCTGGCATGATTCATGAGTGTAATCAAGTCCCAAGAACGATAATTATAAGGGACAAAGGCTGTGAATTTTACATACATATATATGAAACTTTGTGCAACACGAACCAACCATTTGTAGTCTTCCTTTTGACCAGTATTTTCAGTTCGGCGGTGTAAATTGTATCGCCCAACTTTGGCCCGGCGTAGACCATTAATATGCTCAATTGTGTAACTCATTTGTGTCTGCTTGACCAAACAGCAGATTCACCACAGAACTTCCTGGCGTAGATGATTCATTCCGTCCCTGGAAGCAAAACTAGCAATTTGCGAATTGCTTTATCTCTGAGTCCTGTTCTTGCTGTCACCCCCTCATCAAGCCTTGATGATATTTCATTCGCGAGTGTATTTCATTCGCATACTATAACCTTGGGAGTTGAAGTGGAAATTACTTGTACAATTTCACAATGACTTAAATTTGTCCCTTCTACTTCTGTCTAGGTTATTTATTTAATACTAATGCGTGTGTGTGTGTAATCAAACAAATGATTGGTGCTGGGAGTGTAAAATGTGGTAAAAAAAAGGAAATATTGTCTTATAATATTTAGTGTCTGTTGCTAAATAGTTCTTATTGCTAGATAAACCACATGGCGATAAAGACATGATTTGCAGATGCAACTAAGTAATCACGCAGTTCTGTCTGTCAGATCCCTTGAAGTTTGAGCCAAGGGCTACCTTTGACCCTACCCGTTTACCTTATCGAGGCTAGGCGGATGTTACGTCAATGCGGACCTTATACGCAGACAAAGTGCGTGATGCCGCGGAGGTTGTTCTCGACCGGCGTCTGACCCTCTTGCTTCCAATAAAACTGTTCTCATTCGTCTGGAACCCAGACTGTTTTCCGCACATGCCCTCGGTTCTCCTGCTCGCCCCTGCCCACGTGCTGCCCAGTCGTCAGGCCTTCGCATACGTGTGCTTAATTATGTGCGAAGGTCGAAGCAGCAGAACAAGTGAAAATGGTTCTGGGGAGTGGGGATATATGCACTAATTCATGCACCACCACCATCCCGCTACACGCGCGCGCGCCCACACACGCACACTCGCACAAATTCATGTGCGGGTGTACACACACACACACAGCAAGAAAGGTCAGGCACCAACCGACGGGGCCACGCGGGATACCCGCCAGGTACGTGAAGTGACACGCGTTTTTGCCGCGGCTGAAGGAACGTTGAACCTGCTGCGAACTGCGTGCCCAGGTGCCGCAGTGGAACGTGCATTGAGTAGCCGGTAGCCACAGTGTGACGTGTCTTGAGTGCTCCGTTGTGGTCTGTGGACGGCTGCAATTCCTTCAGCTGCCTAGCCTGCAGGGCAGATAAACATAGACGCTAGACGACAAATGAAATTATAGCGAAAATGGTATTCCATCCCCACCCCTAGAATATAATAGAATCTGTGTTAGTCACATTAAGAACAAAGCGGAGAACGGCCGATGTCGTATTAAACCATAATAACAGATGACCCGTTCGATCAGCCCGCGCTCCTACCACCTCCATCACGTGCGTTGTGCCACCACCACCATGCAGGAAAAGACTGGAAAGGCTCAAACGTCGTGTCACGTCTTGTCTGAAACGTTTCACCTGGCGCCATTACACTTCGCCTTGCGCAGACAGAAGCCATGAGATTTTACAGGTAGGTACACCTGTACTGGTGCCGTCCCGTCAGCGCAGGCGGTCCTCTTGTTTCGGGCTGCCAGACAGGTGTTGCGCTTGGTGGAGAGAATCCCGAACAGACACACTGAAACGCACTCCGCTATGGTGTAGGAAACGGAGGAAAACACAGCCAGGCTAAAAGAAAAACTAAGGTGTCCCGGACATGGCACTTCGTCTCTATTCCCCTTCAAAGGGCGCTCGGAATGCATGAACCGATTTCCGCAATTAACCTGGAATGGCCTGCATAAGCTTTCATATTTGTTTGTGGTCAGAGGAGCGGGGGCCGTAAACCACATTCCCAAGCCCCTGGCACCGCCCCCATGGCATGCTCTCTGCAGTTTGGCCGAGCCAGACTCTACATTCAGCTCATGTGTCGGGCATTACAGCACACGAGCGTGTGCAGAAGTTAGCTAATGATGAGAGACAGGTGGATCATCTCAGAATAATATTGATGAGTACGACTGGACAGTGTCTACATACACAAACATATATTATTAATATATTTCGCGTCTTCTGTAGCCTTTTTCTGGTCTTAGTTCAGCTGTCTATGATGCACTGGTCGAGAAAACCACTACTGGTCTTCAAATGAGGGGTCTAATGTAAAAGACAAACTATCCTTACATTTCTGGACTGATAACCCCTAGAACAAAGTTGAAAACGACGCAGCGATAGGCAGCCAAGTTCTATCAACGTAGGAACACTGTATTTGGGGACAGAAATTACTTGCCTATGCCGCTATCCGGGAGTGGGACTGAAATCACTTGATAGTTGTGTGTGTCGTTCAATGTGGCTTAGCTCAATACCTTTTTGTTAACTTAGTTTTATTTCCCAAGCTTTTATGGAATCACTTGATTGTCCCACTAACCCTGAATAGATCTGCTGCCTAGTCTCGACTTTTACTAAACATCTGTCAATGCATTGCCTCGTCTATGATAATGAGGAGCGGGTTCTCTCGCTGTGACGAAGCATCAGCTACGACAAGCGAGCGGTGCTTGTTACCCAGTAGACGGTGTGTGGCGGGGTCTCGCAACACTCAAGACTAATTGCTATGAAAGCTGCTGACAGTTCGCAAAGTATGGCTGTTAGTGACAGCAGAAGTAGGGGCACTTGGGGGCTGCGCATTAACATTTTACCCCGCTTTCCTTGGTAAGTCAATAAGCTAAATGATGGTAGCCCCCACCACCACCACCACCACCACCACCACCACCACCACACACACACCCCGCTTCAATCCGCTTGCACTGACTACACCCCAACAGGTCGTAGCTGAGGTGCCAGAGCGAGACAGAAGCAGGCGCAATACATTGTCAGTTCTGCAATACATTGTCAGTTCCGCAATACATTGTCAGTTCCACAATACATTGTCAGTTCCTAGCTAAATCGTAACTTAACGAAACCTTTCTCTTTGGTCTCTTTATGACTGGAACGCCCAAGGACACGCGCAAGCACGCTTAAAGGTTTGTGTTCGTGTCTAATTACCCGCGGAAGCATCACAATGCGTGGATGTACTTATTACAAAAGCGGTCCAGCAGGAAAGACGGTGAGGGTGCGCGCGCCCTGAGGAAACGGAACCTTAGAACTTTGCCGGAAGTGGCACTTCACCTTGACACCACGCCTCAGGACCTAGCCACTTCCCCCAGCCCCCAATCCCAATCCCTGTAAACTGTATTGTGGACGTGCCCGTCAGCACTTGGTGCGTGTTTGTTTAGCGATCACCTCGCACTCCCTTCCCACCCCAACTCAGTCCATCCGCCCCTCCACTTCGCTAGCAGCGCGTGGGATCACTTCCTCTTGAATTTCCGGTGCGGTTCGGAAGCACCGTCGGTCATCGTCACCCTCCTGTTCAGCCATGTGTCGCGGTCATCCGACTCCTGGGGCCGATTTCTCCAACTCAAAGGTCTGGCGGACTGTGGTTTCGCCCGGCGGCACGACAAGCTGGCTTTGCCGCCGTGCAGCATCCCTTTCACGGCCTCCATCCGCAGTGGACTGGGCTACGGCGCTCATGAGACCGGCCCCAGACTCAGAGCGTTGATCGTTTTGCTGGACTTGCCGTCAGGTCCACGTCTAGTGTCCATGTCTGTGGCGCCAGCATTATGTCAGCCAGGTTAAGTGAAAACTCCAGTGGGGAACCATTCCAACCGTCGGGAACAATCAACAGTTAAACGTTTTAGTCCTTTTTCGGTCGATAGATTTTTCGCGTACTCTTTCCGTGGAAAAAGTACGTGAAATAAATGAGATTTCGGAAGCAAGGCAAGTTTTGGGCGATTAATCTCTTTCGTTCCTGTAGATGCCAGCACTTAATCTTGAATATCCAAGATCTGCCCTCCCTATCTCTCCCTCCCCTCTCGTCTCTTCTACTCTCCCTCTTGTTCTGATACTGAGAAAGCGAAGCTTGCAGGGTGGGAGAATCCTTGACTCGATTCTAGGGACTATGCCACCAGTATGGTGTCGGCCTCACAACTTAGCCTGCATTTGCGGGGGGTGGGGGGTGACACACAAAGAGATTGCAACTCTTTAGTGGGACGATCTTTGTGTCAGTGAAGTTTGTCACAACCTCGTCACCTCAGTCCCTCCAGCCGTGCATACTCTGCCGAAGACGTGGCTCGTGCCTTCATTGCCTCTTCCTCTCTTTTCCCAGATGTGGACGACGTGAGTGACGGGATTAGCGATGAGAATGAGCACTGGCGGTTGACACTACACCGAGTACCCTCCCCTGGCATGGTATTGGGAGCTCTCCTATTGTCCGGAACCGACCTCTCCACGCTTTGCTCTCCGCCGTGATGAGCGATGGTTTAATTAAGATGCGACACCCCCTCCCACTTCAACCTCCCGGGCCGTGACACGCCCTGTGAGAGACCCCGGATTCTCGCCAGCGAGAAGCGGAGTGGATGGCTAGTCCATGCCCTCGGGCGCTGGAACGCCTGACAAGGTGTGACGCTTTATTTGTGCAGGACTGCAGGTGACGGGACCTTCGAGAAGGTGGCTCGGAGCTGGGAAAGCGCCGGGAAGAAAAACAAAACTGCACCAGCCTCAGGTTTGCTGGCATGAATGGAGGTCTTAGTCTAGTGTCAATCAAGCTGATTTTCGGCACTTGCGGGATTTAAAGTTTTTTTCCTCGCATAGGCCGGTTTATCTGGTAATTGCTGCTTTTAATTGGCTACAGAATGAGTCAAAGTTTCTTGGAGCGAAGGGGGGGAGGGGATGGAACCAGCTTTGGCCCCGTTCCCGCAAGACTGGTGAGGCTGCCCAACATTCAGCCCTGCCGCAGCGTAGAGGTGTTCCCATGGCGCGTTCTTACCATCCCGTGATAAGGACCGCGACAGAAGCTAGCGGCAGGTGTGTGGCACAGTTATGGCAAGTGAGCAGCGAGACTGCCAGGAGCAAATCCCCGCATGTGGTGGTACGAATTCCTCACGGCTGGAAGATCTGGAATAAATCTGTGGAAGGACTGAAAGACAGAGCAGCTGCAGTCAGGCACTTCCTTGGCCACACAGGCGGGCCTTCACTTTGTTTGTCCGCCTGCTGTAAGTCTTGCGCGTGCGACAATAATCGTTGTCCACCCCGCACCAGACATCGCAGCACAATAGCAACCACAACTCTCGCCGCGTGGCCTTTTTGATTACGTCCCCTTATTTATAGGTCCACCGTGTCAGCTTTGTCGTCTAGTCCGGCCAGCGAGCCTAGGGGCGGGGTTCACAGAGGCAAGGAAGGCGAGGGACGCTAGTTGTGAGGTCAGAGTTCCTATGGTCCACTATAAGACCTCTGACGTTACTGCCTAGCATTGCTCACTTCCAGCGAACCCGCCTTAGATTTTGCTAGGCAGATTAGGTGCCGTGGATGGCTCCAATTTCCAAGTCTGCCACCGACTTGTGATTTTGCACGAAAATTGGCAGCCTTTTATGGTTTCTGTGTAAATCTGTATCAGCGACGCCTGTCAGGACCAGCAATAAAAAGAAAGCCCTTGCCGAAAAAAATCTGACACTTAATCTGTCTTGTTCCATTCCTGCCTGGTGTTACTAGTGTTTGTTGGTCATCCGACAACTCTTCCCAGTACTGTAGCAGCGTTCAGCGTGGGTAACTTCACATCGACACCGACCCTGGCCAGTGGATTTGGTTAGAGGCGTGGGTAACTTCACATCGACACCGACCCTAGCCAGTGGATTTGGTTAGAGGCGTGGGTAACTTCACATCGACACCGACCCTGGCCAGTGGATCTGGTTAGAGGGTACTGGGGACGGGAGATGTCTGACGTACAGAGTAAAGATTGCAGAAATATTCGTATCTGTTATAGTAGGGAGCCAAATTATTTTTTATTGTTATTTTTCCCTTCCTGTCCCTGTCTTTCCCAGTTTTTTTAAAGTCTTGCTGAATTCTTCCAGCCGTATGAGCTTAATCTGGATGTTGTTCTTTCGTTTTTGCCGACACCAGCCATAGAGCCAGCCATTATTTTACTGACTTTTTATACCATTGGTAACCTTTCTTTCTTTTGGCACTCTGCTAAATCCAGTTAGGTTTTAGTGCTTTTACAAATTCTTTCTGAGACCAGTTTAGGTAATTATCTTATACTTTTACCCTGTCCTTTCATTCACTAGTATGACAAAGGTAATAAGTGCGCATGCACACTCACAGACTAAAATAAGTACAGACGAGCTAAAAATAGCAAGTGGGTGTCCCGATGACGCGTCACGCCGCGCGTGCCACGTGGCTTTACTATGACAACAACGAGATGAGTCACGAGGCAGAGGTGGCCGGACAAAAGGGTGGCTGAGTCGCCATGCTTGGCCTGCTGGAGATCGGGGCCGGCAGCTGCTAGTAGCACTAGTAATTACTATGGTACGTATCGATCCGCGCCTTCACCACGAGGATCAGAATCCATCTCCAGCTGGTTCGTTAAGCCACGGGATGCGATCTTTTCTTGTCAAGCTTTTCCGCTCCTCTTTCTTTTGATACTTTTTTCTCCATCCCACCACCTCCGTCTTCTTTAACACGTCTAATTATCTCTAATTTACACACTCCGGGCACCAGATGTATGTTAGATTGTTGCGTCATCGTGGACAAATACACATCACATCCAGATAGTTTTCGAAAGACTTCGGTTATACTCATTAAAAATTGTCTATCGCAGTCTCGGTCAGTGGGATTGTCTGTCTGTCCCTCCACACTAACACCCACTTCAGTAGCCGGACGAGCGATCAATCAAGAACTGGTGCAGGCACGGACACATGTTGAGCGAAGACAAACTCGAGCGTTCGACTGTGAGGTGGCTTGTGAAATCGCCATGGCAACAGAAGACTTGCGTGCTGTACCGTTGACAAATGATTAGAAACAGGGGCCTGCACTGCGCAGTCAGGTGCTGGATGGCGTCAGGTCTGCTTCTGGCACTTAATGGTTGACAAGACTGAAGACTCCATAGCACGGGGTTCTTTCAGTTAAGATTTGGGTCCGGCTTGCATGGTTGTTTGTAATTCCTGTTCATACGTAAAGGTGACAGTAACATACACATGGCGAATGAAAAACAGGCCTTACGACTGTTTTTTTTGTGTGTGTGTGCCAGAAATACATATACGAACGTTATGCAGACCAGGCGAGACAGTGCAAGACCGGGTTTCCTGTCCATGGACAATTGCACCTTTCACGTCGGCGTGTAAACACCGACACAGTCAGAATCAATTAATAACGATTAATAAACAGGTCGATGAGAACAAAACGATATAAGGAAATTGAGACAATTTTCTTCGGATACCCCAGAGTGATAGGGGATTGTTTTGCTCCTTCAGAACTTTTTTTTAATTTGCTAAAATAATCAGCAGCCGTACGTCGCGGGGACAAACTGAACAAGTCTTCGACAACGACTTTCTTTGGCAAACCTATAGGATGCGTTGCAGGGAGGGGTGGGGGAATCAAGGAGAGGAACACATTAATGCGAATCAATACGACAACAAATCGCATCCCAGTACCTTTAATGGGCTGAGAGTCAATTGTCACCAACTTTGTGAATCTGGTGGCGAGCTGTCTTCCTGTGTTGCATGTGTTGCGTCTTCTGCAACTGCTTTTTGTTTATACGATAGACAACGCCAAGTTTAGTTTGTTTGTATCTATGTTTCCTCTCTCTATTTCTTCTGTTTGTATGCGCGTTTGTGTTCCCTCAACCGTTCACTCACTGTTCGATGTGTCTGTTTCGATGTTTTCGCGAGGAAGGAGTTCAGAGAGAAAGCTTCCACTGTTTGCAAGACAAACTATTCTAATGGCGCTTCTCGATTCCGCTGGCCATACAACACGCAGTCTTTACAGAATGCCTCAGCCTCAATTCCTGGGCACAAAGAATTTGCTTGGGTGACTCAGCCTTAACAATCGCGTTGTCTGGGGCATAAAACACGGGTAAGCGGGGATAGGGGATGTCGGTTCCCATCACTATCAATAATACTGATTGTCTGCTCCGCCCAGATGCGCCCCTGGTCAAGGTCATGCACGTGGGTCGCAAGGGAGTCAGCAAACTCGCATAGCACACGCACTTGCACTCGCGTTTTGAGTACACGCGGACCGGAAGTCAACAGTTTTTTTTGTGGCAGCCATTCAAGAGCTGACGCCTCTTGTTTTCTGAATAAAAGAGCAGTGGAATGAAGCGTTCATCTGTTCCTGAAGAGCAGGTGAGGCGAAGAGAGAAAGCCCTGTCAGGTGGCTTGGCGCCAGGAATATGCATGCCGGGGTCTTTCTTCTCCGCTGGGTTTCAGACAGAATGCAACACGAGGCCTCGAGGCGTCTCAACCGGTACGCGTAAGGGACAGAGGTAGACACGAGAGCATTGCTCGCAGGCAGACTTGCCTTTGAAGTGACGTCTACCTGCAGTTTGGCGCAGCTGGTAGTCGGCAGATCGATGTTGCTGTCTTGGGCATTGTGTGCGTAGGTTGGGGGGAGGTAAAGGGGGGTTAATATGGACGTGTGCGCGGGCGCATGTGTATACGTGCGCGTGGGAGTGCGTGCATTCCCATTCTGATCGAAATTTTGCTGGCGCGAGAATGGTGAATAAAGCTGGCTCTTAATGTCAGCGACACTGTATTCTTCTGTGGGAACTTTGATATGATGACCTAGCTTTCGATCACGGGAGTTGTGGCATTTGTAAAAACTTGGACAATTGTCAAAACTTGGATGCTTCCTGGATACTGAACAAATATGCAAAAAACGACATATCTTCATATCTTTTAACAAAAACATACATACAACTGCATTTATACATGCAGTAGTTATCAATATATAGTAAATCCAAGCGTAGCAATCTAAATTCAGAAACGAGCTTTTAATAACTTTTTGATTTCATAAACAAGCTATTTGTTCTTAATCCAAAACCCAAACTGCAATAGGTACTATGTAGATCTCAGGACTGTGCTGTATGGGGGTGCATATTTTATCTGCAGACGTAAAATGTGTCTCGTAACATACGCATGGCCAACGGGCCTCAGGACCGAAACAAGAGACGAACGCTCATAAAACCATCCCAGAAGCGATCTCACAGCAACACTGTTATGGCACATTGTACTGTGGGTGTCTGCAGGTCTCTAAAACGGTTGTTAGTAACCGCACATTCGACGACGAGACCAGATCTGGCAGTGTTGACAAGTGACAAACACCGACGCTGTTACATTTGTTCCTTGTTCCAGAGATATTTTTTTCCTCCTTGTCGTAATCAGGTGCCACAGCTGAAATGTTCAGGCTTGATTACGTCTAATGACACGTTCACACAGTCATTCGTGAGTGCCTTTTCAGACTGCAGAGTGACAAACCGACATTTGCAGCAGCAGCATTATTGAAGAGGGGGTTGGGAGAAAGGGGAGAGAAAGTGGTTTTTTTCCCAACGAGAAACATGGCAAACACAAAGGGCTTCCCAGACCGCTTTGATAACAGCATTACGCCTCAAGTTGCAGCACCGCGTAGTTGAGCGTGACAACAGAAGTGTAGGAACAGCCTGGCAAGCACACAGTTACACAATCACATGTAATCACACGGTCGCGTCACAGTCCTATCACAGCTGTCAGTCCGTCATGCAGCCCTATAGTCAGACAGCGCCAACACTACGTAGAGGTCATCCGACCCCACTGACCTTCCCGGCTGGCGTCACGCCTCGCTGCCTCCTAGGGCCCACTTACTGCCGATCTCGCAGCACTCGTCCACCCACCCGGAAATACATGCCAGAACCCTGGCTCTTCCTCCCTCTCCCTCGTCTCCCTCCCCCCACCCACCAAGCCCCATCCCCACCACCACCTTGTGCCAAGTCAGGTACCGTGCTTGCGTGGAGGTTGAGAGATGAGAGGGAACGTGCTGTGCAGACCCTTATCACGACTGGTAGCCATCGCACTTTCTACACCGTTACCTCGTTGTCAACGTGTGTGGTTGGCGTATCCGTGCGGTATGGCTCGCAGTCGTGGTGGTGGTGGTGGTTATTTAGAGGGACAGTGCTTCCACCTCGCGGTGATTTCGCACTATGGGGGATGGGGTCCTGTTACTAAACTATGCACCGAAAGAACCACCAGACTGATGGCTGCAGTAAGATGGTCAGTGCGGACAGGCAGTTTAATGTACGGAGAGATGGCCGAATGGAGTTTGCACAATGTTTAACTCCAGGAAATAATCCTTGGCCACACCAGGATTCGAACCAGGGCTGCAGTAAGATGGTCAGTGCGGACAGGCAGTTTAATGTACGGAGAGATGGCCGAATGGAGTTTGCACAATGTTTAACTCCAGGAAATAATCCTTGGCCACACCAGGATTCGAACCAGCAACCTTCCATCTGCTAGTCCGCAGCTCTACCAACCGAGCTAACCAGGCCCCCTTGGCTCGCAGTCCTTCAGTTCCCATCAGGTTATGCTGCTTACGACTGGTGAGAAAGTAAGACTCGGGAGGGAGGGGGTGTTAGCGATTGAGCCGCCTGTCCTCTTCCCTGCTCCCCAACAACTCCCACAGTCTTAGTGTTACGTGGGGTATAGCTCATCTGGTCGAGCATACGGCTAGAGACTATAGGGTCCGAGTTCGAATCCTGCCCAAGCCACACCGGTTCTTCCCAAAGGAGGACCAGAAAATTTCTCAGTCACGAGATTCATAAGGATAATTATTATTTTTACTTTAAAACGCTTTTGCAGCCATAACGAGGATAGAGAAGGGGGGGGGGGCGGGCCGGAAGTAGAGAGGCGGGAGGAAGAGGTGTGTTTGGGAGAGCAACAGGGAGACGTGTGTGCACTCTAAATATTTTAACACTACATACAAAGCAGGTGCAAAATATGTGCTGCGAGTGTAAATAGTATGTAAGATGTGTGGTACATATGTTCTAAGTGTTCTTAGCGTGCCCCCATGTTGGCACGCAGTTGGAACATTATCGGAACACCATTTATACATTTTCGGCCATTTGAACACTTTCGAGAACACAGACCACAACACTTTTTGCACTGTTAGCACTAAGCGTTCTAGATCAATGTAAAATGCGTTTTGTTTCGGTAACAAAATAAGTGTTCAAACTCGATCCCTTCTTGTTTACAATGTGTGTGTGAAAGAGAGAGAGAGAGAGGGTGGGGAAAGGGAGAGATAGAAAGGGAGATATTGCCCAGCTTTCAAATTAATGTCGACCGTCAGCCTGCAGTCAACCGATCTCTTCAGACGTCTGAGGACTTAATCTCGCACAGGGGTGAAGTTACCCGCCCGATGTCACATTTCACAGGTACCGAGAACACTTTTATGGGCGCCTACAGACTTTCCAATCGATGTTGCCAAATCACATGCAGACGTCTAGGAAATTTTGCAGAAATCCTGCGCTTATCCGTGGAAAAGCTCTGCAGACAAATTGTTTCGCAGGGAGGGGTCGTGTAACTAAAAACCACTCCCTCGCTGCCGCGAACAAGTTATCGACAGCCTTAATCTCAATAACGTTATAGACTACTTCCGAAAAGTGTTGTCGCACGCATTACGCGCCTGACGTGGGCCTTATTTGAGCGTTGTCGCCAGCGGACCGTCGGGGAACTATTTTTTCTCTTTATAATAATTATTATAATATGCTCTAAATAAGCTGATTTTCGTTTTAAACTCTCGTGTGGTACGGCTCTCACAAGCACACCCGCCAATGCCAAAATGCGCACATGTGCGCGCAGTTTTTGCTTCAGAGAAGCCCTGCCTGCCTGTACGCCCGATATATCGATACAGCCCATTTCACACCGGTATAAAATCGCATGTTTTGTGTTCATATGCATCGTATAGGGTGACAGCTGTCTCGCTAACAAAAGGAAAAAAATTAATCTCTCTCCCTTTCTTTTCTTTTCCCTCCTTTTCTTTTGTCCGAAGGCGTTTGGGTCGAGCATTGATATGTTAGTCGGGCTCCAGTTCCTGTCCCGGGATATGGAGCAGGGGGCAGGGGGGGTCGACAACAGGGTACCCTCTGTCCCGCAGTGCACCCAGCCTCCTCTGGATTAACAGTATACCGCTAGTGACGCCAGATATAATACACAGTGGTCAGTCCTAGGACAAGGTTCTTACAGAGTATAATTCGCAGTGCATTGTTGTGTGTGCAGGAGTGCATTCATACGTGTATGGGGGGAGGGGGTGTCAAGCAGGTTCTGACGAGGCGTGTCTCCGAGCAGTCATCAGTCTGCAACCAGTTTGTACAAGATTTCAACGCAAGCGTGAGGCCGTTTTCTAGAATATCCATGAGAACGCAGTCTGATCATATCTGACCTTCAGCCCAGTGTTAATGCGTCCTTGTCTTTCCTATAATTGAACTAGCGCACTCGGGTTTGTGAATGCGTGCGTACGAATATCCATGTGTTGCGTGTGCGAGCGAGGACGGGGTGTGAGTTAGTTCCGGAGGAAGAAGGGGGTTTAACAGTATGCCAACATGGAATGTATCTACGCTGAAACTGTCAGCTTGTTTGGGATTAAATTTGCAACAAAAAATGCACCAAATGCCATACAAAAATGTTCTTATTGTTGTTCAATCAAAGCCTGGGTCGACTTGCATGAGTATTTGACAGTGAAATATCCTGTAGTTTTTCAGAAGTGACTGTTCTGAGTCTTGCAAGATACTGCAGTGGCGAAAGCTCCTGCAATCCACTCCACGGCTGGGTTGCATAGGTATTTCGTATTTCTCTCAATACTACAAGTGTGCATAATATACATAGGGTAAATAGAACTTACGACTACTCTGAACAACGTAAGGACAGACAGACACCTTCATGCTATCCACCCCAGGATCGTCAGGAAATATACAGGGACAGAACAGGGAGAGTAAGGTGTAAGAACAGCCTCTGGAGTTCTATCCGGCAATTAAAGCGGCGTTTAACTCGATATTTAGCGGTTTGTCATGCACCTGGTCCCTAAGTGCTAGAACAGGTCGTGTTGTTTTCAGCAGCAATGCGATGGTCAAATATTTGCACACAGCCGCACTGCTTCCTCTCCCACACGTGCACAGCATTCCAGCCGTGGCTGCACGAGCGACGGCTTATGCGCGGCCGTGATTGCTGCAGTTTGAATGTCTCCGAGACGGAACCGCAACACAAACAAGTCCAGCGTGTCACCCCCGACTGTCGGCTCTGACTTCCTTCATTTCGTCGTCAGTTGCGAAATATGTCTACGGTCTTGAGGACTCGAGGATGGAAAGGAAATTTCAACTGAAGGCAAGGGCAGCTAACTACTGATTGCGTTCTGAAAAGCATCAGAAATGAAGACGAAAAGAGATGCGTTTTCCTGATCGTTACAAGGGTTGTCACATCGCACTCAACTGAAAATTGTTGTGCTATCGTCTTTATTCCGTTCTCTCACCTCTCCTGCGGCCTTTTCTCCATCCTCCCTCCGACCCAGCCTCCGGCTTTCACCTATGCACGCGCACATGCGTACACCCTCGCGGAATCCAGCTGTGGTACAAGCGCTCGGTTCCCTACAGCTCCCCACCCCCAACGTCATCCCCTCCTCCGCGCGAGCGCGTGCCTGAGGCTAATCGACGTAATTGTGCATGTTTAAGTGTGTGCATGTACAGAGCTACTTATCAAGTACAAAACCATAACCTGCGTCAGAATTATGTCCGTGACCATTCTGGAGAATCGACAGTCTATCCCATAAAGCGCTGCGCTCTGTGAGAGTTTCGGGAAAGTCCAGCGGGGAGCGGCCTGTAATAGCAGGTCCCCAGCCGTCTATTTCCCCCTCCCCTCAGCCCAACTATACACAACTGGCGGCAGAGGACAACTGCAGATAGGGTCGGCCCACAAAAGGAGTGCTTTCAAAAGCATATTTCCTCCGGATGCAGAGGACAAAAGTTAGGTTGCATGAGGTTTATTGCATCAAAAATGATACAATTATGTTATCAGTCTAGTATTGTAGGCACAATGATGTAATCACACATCTCTGAGTCATGCTTAGTTCGATAAAGAAAGAAATAGAAAGAAAGAAAGAAAAGCTGAGACTTCGAGCATGACAGTTGGAGTGTGATGTAGGATGACACAGGTGACAGTGGAATTGGCGAAGAAGAATGACAAAAGTGAGAGTGGAAGTGTGGCGTAAATGGCACGAGAAAGAATGATTAGATGTTTTTGTCCGACATAATTCAACACACTGCTGCTTTGTCTGACTAAAGCCATCTTGCTTCGTGGTGCAGTTCTCACATTTCTGATCTGGAACGGCACCAATTTATCTTAAATCTGGAGATGCGTTCCTTTTTGGTGTTCCTTAATTTCCAACTCGAGCAGGAACAAATGGTAACTGTCTTTTAGAAGTGCAATTTAAATTTTTTTCGTTCTTATCTGGTCATCAAAGTCTCTGCAATCACCGTCAGCTCTTATCATCACATTGAGGTTTTCGTTGTCCTTTTCTGTCCAGCCTTCTATCCGACATTTTGTTTCAGCTGGGCGTTTGTTGGACTTCTTCATGTCCAGACTCGTTATGATGGATTTTGGGAACTCCGTGTGGTGGCGCTGCGAGACTTCTCTTCGTGTCAAAGCGGGTTGAAGTGGTTTGTAACGAACTGAGGAAACAGCTTCTCGCCAAGTGGATGTGGAAAACCTGCCGAGAAGGGAAAGCCGGCGGGGTGGGGTGGGGGGGGGGAGTTGCACCTTTAATTTAATGAACCTCTACCGGCAACCCAGCCTTGAAGAGTGAGTTCATCAAAGGCTGGAGTAAATAGCTTAGCGGTGTGTGCTGTCCCCCCCCCCACCCTCCGTCCCAACCCTCTTCGAACTGAAAGGACGGGTAGTGCCAGAAGTGTTCCAAGCTAAGTAGCCTCGCTGAACCTAGACGGGATGTCGTTCAGCATGCGCATTCACGTGCGCGCGTGTACGGTGCGTGCGCTTAGCAGTTCCCACGGACTCTGGCTGGACTGGTTGGACCCTAGTGGGTTAGATGCTGGACTTGATAAACGATCTGAGCCCGTCTTCGTTCGTTTGCTTAATAATTAGAAAGGGATTCATGTAGCGGTGATTTCATCCTGCAGTGATCCTGCTTCTGACGACGTTTTCTGTACTTGCCTTCTTTCTTTCGTCGCCATTATGATCGGTTCAAAAAGGTCAGGGAGGAAAGTGACAAGCTGCGACAACTGAGAAAGTCGCAGGGAAAGAGAATTAGCCTGGGCGATCCCTGTTTGTGGAAGTGACGTAATACATAGGGAGGAGTAGGCTGAGCATGCGCACTAAAGATAATCTTGAGTGAAATAATATCTTGTCTCGTCTATGCTTAGAACGCTGACGTCTAAACACCACCCGACAGATAAGTCTTGACTCTGACCTCAGAGGCCGGCTCGCTGGAAAATGAAGCGCTGCAAGGAGTGTCGCGCAGAAACAAGGAATGCTTGCTTTTTTCCCTTCAAATGTTTCGCTGCCGTGGGGAATCTCTAATGGACACGTGAACCAGCCAGTTAGACCGTCTGTCGGTGAGCAGACGAGACATGGCTGCATGTAACAGTTCTAAATTTTTTCCCGAATAGCGGATTTTCTCTGTCTCTGAAAAACGAACCTGGAATAAGCTATTCGCTCCTGGGACGACCGAATAACTTAATTATTACCGAATAATGAGGGAAAAATAAGCTATTCGGCCTTCGTGCACGGGAAATGAGAGGAACTTATTCCTGCCGTTGCGGATATTCCTGGAATAAGTAAGCTAGTCGGGTTTCTTGCATACGGGGCCTGGTTTTATGAGCGCCAAGTTGAAGTCGGATCGAGTGGTGGTGGAAGGCACCACAAGGGATGTTACAGAAAAATACGAACTGTCTGAGATTTCTTCGTTACCGTTTGGCAGTCTTGCGACATCCCTTATTCATATTGCACCTCCCAGCCGCGCTGCTTGCTGCCCGTAGCTCTCATGACACTGCACCCTGGTCTTCTTCCGTCAGGCAGGTCTTAGCGACACACTGCAGTAGAGACTGCATTGTTATTTTGAACTCGCTGTAGTTCTTTCTTCTCGCCGAGGTCTTGTCGAGGCCTCGGCAACTGCAAGCGTCGGGCTTGACGCATCGACGCAGGAGTGGCTTCGTGTACGTGCAGTGTAGGGGATTATTAGGATGAGAGAGGGAAGAGAGAACAAGCGAGAGGGCTTGCTAAAATTGCCCGGGGAAATCCAAGACTTCAAGACAGGAAAAGAAAAAATTATCTGCCTTCTTTAGCCAAAATTATACACTCTTCCCATTGTTTAGATTACTGGGGTTTGTTTAGATGAATTAACCTCAAGGATATCGTTCTTAACATCACCCCAACGTGTTGATGAAGTAGAAGTAGGTCTGTGTTTGGAGGGAACTGGCGGGTGGGGAGTGCAAAGGGTAGATCCGATTGCTTAGCGTAGAATCCTACATTGATTTCCTTCGTTGTTATATTCAGAACAAGAACACGTAGTTTTAGCGCAACAAGTGACGTTTGTAGTCACATAGGTGCCTAGCAAAGCAAATGTTTCCCTTTCAAATTCAGCGTATTTGGAGGTTTTTGCGGTGCGCGCCACTTTCACGCACGCACGCACGCATACGCATACGCAGGCGGCACAGGGACACAAGGATCTGAGTCATAGGATAGTCAAAGGTTCAGCGTTGGAGACCAAGGTGTGGCTTAGCCATCTCCACAATTAACTGGAGAGTTTCCCGCACTGCAAATGAGAATCTTCACAAATGCAAAAAAGGTTTTTTTATTAGATTTATCAAAAACTAATTACCAGTAATCTTCTTTCTATTTATCTTTCTGGATGAAGGCAGCTATTTTTTTATATATATTTTCTTCTTAGAAATGCACATCTTGCGCGCAATCAAAAGCCAAGCCAGTTGGCCTTGTGATGGCGTGAGAGAGGAATTTTGATAAAATGCGTAATGCGTAGAGCTGTTCATTATAATGTAATATAGCAAGTATAATCAATGGATCTCAGAAGATTAATTTAAAGAAAACATTTAATAAGTCAATCAATTACTGGGTTGGTTAGTTGGTTTATTTGTTTGTAGTTCGCTGCTTAGTTGGTTTATTTGTTGGTAGTTCGCTAGTTGGTTGGTCTATTTGTTTGTAGTTCGCTGGTTGGTTGGTTTATTTGTTTGTAGTTCGCTGCTTAGTTGGTTTATTTGTTGGTAGTTCGCTAGTTGGTTGGTCTATTTGTTTGTAGTTCGCTGGTTGGTTGGTTTATTTGTTTGTAGTTCGCTGGTTGGTTGGTTTATTTAGTTCGCTGGCTGGTTGTTATAGGAAGAAGGAGAGGAACCTAGAAGAATGTCGTTTGGATTGATGGGTTGTGTTTCAAGACGTCGGAAATCCTTCCAACGCACATGTCTCATCTCAACACATATACAGACACATATATACGTCTGTGTTTGTGTCACCTTGTATGTCTGTCCGTCCGTCATCGTGTGCATGAACACTACGTGCGCGGTGATGAGTCATAGCAACTCTTCATCGAACTTCATTGACGCCGCGTCTGACTTGAGGTATCCAGTTGAAGAGCAGGGGCTGCACAGGTTGGTTATTGGCTGCTGGAGACAGCCCGTCCTCAAAGAACCCCCTGGCGCCATCTGGTGGTAACACCTTGCAATGCACTCACTATGGGAGAGGTACATGACTGTCGAGAGAGGTCACACTCCCTTTGTGTGTGTGCCTCAGGCGACCCATTCACAGTTCTCTAGACACTAAAAGTATACAGTATTGAACCAGACCAGCCTCCTCTGCGAGACAAAATAAATCCCGCGTGCTGTTAGAATAAAAAAAAGATGTATACACACTCGAGACGTTTGAAACGTGTCATATCGATCTTGTCTGGAACAAACAGAACTGTATAGTTTTCATTTGCTGACATCACGATGCCTCGCTTACCCGGACTCGTTATCTGTTTGACAGACGACTGCATCATTTATTTGTTTATTTACCAAAGTTTGTGAAACAACCACTGTCATCTTAAAGTAATTCGGATTGCGTGTTATCAATAAATTCATCCGACAGACGCCTTCCCAACAAGCAATGCTTTTTAAGTACACGCCGTATATTCTTCACGTTTGATCGTTCGTCGCTGTGCAGCGTGTATACATCTGAACCAGAAATTTTCAGACGGTACCCTATGCTACTGAGAGGTAAACCAAGCGAAATTTCTTGGAATTCCTAAGATTAAGGCTTCATCTTTCGGTCAGTCCGAAGATATTGTGGCTTGCTACCCGATAATTGTTTTCTCAAGACAACCTGGTTCAGTGAGTTAGCGGCGTGGTAACTATAACATACAGCCGTGTTGGGGATCCCGCACACTGCGAACTTAAGCTTGCTCCATGCTGGTAGCACGTTGACACTGCGTCGTGTGGCTCCGCCCTTACGAGCTCACATCCGAGCACCGAAACGAGGCTAGTTGAGGAAGTGACGTCTGCTAGCTAAACAGAAAGGATGATGTCACTGCAAGGACGATCGAATATGCCCCGGTCTCATAAGCTAATCGAACGCCGATGATGCATGCGCTGGAATCTGCAGCTAGGTAAGTGTGGGTTGCTATCGTGGGAAGGGAGTATCATGGCTAAACTCTTCCCTTCCTTTATTCGCTTCCCAGTTCTTCCAACCTTCCCTCTTCCGATCCCCCCCCCCCCACCCTCCATTCTCTTCACGATGGTCGCGTGCCACTCCTGTGAACTGCCAGTCCAACCATTCGTCTGGGAATGAAAATACCGTTTATGTCATCTGCGCATGCCCGCCCACACGCATGCGCCTACATGCACACTCCTAAATTAGATCTCGTGTAGGATGGAACTGTTGGACCGACTAGCAGTCTGAAATCTCTGCATCGGCATTTATCTTTTGGGCTTTGGAATCCCGACTCATCAGGTCAGCAATTTCTGACAGTCTGACAAAAATCGAGTCAAAATATTGCGAATGCTGCACATGGAGGTCAAGTACGAGTGAACGTGACAGGGCAAAAGTTCGTAGGACCGGTGCGAAACTCTAGAGCTTGATAAGCATTAGTAGCAAGTTGATAGTCATTACCAGAAGTTCTCACTGCGATGGTCGCACGTTCTTGAGGGACACTTGAACTTTGAAGTGACGCGGTTCGACTTATGACTCACTTGCCCCAACTTTTCTCGCAAGGGACTGTATCACTAAGCTGGCGGACTTTCCCCCCCCCCAAAAAAAAAATCCAAAAGAAACAGAAAAT
>SMGT01004410.1:147149-166617 GCA_004794575.1 Lanistes nyassanus | reverse complement strand
CCCCACACACACACACAACTCCTCCTTTTCTTTCCTCTTCTGCCAACACACACACTCTTTCTCTCTGTTTCTCTTTCTCTTTCGGTTTTTCTGTCAGTCTGTCTGTCCATCCGTCCGTCCGTCCGTCATCACTCTGTTTCTGTTTCCACCTGTAAATTTGTTAGTCTGCAAGGTCGCGCGCGCGCGCGCTCGCGTGTGTGTGCACTGTAGGGAAGAACGGATTTCTGTAAAGAGCTCTAAAAAAAAACGTACCCGGGGTGAAAAAGCCTGAGGCTTTTGGGAGGGTTTCTGTCTTGAATCGTCAAAAGTTTAAAGCACTTCACGCGAAATGCATCGCTTGCACAAATTATCTGCCCTTGATGCTCTCTTTACCCTGAGAAATCACGGAGCAAACTGTCCTTGTACTGCATCAAGGTCGCCGATGATTCATGTTTCTTTAGCTGTGGTTGGATGTGTTTCCTCGCCCTCCTCCCAAAACATTCTGGGCCAAGGACCGCACGACTTTTGGCCGTGCCAAACACGCCGATCTCTGTAGTACAAAGAGTGAGAATGGTAAGAAAGACGCACAGACGTGATGGTGACTTGATGGGTGGGGTGAAGGAGGGTGGTGGGATGCTGACTGTGGAAGCAGCACGCGTATGTTCTGCTTTGTGAATGACTAGGGTCATAAAATGATAAACGCCATACACGAAGACTCTCTGTGTGTGCGCGCGTCCGTTCGTCCGCACCTGTGTTTGTGTGTACATATTAGTATGGCTACCTGCACGCCCGACTGTTCGCTTGTGCTTGTAGATAGCATGCTGGGCGATAACTCTGCACACGCACGCACACACCGACGAAGACTTAAAGCAGATGTTGCTGCTAGGGGTGGATATTGTTACGACGACTACTGTTAAGGCTATGCACAACCAGCAGAAGTTTCGTTTTGTTCTCATTGACTTTCACGCGGAAAGCCACCGCCGCATCTGTTGCCGTATTTCATTTCCCCCTTCCCCAACTGTCCCCTTCGTCTCTTCCCCACTCCACCCCTCTCCTGCTTCCACGAACTGGTGCAAGAGAAATGGACATTCGTCACAGCAGGCAGACAGTCGAGTGCCAGATGACTGCACTAGCTTTCTGTAACTCAAAACCTCTTCGCTAGCGATTAGCACTAACTTTCTGCAGGGAACGTGCGACCACACAAGAAAGTGGGATTGCTACCCGATAATTTGTGTGAGACAAAGAGGCCAAAAATAGTGTACACATATTGGGAAATGGGAGAGAGGCAGATAATGGCGTTGAGATGAGAGTGGAAAACATAAGGAAGACAGATTGCATCCCCCCCCCCCCCAAAAAAAAAAACCCTTCACATATCTGCTAGTCTAGCAGGACAGCGCATTTCTTCGAACTAGCGAAAGTTTTTACTTTCTTATATTTCATGTTCGTCATTTCCACAACAACGGCGTGCAGTTTTCTTTCTGTGACGACTGAAAGCTGTTAACGTCGCATGCTTCCCCGCACATCCGTGCGATGCTGTCACCAGATTTAGAGGGCACGATGGATGCAGGTTGAACAGGATGGTGCCTCAGCCTGGCTAGCCTTGCTGAAAATCGCTCTTGCACTCTGACACACTGCCCTGTCGCCTACTGTCGAACCTCGTCAATGAACAGGTTGCCACGCCTTCACTATGCGACACACTCTGTCTCTCTCTCTCTCTCTTTCACACGTGAAAGAACTGTTCCGTTTGGCCACCTCTGCTGCTCTACAGGTATAACTCCAGCCGTACTCACCTCAGTTGACTCCCCACCCCTGCCAAGCATTCACCCCACTTCTTGCCGTTCCCGTCGCTTCATCTCCCACATGTCTTCACTACCCTTTCTGCTTGTACTTTCTCACATACTCGTGAGCTCATTTTCCCCTCACGTTTACCCACTAACATAATAGGATATATTTTAAAGTGGTAATCGTTCGATATGGTATGCTGTATGTCCAACACTTAACATTCCTTTGACATCGGGAATAGACAGCGTAATAACTGGACTCTTGCCTTTGATCAGTCAGCTAACGGTACTCGGCCGTCTTTCAAAGGAAGCCGCGACGCCAGGTGCGTTATAACTAACCACATTAATTCCCCTGCGGAAGTGAATCCACAGTAGGTAACTGTCAATAATACTAAGCCGCTTTTTTTATGAAAACGAATGCCGCTGTCAGTTAATAAAAGACACCCCCACACCTTCCAGCGAAAGGGGTGGCTGGAGGGGTGGGGGTGGAAACTTTGAGGTACGGAATAACGCGAGACAAGGGCACCTAATTCTGCCATTTATTGCAGGACCCTCTGGCATTTGCAAATGTGCACGTACAAGATGCAGTACGCCAGCACGCACATACACACTCGCAAAAGCAGCACGCCATGGGGTTTTTCGACCTGACCTTGACCACAGGTAACAGCAGAGAGATTCGGGTGATGCACAGAGTAAGGAAACAAGATAACAGAAAGAAGTTTTTTTTTAAATAAAGCGCGATTCTGCTTTTCTAGCAAGACGTGACGTGACAAGTGTGGGAGGGGCTCTTCTCGGCTCCTGGAGAAAGTAGCTCTCATATTATACAGGAATTTGGCTTCAGGCAGATTATCTGACTTGTTTTGTGTTTGGAAAAAGGCTTATCGTTGGCATGCTAAGAAGTGTACAAATGGTATCGTCTGTAAAGGTCATTGAATGTCGAAGGGGTGTGTGTGTGTGTGTGTGTGTGTGTTGGGGAGGGGGGTGCGCGTGTGTACGTGCGTCCGGCCAGAACCATGCTGATGTTGAAAATACCTAAGAATTGCCGATCTCAGCGAAGTGCATCTAAGGGAGACAAATCTTCAATGCACACGCTTACGATGGTAGCCCACAGTAATTGCCTTATGGTTAAGTTCTTTCCCTTGGACAGCTGTCGTGACTATGCGATCTGGAGCCATGCTCATGGCCGTTAAGGCTAAACCTATCGCGATCACGTGACTAACTATTGGTTAGGGACCTTTGTGGACACTTAATTTACTTCTTTCTTTTAAATTACATATCTCTGCATTCTCTTTCGCTAAATTTTCATTTCGCAGCAGATAGAATGACGAACGCTGGAGTGTGAGCTACCTTAACTTTGTTACTTGAAAATGAGACCCTCATTAGTGTGTATAGTTACTCATCTTAAAGGAAGCATACCAAAATTTGTTTATATTGCCTAACCTAATGGCTAGTATCGCTTAATTCAGAAAACAGGAGAAATATTTAAATATTTAAAGGTTAAATGAGCAAAGGTCTTATTTCAGCAACAGTTTTTTTTAAAGCATAGATTTAAATTCTTTCTTATTCTCAGTACGCACGTACTTTCTGCGTTCCTAACCACCTTAACTCTACCCTCCATCTCTCTCTAGGGACGTCATTTAAAAAAAATAGTGCCTCGTGACCAGGTACTAAGGACGAGGGTGGAGGGTGTGGGTGGGTGGTTCCCGTTCACGGTTACGTGATTTTTAATTTATGTGATATAAAATCTGCGTGATTTTTTGGTCTCTTTGATTTTCAAGCGGAAAGTGGTCCTCGTTGAACCGCCTCTCAAAACGCCGACAGAAGACGAAAACACTTTTAAAAAATATTTATTTAGCTCGAAGTAAATGATTTTATGGATGGACTTGGCACTTTGCAGAGCATGTAGCTGAAAAATGACCGGATGTCTATTTGGCTTGGTAAGTCTGCTAAATGTCTGACCTGACATCGCTTTCCCGCTGTATCGCAGCCTATCGCGTCAATAAGATAAATGCCAGAGGCGAGTGAAGAAGATGCGAAGAACGCAAGATGATGAGCGGAGCCCCACTCGCTTCCAACGCATCTATAAAACGCGTCTCTTCCATCAGTGGTCAGAATGGGGGCGGGGGGGGGGCTTGATAGGTTGCTGGTTCAAATCCAAGAATGGCTTAGGATTACTTCCCGGAATGTAAAGCTGTGCATACTCCATTTGACCACCCACCCACCCCCCAGCATTAAAACTTACTGTCCGCACTGGTCATTTTACTGGTAGTTTTTTCAGTGTAGTTCTTGTACTGGTGGTTCTTTCACTGCACAGTTTAGTAACATAGCCTCATTCCCTCACAGCGCGAAATCACCGCGAGGTGGAAGCACTGTCCCTCTAAAAACGATCTACCTAGTGGTCTGCATGTTGTGGTACGGTGGCTAAAAAAACATTCCGCCGGGCTCACAGGGTGGGATGAAAGTCAACGATTTGTGTGATACAAAAATAGCGCAGTCGCATGCAGTGAATTCTAGCATTACATACACCGAGACCAGTGAATTCTACCATTACATACACCGAGACCAGTGAATTCTACCATTAAATACACCGAGACCAGTGAATTCTACCATTACATACACCGAGACCAGTGAATTCTAGCATTACATACGTCAGACACCACGGCCCGACAAACCCTATGAAGCAGACCGAGATTTCCATGAAACACGAGCATTACTCTAGTCAACTCCACCTAATCCGTATCAGCGTGTAATTTCAAAAAAACCACACACATTCAGTACTTCTTTATAAACTCTGCACAAGACCCATACACACAGCGCACACTCAATATTAATTTACCTATTAAACTCTGGACAAGACACGCGCACACACTTATATTAATGTGCGCCCATTCAACAACACTCTGGGATACCAGCACTCAGTACTTTCGTGTCAGCGTGTGCTACTCGGTATTAAAGTAAGCCGCTCTGTTCTGGTGTGGCGCGCAGTGAAAACTTCCCTGTACGAGTTAGCTGTACACAATAAACAATCAGTATTACCCGGCCGTGTCAGAAATGTCTGGAGAGAAGCCCCGTGATGCCAAATAAACGAGTGTCGGCTTATACGGGAGGCCGTTTCCCTTCGTAGACGATATTGTTTATCTCTGCGTGTGTGTTGAATGTTTTCGTCACGCGTTGAAAAAAAGCACGTGTAGGTTTGGAAAGCAGAAGAGTTCAAACCATAGAAGTCTCGTTAACAGTGTGCACGCAACGGACTGCCGAAGTATAATTTTCGTATTTCGCTGAACCGTCTGTCTGTCCTGGGCCAACACATTTAATAAAGAATGAATGGTTAAAACGTGTTAATGTTAGCCATGGGGACAACGAGAAACAAAATCTAGAACTGGTTTAGCAGCCCGTGACAATGAATCTACAATCTACCACCACCACCACCACCACCCGCGCGCACTCACTCACGCACTCACACACGCATGCACTCACGCACGCACGCAGTTCTTTCCACGTTTGCCTTTGTCGTTTTAGAGACAAGGAGACATTCACATTAAACAGAAACTTCCTGGTATGATATTAGACTTGTACACGTCCTCTCATGTACATGCACAGGCGCATGCATTAGTGTTCAATGTGTCATCTGAAAACGGCGAGTGAGACTGACCGTAAAGGGAGATCTGTTGGTACGCGTGCAACGTGTCGTGCGTGCGTGCGTGCGTGAGTGCATGCCTGCGCTTCGTCTACTTACTGGAGTTTCGTCGTTAAACAGGAAGTTGGCCGGGCTAGCCGAGCACAGCCATATCCGGTCTGACTCCACTTCACGAAGAACTTCCTGTCTTTAGCGTCCTTGTGGCTGTTATCTCTATTGTTCACGCGCATAGGCGCATGCAATGCGTACACAAACAAGCACTCGCGCACACACACATGTACAGTCAGTCCCTGACGCAAAAGCGAGGGATCAAGCGAGAGAGAGAGGTATGCACTTTTTGTTTGTTCGAACAGACCGTCGTTCGATCGAATCTACCACTTCACCCTTCGCCACCACATCCACCACCCCCACCTTAATAGGACAGTTTAAAAAAAATACGGAATAGGAAAAATCTTCTGCCCTTCCCTCACACTGCGAATTACAACCAGGCATTTTCAGATGTAGATTTGGCGGCTCCGACATCTAACGGGATGGGCGAAGGATTAGGGGGTGACGAGGAGACCACTATATATCTATATCTATATATTCATATTACAGGGTAAATCTGATCCCTTTTCGCACCCCTGATGATGAGGATTTCAAGATCTGTGTCTTTCTTCCCATTTGAGTATTAATAGTCTCGAGTTATTAAATAACGAATAGACCACGCGTAAAATTTGTGTTGGTGCTGGGGTAGGGGTTGGGGACACGCTCACTGTTAGGGAAGGACCTGTCTCCCTCTTGATTCGCAACCAATATGCATCTACTTTTTGTTAGTCTTTGTCTACGATATGGGGTTTTTTTTCATCGGTAAGAAATGTTTAACCTTATTGTCTTGTAAGTCTTGTAAGTCGACCTCAGCTTAATTGGCCAATTTTTTCCCCGAAAGCACCCTGAGCTAGCTGATCACACCAGGCCTTACGCCTGTACCCACCCCCACCCCTCGTGTGTGTTCGTTTTTATATATCCACCTCACCCCATCGGTATTCCTGCTTCCAGTCAGTCAGTGGACGCTGTCTTTGCGACCACGGTCTCCATAGCACCGTGTCAGACCCGATCGAGGTCGCAGGTACTCGAAAGTGACACCAGCCCAACAGTTGGTCTGCCTTCCGGCACCACTTGTGCAAATGAAAATGACACACGTCTGCTGCCAGCTGCCCTCAAGCGGCCCGCGAGGGCAACCAGACGCAGGAGACAGGCAGCGACCTTGACCGTACTTGAAAACGGCACCATAACTGGCCAAAGTGTCTGACTTGCCTGCATATTGCACTGTGTGTGTTTCTGTGTGGGTGTGGGTGTGGGTGTGTCTGTGGTGTGCGAGAGAGAGAGAGAGGGAGAGAGAGATGTGCTTCTGCAACAGCTTACTGAACTTTGCTGGCAAATAATGCATAACTGAAGATTGTAAACAGACCAGTTTGATCACAGTCGCACGTTGATCTATCGGGAGTTTAGAAGTAGCTCGGAAGATTGCAAGACAGCAAAACAAAGAAGGAGCAAGAGAAGTCGGTGGTTGAGGGATCAATCAGCAACAGACATCGTTTCACGTAAAGTCAGCACCGGGGGCTCATAACGAGGGTAGGTTGGTTGGGACAGCGGTGTGGTGAAGGGTGCTTGGAGAAGAAGGGGAGAAAGGTGGAGTAACGAGAGAAAAGTCCCAACGGTTATCCCTGTAAACAGGTACTACAGGTACAAAATGTACCTGTACCGGCATCGGTAACACGCGATACTGCCTTTAAGTTCTATGGCAACCACTGTTCAACGTCCTGCCCTCGGCACACGATATACACAGACAGATGCTAAGGACGAAGAAACAGAGGTGCTCGGCGTCTTGTGTGTAGCTGCTGATGGAGCGAACAGCGCTAATGAACCTCTTTCTAGTCTAGCATTTGAATATTTTGATTCCTTCCTCCCCCTCCCTCTCTCTCTCTCTCTCTTTCTCAATTTTCCCACAAGTTTCCCAGTAGCACTTACGAGAATCACAACATCTGACAGAAGTACTGATTCTGGGGACAAATCAAAAAAGGCGGGTGGAACCAAGGACCAGAGGAGAGGGTAGGTCGGCCATGACCCTGTTAGTATCAGCTGGCTGGGTTTACCATTTGTCTGACTGCTCAATATTCCTAATGATCAGAGAGCTGCGTATTTTGACAGGGTATTAGCGGGAGGAAGCCGCCTTAGCTAAGACTGAGTTCGACTTAACCTTTTGCGCCTCGTACTGCCGTCACAGACTACCCACCGCAGGCATCACCTGTCCGTTGTGACGTGACAGATGACAGATGACAGATGTGAACCTGCAAATGTGTTAAGCTTTGAACCGCGAACTGGTGCCTGATCAGTGATGCACGTACTTACCCGCGCGTTTCTTTGTGTTGCAGAAATACCTGGCGCAGTTCGGCTACCTGTCCGGGCCCAGCACGGAGACCGGAAACTTGATGAGTGCAGATGACTTGACGCGAGCCATTAAGAAGCTACAGAAGATGGGACGTATACCGGAGACAGGTAGCTAACTTAAATACACGGAAAACGTGCGCGCAAACATTTACACTGTATAAACAACCTCTGTATAGGCAGTAGTTGCAGGGCACAAATGTTTGTGGTTGTGGTACTTCGACGTACGCAGAAACCTCACACGCTAAGCAGCTTAATTTAAATTCTAAAACGTTGCCCATGATGATGATGATGATGATGATGATGATGATGATGATGATGATGATGATGTCAACAGGAGTCATTGACAGGCGGACAGAAGACCTGATGTCCAAGCCTCGTTGTGGTAACCTGGACACGAGCTTAGGCGCAGAGCCGGGTCAAGGTCGTTCCGACCTTGGGCGGGAGAACCGGCCGGGTCGACGGCAGAAGCGCTACACGCATGCGCCGTCTAAATGGGGCAAGAAAGACCTTTCTTTCAGGTAAGATAAACCCTAAACCAAACCAAACCAGACGACACGAACAAGATGAGGTAAGCCCCTAGGTGTTCCCGATCAGGCGCCGTGTACACGCGATAAACTCGGGGTCGTGTCGAGCTGTCGGATCCCTCTCCAACCGCCAGGGAGCCACCAAGGGAGACGTAACGAGCATTTACCCGTGACTCTGAACATGCTCGCTTTTTTATGGTTCACATTTCAGACGTATTGAAGCTTTAGCATTTCTTGGCACGCGGTGCACAGGATGGTCTTTCCCACTCTGCACCCCCGCCCCCACCCCCACCCCACCACTCCTGCTACAAGAGAATAACCTCGAAGAACAGCCTGCAAAGATGTACAGAGTTGGCATAAACGTTTTACTATCATTAAACGGCGTTTGATTTCTTACGGAGAGCATTCCTCGGGAATCCGTTGACTTGGTGGTGGAAATGTTATTAACCCATTTGCTGTCGGTTGTCCTGAAATCAACTTCTGTTTCTTTTCTAAACAAGACGTTTTTGTTGCGAACATCTAGATGACTGGTTTGGCTGTGATATGTATCATCTCTTGCTGCCGTTCGAGTGTACTTATAACCTTGTGAAAATTCAAACTGCGCATTACTTTTGACATTGAGAGAATTAGGTTAATTATACTGACGGAGATTGCCAACAGAGAATAACTACACGTAACAGTCTCCTCGTGGAAGCTATACCACTGAATACAGTGGGGAGCAAAGCCAAGTCAAGTGTCGCGCCGACCAGAGGTTCGATGTTTCTGCTACCTATCTGTCCCTGGGGATGTCTGGGGGCCAGAGTGTTTATAGTTGGAGGAAGGAGGCAGAGAACAATACAATAATGTAGGCAGCTTGCGCCCATAGGCAAGCAGACAGACGCGCGTGCCCACACACGCACGTAGGTACATTCATTCGGCCACTCGCTGTGCGCCCTCATATATTCCCCTACACTTGCTTACCTGCACACTCTCTGAACACGCTGGTCCACGCAAGCAAATAAACGCTAGTGTGGAAAATATGCTCCGGTCTCAATGCACATGTTCCGTTAAGAAATGTCTACATCAGCGTATCCTTCCGTAAAATCTTAATCTGTATCACTGCAAACGTGCCGTCATTTATCTCAGGACGCATATTAATGCAGTCATGGCTGACAGTACGTGTATCAAATAGGAGTACGTGTATCACCACAGTTAAGAACTGTCTATGCGAAGTGTGTTGTTTAAAGTGGAGGGTGTCACCTTGGTTAAACGGTTATACCTCAAACCGGATCAGACTGAATCAAAATATACCCCATGTGTTGATCGAATAAAAAAAGGTTCACATTGAGAACATATCATATCAGCCGTCCTGAGAGCAAAAATGACTGTGCAGCCTTTAATTTCATCAGGGCACTTCGCTTACCGGAAATGTGGGTACCATGACAGCTCCGTTTGGCACCATTTCCACCTGTTCGATAAACCGCTGAAAAGTGAGAACCGAGAGTAAATATTATCATGTAATGTTTCATGGGTCAAGAGAAAAAATCTTCGTCCACAGCGTTTGAAGATCTTAGAGAAAGGTTCTATTATTCTATTATCAAAAACGGGGCATCTACAGCGCGGAATTTGGTCGTGTAGACAGGCTGCTGGCGCAAGAGATGGGCGTTTGTTTAGTGTGACTCACACTCGCTAGATGTCAGGTCTAAGGATACTGTGTGTGTCCGGCCTGAGTCTGTACAAGAAGCCTTTGTAAACAATAGCCTACTTGTGCCGAAAGGAAGGGCGGATTGTTGTCTGGTCTCCGGCAGACATTACTGGCTTCCGGTTATCGCCATACAACACATGCATGCGTTTGCGCTCATGGCAAAGGACACACATAACTGTCCCCATTGACTCTAGTAACAATTAGGTGATCGTAACCCAGCGCAAAGGTTAGGATAGTCAGAAAATGTACTTCGAAATACGGTCAAACAAAATAACTACCACGCGAAAAGAAATGGAATTAGAGGATCATAGCAAAAGATGTGTTTGTACCTATGCAGGCCTCAAAGCTGAATCTACTGTCGAATTTAAGTCGATGTTAAACTAGGCCCCCATATATTTTTGATAATAGGGCGCTTTGCTCCTTTCATCGGATCGTGCTAATATGGTAACAAAGCCACATTTCCGACCTTCCGAGCAATCCATTTATTTACGTACCAGTACAAAATGTGATTGGTATGCAATGTGCACACTGGCCTTAACGTCAGATATGCTGGGAACGAAAACCCTCTGGAATACCAATTCCCTCCGAGATGACACGTCCTGACTGGCGTACTTTTGTCAACTACCTGTCCTGTTCCATTGCTGATACCAAATCACGTGTCCGTAGAATACTTCCGGTTTGAGTGAGTGATTTGTCGACAGGATCCAGAACGCCGGATGTTGTTGGTGTTGTCTCCCTTAGGAAATCCGTATCGGCGGCAGAACAGGTCGGCGTTTGGCAAGGAGCCTGTCCCTGGGAGTGAATTATCTGGCTGCGCAGTTTTCGCGATGACAGGTGTTTATCCTGGAAGTGTAGCCACAGCGACACTGAAAATCTGTGTGGTTTTGGTTACAAACGTCTGATACGTCTGGAGTTGACATGAAACTCCTCACTGTCTACCCGCATATAATGTTTTTTTTCTTTTTTTCTTCTCTCCACCTTTCGGTCCTACTCCTTCTTGCCCCCTTCCCTCGGCAGTGGCCTTCCCTCTTCTTCAAACTAAGCATTACCTTTTAATTTCTGGAAAAGCTGTAGGGCAAGGCATGGGTGTACAGTGGTGTGTTTACATTTTTTTCTTTTTTCCTAAATGCCACACAAACAAGAGGGGACTGGCATTTCGTGTTTAACATTTGTAACATCCATGTACACATAGCTTTTATTTAGCCTCGCAATACTCTGTAGTCTATGGAAGAACTGCGTCTTAGCGATCGCTGCACGTCTGTCATATAGACGCAAAAGGGACTAAGTGGACTGCGTTGTACACACAGATGAATGATTTTCTATTGTCGATGTTCAGCTGTCGATAATTTAATTTGCCTACAAGAGAATAGAGCAGCAGTAGCAACAGCAACAACAACAAGAACAACAACGAGATCTTGTGATCAGTCCCTGTGGCATAATTTGCTAGTTTGGACAGCGGGGAAAAAAGCACACCTTATTACACTTCAGCCTTGCTTTTTCCAACAGTGAGCTGTGTTCAGGCTGGATGTCCGTACCTTGCAATCAGTAGCTACCATCTGGGGATCTGAGGTACTGCCAGACCTGTACGTAGAAAAGCAGGTCAGCTTTGTCCTCGACTTCAACCTGAGAGCTAAAGCAGCTTAGCATTTTCATAGGATGGGTAAATCCTTAATCATAGAGCAAAATTTGAAACACACGATGCGGAAGTAGCCGCTTGAAGAATCAATTAGTCCCAACACTGCATATTTAGGAATATGAATAACTTCGTAATGTTCATGGGCTAAGCCATTATTCTGGGGGTAGATCTAACTTCGACTTCTAGAGAGTCATTTCTTTTCTGGTCAACCTGTTGTTTAAAGAGCCTGATAAACAACTCACTCCCCATCGCTGATAAAAGTCTCCAGAAACTCTTAGACAGTGTCGTAGAGACTTCATGTTGTACTCTCACCGATGCCCTCACGTCGATGGGATTTTCTTCACCTTGATCTGTTCCTGTTGGGGTTTACTCCCCCTGATCTGCTCCTGTTGGGGATTTTTCTCTGTGCTGTTTGGCAAATGAAAGGAGGCTCCATAGAAAGGAAAAACATGGAGTCCCATTTCAGGACCAAATTTGGCACTTGCGCTCCTCATGGCCTGAACCTCAAGGTCTAACAAGCTGCTCCCTACTCCCCTTTCGTCTGTTTTTGTTTTACTGGGCTCAGATAATCTGTTGTTCTTTCTCATTGTTTTTCTTGCAAGTAGCAGTCATTTGTTCCTATCTCTGTTTTCTCCCCCTTGATTTCCTCTTTCTTTCTCACTCCCTCATCCGCCTCCATTTTCTCAAGTTTACAACCATAACGTGGCAAGACGAATATGAACATGCTAGTGTGATTAGAATGTCCACCTCCTTTATTTTCAGCCACTGACTTTGGTACAAAATTGCTGGCTGTAGAAGTTAGCTTCGTTTGAACCGGCAATTGTCAGGCGACCAGGCATCTTACATAGATGATATCCATGAAAAGAAAAAAATTGACTGGGCAGTCTCACTTGGCTACAGTGTGCTTTATTGAAATGTTATTTCCACAGCGATCAACACTGTGTCGATAGAACTCGTGGAGTTATTTACAACCACACAGATCGACATATCCAGCCGTTAAAAACAGGCTGATCAGGTTATGACAGAAAACCATATGACACCATCTTTCAAGCCACATACCCATGTTGTGTCTAGTTCTTCTAAGTCTTTTTATTACGTCCGTTGCCCTGCTCTTCATTTCCGAATATCTTCTGTTGACGAAAGTTTTACCCTGAATTACCCTCGATCGGGGGTGTTCTCCCTTCTGTTCAGAAACGGATCCGAGATGGTTCGAACTGGTTTTTCCCCCCTTTAAGCCTGTGGACATTACGAAAGGTTCGACATCACATCTCAGAAACTATTGGTACCTGGAGACCACTGCATTGAGTCATTGCTCAGTCGTCTGCTTAGAATCCAATCGGACTTCGCTGAAAACAAATTAAAGATATATCTTGTGTATGGCCCAGTTTTCCCACAAGACTCAATTTTCTGAGCACAGAAGTGTGCTACTGAAGACCGCGCGGTGTTTCTGAAGATTTTAGGCGAGATTTTCTTGGGACAGAAAAATGAACCAAAAATGAGTGTAGGTCTTTCTTAACACGCTTTCTTAGCTCGTCGGTCTTCAGAAAAAAACCGTAAAAGCAGTTGAAACTGCTGTCGTATCTGGAGATCGGATTCTAGCAGAAACATATCTGATGCCTTGTCGATGTAACAATGCGTTCATCCTACATCATTACATATGATATGGCAGATTCATTGCGGTCAGTGAATCCCTGTCTTACCGCATCCAAGACATAATTTTCTTGGTTCTTCTTTTTGTTTCTTAGGCATGAATTACGCTGACACGGAGACTTTTCTCTGTGCACATATATGTATGATATTTGTCCATGAATCCTTTCTAAAGTTTTCGTCAGTTTAGTTCAAATGTCTGAGTGCTCCTGCAACAGGGGAGGTGCCCCGCGTTCGTGTCCTGAAGTGTGCTCCGCTGATGGCCAATACCGAACAAAATGGCGAGGGAAGTGTGAGGTTAATAATTATAGGCGTGAGTGTAGGCTAAGTGCGCTTTGCACGCGCGATCGTGGCTGTTGGCTGCTCAGCCCCGAGGTCAGCAGGAAGTGTGCGCCTTATGTTGGGAGGATTGAACCGAACTTGACCATTTTAACTTCTTGACGACAATCGAGTGCCTGTGACAGTACATGGGGCGTCGTGAGATGACCTTTTGACCCTCTCTGTGTCAGGCAGTAGACATATTGCTTCAGCTTTGTGCTTTCTTGTGGTTATTTGTTTATTAATGTGACTTTGGGTGGTGGTGGTGGTGGTGGTGGTGGTGGTGGTGGTGGTGGTGGTGGTGATGGGAAACTACACAGCTGTTTTTTTTAAAAAAAGTCTTTTAGACATGATGTCGTGCATACCGTCAAAATTTCGCACCTTCCCTTACTTCAATAATCCAGCTAACGACATGAAGTCATAGTGATTGAATACCCAGATGCTGAGGTTAACAAGTTCCAGTTTGAGTCAGACAATAATCTCACATTTCTTGTTTATTCTTTGCTACTACGCACATTTGTAAACGATGTCGGTTTAGGACTATGCGCACTCCGTGACTTCGAGGTACGTTCCCTTGTCTTACAAATGACAATTTTTAAAGATTTTAAAAAATCAGCTGTCTTGTTGACAGGATGAGAATTCAGTTGGTGCGCGAACACTAGGTATTCTGTGATTGGCACTTAAACTTCTGATTGTTTAAATTATGGTTCTTAAATGTTTCTGATTGCTCACTTTGTCATCATGTGTCACAAGTCCTGTTCTGACGGGCGATGGTGCGAGATTTTCCGCACTCTGTACTTCTTACAATCAATTAGTGTTACTTGAATCACCATTTTATAACACAGTGAGAGCTATTTCTTCATTAGACATGTTAATATTTTGCTCACAGTTATTGGATACACACATATACGCATAACGCACGATCATATATAGACCGTCTAACAGGTATTAAATGCATCCTACATTTGCATGGATAAGTATGAGGAATCATCTGTGTAGCTAGACGGATGTATACCGAAACTTGTTCTAAAATGACAGTTGATAGTATCACTGACAACATCGGCCTGTAACACGCAGGCTCTATGACCCCCCCCTCCCCATCCTCTGCACATTACGCGAAGAGGGAAGCAATCCAACAGGGCCCCCTTTCATTGCTTATAACTGTTATACTGCAGTATGCAAGGCTTAAGAAGGAAACACACACTTCGAACACTGATTTAGAAAAGCATTGATTATCACATACATTTCACACACAGTAAGGGTTTAATCCTTTTCCTGCGGCTGACTACAGAACTGGGTGACGCAAGCAGCGACCAATGAAAAGCGAGTGCCTGACGGGAAGCGTGTTCATGTGCATATATGGCATCTACGCGACTGTCAGCCACACCGGAAACTCGTCCCAGAGCGCCCTCTAGGCCAGAGGACGAAGCTTCAAGTGGAGGGAAACTTTCAAAAACCGGCGAGCCTCCCCACAGCTTCCCTACCCACCCAGGGCGCCCCGACCAATCAGCGCGGGCCTAGGCCGCTTGTCGCGCCACCAGATGGCTTATTAATTTGCTACATGCAGTAGGGGCTCGGCAGTGACAAGGAGGCAGACGGTCGGGGCAGGTCAAAGTTCGTGGCACTGGCTGCACATGGAGTCCGCGGGCGAAGTTCCGACCTGTTGCTGCTTCTGCTGGTGGATGTTTGGTGGTTGCTTGCAGGTCGTCAGCAGCTGATGAACCGAGACAAGACACGCTGCCAAGGTGGAGCTAGATTCAGGGAATGTTGTCAGTCTCTGGAGTCGCTTACATAGGCTTGCCGATTCCTTCCTCCCACACTAGAAGACAGATTGGTCGTAAGTATCCTCCAAGTGGGCTGGCGTTGTGTGGCTTATCAGTAGCTTCTTGCAGATTCTCTTCAAGGTTTCCGAGTAAGTGACAGAAATAGCTTGGCATCTCGGGCTTTTAAGAATGCGTTTTAACAACTCGATCTCAGGAACAACATTTTTATCAATTTGGGCATCTTTCTTGAACAAGAGATTTGTTGTAAGATTCTTCTTCAGAGAGCAAGAACGTTCATACAAATTCTTTGCGCGATGCATCTTGCTGTATTTTTTCTTGAAATCATTCGTAGAATTTCGCTCTCATTTTCTGTACTCGAAGCGCTATCTTGGACAAAAAATGTTCGCTGGCTGTGGTCGCTGGATGCTGCATTGCACGTAAATGCTGTGGGTTTGATGTCTGCAACAGAGCTGCTCTGGAAGGGCTGGTCATCCTCGCATTATCAAGCCCGCCTCTCCTCTCCCCACCTCACTGATACCTTAGAAGTATTGGGCTGTTTATATTAGACCGTGAAGGAACCCTGGTGGTTGCTGTCTTGCTGGGTCTTTGAGCACTTCTCTTATCAAGCGAAGAGTAGGGTGTAATGTTTCTCCTCAACATATCCCTTATAAAACTAACATTTGTTTCTTTTCTTTCTTTTTCTTTTTTCGAGTTTGCGATTTAGGAGTTTTGCGCGAGGCCGACTCGGTCATAATAGCTACCATGTGGAATGTTTCTTGCCGTTTTCGATAAGCTTGGTTACTCTCGTACGCTGCGTAGGACTGGATGGGGTGTGCTAACAGAAGGTTTCTGTGCGTGTGTGTGTGTTTGCACGGTAGCCGACTGTTTACTGCCTCCACCCCGTCCCTTGCACAGCTGGGGTTTGCCTTTCAGTGCCGCGTTCGGGAACTTGCTGCCACTAACTCCCTACCATCAAGCGGCTTCTGTGCTGTCTGTGGAATCCTAACCCTCCTTCCCTCTGCTTGAAGGAGATCATTTGCTGGCAGAGCCAGTGGCATTTCTATCTGTGGGTTGATGTATGTCTATGGCTGCCTGCTCCCTAGACTTTTGCTGTTCCCGAACTCTCGTTCCGCGCCAACCGTGCTTGGGAACTGGGTCATTCTTCACTGCGCATGCGTACTCGCAGATACGAGGCTGTGGGTTTTGAAATGCGGTGTGTAGTTTTTTTTTTTTTAAGTTGGTTGCGCGAAGAGATATGCGGGGAGAGGAAGCCTATTTCTTCTGCCATCTTTTCCTTGGTAGCTTCTTCTGGACAGCTGTGACAAGGAGAAACATTTCAGTACGAGTAGCGAGGTTTGTGGCAGTTGATCTTCGATTGAGTGTGTTCAAGACAGATTTTAATCCGCGAACACAGTTCTTCCAATTTCTTTCGCGTTGTGTGACGTGTTGCTGGCAGTGGGATCTTTGGTCATGTGTGGTGGAGACCAGGATGCAGAGAGATGGGTGACGTTTTGTTCGCTAAATAAAGTGATTGCTTGGCTCAGAACTAATCGCCACTTTTATCTGTGACCGGGCGCTTTTCGATGCTCTTCATTACTGCTTCACATTACAAGCGGTGACCCCGCTCGGCCTTGAAGTGTGCTTTGTCAAGATGGCTGACGTTCTAGTGAAGCACGTTTCATTTTTTTGTCCCCCCCCCCACCTCCTTCCAGCTCCTTCTCTAGCACGAATATCATCCGATCCAACGCCAGAACTGTCCTCCAGCCGTTTGTCAGACCTGTTTTAGAGGCAGAGATATTGCGAGGTAACGATTCTGTGACAAAAGTGATGCGCTGTTCTAAGTGTCGGTGAGTACGATGGCAGAGTTTGGGTTTAAAGAAAAGGATGCTGACGCGGTATCAGGTATCAGGTATGAGGAAAGCAATGCCCGATCTTTCGAGAACGATCCTGTTGCCAAGTCTTTGAAGTAGGTACCTCTTTGTCGTTAGAAAGAGACCGCAGATGTTAGCATGTGGACCGTCAGCTGTATTTCCAGACGGGGGTAGAATAGTTTTTCTTTAAAGTAATCATTGTCATGTGCAACCTGCCGTGTCCACCGACCCTCCCCCCTGCCCACCATCTCCAGATGTTCTAGGTTGTGCAGACGTGTGCACGCATCTGGTGGATTTACTGGCACTGGTAACCACCCCCTCCAGTCTGCACTTGCAAGCAGTGGCAGACTCTGTTCAAACTAAACACAGTTCAAAATTACTGTCGTCTGCATTTTTGGCTGGCTGATCCAAGAAAGCGGTTTCCTGGGCCTGTGTAACTGTGAGTGGCTTCAGATAACCGGTATTGTCGACTTGGCCGTATCGAGTGTTTTTGATAAAATTGATGTTTGCTGATATCAGTGTTGTTGGCTGGAAAAATTTTGAAGTTGTCTTTTTGATGTAACTGGCCGTCCAGGACGAAGCATTTTTTTTCGTGAGAGATATGCAGTTACAAGTTTCGTGACACGTCTGCCCTTGTTCAGCCCGGTTGTGATGGAGTTGGTCACATCACAACCTGCATGAATGAGGACTGACGTCACGAGCGAACAGCGACTGGAGTAGAGTTTTACTTTGACTGTCTTCACCGGTGGGCTGCTTATCTGTTCCCTGTCGCCTGCGAGGAGATAAGTTCTACCTGGTTTAGGTGAAACGCTTTGATGTCTCGAAAGACATAAGCGTACAGCAATTCTGAAATGTATTAAGAAATGAAAAAATTATTTTCATCAACTGCAGACAGCGTCATGTTTGTTTCTTTGTTGTCGGGTTTAAATTTTGGAGGCAGAATTCGTTCTGTAGATCGTTTCCACCAACCTTATGTGACTCACGTAGAAAATGGATTATGTCGAAGTGCAGCCTGGTGCAGGAACTGGCAGTGTTGTAGCCTGTGTCTTTGAGTCGACAGCAAGGCCTTCCCCGTCCGTTCACGACAGGGTCGCACAGTACATTGACGACAGCATGTCTGCAGCAAGTGCCACGATGGTGACAGCCCTGTACAGTCTACAGTCTGTACACAGAACATTCTGTGCAGCAAGTAAAGAAAATATACACAAAGTTCCCACAAAAGTCCCTTTACAGTCAATACAAAACTGTTGTTATTTTAAAGTCTGTTGTAATAAAATCCAACATTTCACAGTCGACTGACGAGTCGCAGTACCAGCTTGTGAACGAGTTCCTTTCCAAACATTTTTTTTTCTGGGGGCCGTGTTTGATTCTCCCAGGTAGTTTAGGATATAGGACATGAGTTTCACCCTCAGAATTCTCAGTGAAATAGTCTTAATTCTTGTCTCCCCCCCCCCCTTCTCCTGAAATGACTGCTATCGGTATCTGACATTCGTATGCGCTTGAATTTATCAGCTGAATTTTGTGGGGGTTGGGGGAGGGGATTGTGTAAACCATATACTTTTTGCCCCTTGGTGCTAGTCAGACTATGAAACAGTAGTTACAGCATGACTTTGCAGTACATACAGACCCTGGGAGGGGAAAGGAGAGGAGAAGGAGGATGTTTGGCAGTTTTGATGGGAAACCAATGGCTGATGATGAGAAATCGATGTCTGATGACGTGAAGGTGATGACGATGCAAGGTACATCGAGTTTGTCTTCTAAAACGAGACGCAGAATTGCACTTCGTGTGTGTTAGAAACATCCTCGTGTAGTTAGAACCGCTAAGAAAGGGGTTTCAGGTAGGAAAAGCCTTTTCCACATAAATTTATCTTTCCAGCAGCGTTTGAATTATGTTTTTATCTTTAATTGGTTTTCTAAAGAATTTTTAGAAATTCGGTATAAAAAAAATCGCCCCAAACGCTGCGATTTCAGCGACGTCAAGCACTGTAGGACCACGTCAAGAATGAGTTTTAATACGTACCCTGCCCAACTCCTGATGCCCAACATGCATTTCCATTTTATTGTCAATCTCATCTGGGCATCAGTGGAATATCTATAAAGATTCATCGACGTCTATACGCAAAGGCACCACCACCAGCAACAACAACAACAGCAAGGGGAAGTTAGATTACTCAGCACCATCCTCCATCTCAAAATCC
>SMGT01004410.1:118492-147140 GCA_004794575.1 Lanistes nyassanus | reverse complement strand
CCCCCCCCCCCCCCCGCGCGTCTCTGGCCAGCTAAGGACATTAGGGCCGATTTACACGCTTCAAAGTATACATTGAAACACACTGAAACGCTTTTCAAGTCTTGAACCAGTTAGGAACCGGTCCTGCTCAAGGTTTTGGGCTGATAGAATGGCTTTCTATTTTTTGAAACCTTGAAACTTTGTAACCCTGCCAGCCACTACTACGACCAGCAGGGAAAGAGGTCAAATCATCTCAGCCACAGTGCGAATGTGTCGTGCCCCGTTTAAGCGCTGGGGCCTGCAATCAAAGCTTGCCTTCCTTCGAAACCACGAAAACTTTGAAGCGTCTGAGCCGGCTTTTAGTTCTGACTCCAGGAAGGCATAAACTTTCTGGACTAGAAACCTGCAAAGTTCGTATATGTGGTCTAAAAGTTTGCAGCAGGTATGAACTAACTGAAGACTATTGGAAGCGTGGGGCAGCTGGCTGTGGGTTGTTGTTTGTTGTTCATTTTATTGTTTTATGCTACACGCATCCTATTTCATATAAAGCCAGACGAACATGCATCATGATTTTCTGAACCTAGCCGAAAGTTTCTCAGCCAGCTACATTGACGTATTTTGGAAAAAACTGCCTGCCAAAAACTGATTTCGGCCAGAGTTTGCTGCAGAACATTGTTGTCTCGATGCAGGAAGGAAATTACTGACTTGAAGTGCCGTCGGCTACAGGGGAGCAGCATGGCTTCCAATAACGTCATCCATCGAGCAGGAAGTGTGTCGCCATATCTTAGCTGCGCCTGCGCCGCTCTGGGTTACACGGAGAGGAACAGAGACTGATGGTGATGTGTCACGAGATGATCGTGGGTTGCAGCCCTGACAATCAGGAAGTAGAGAGAAGTGACGAGGACAAAAGTAAAGAGGCTTGAGCGGAAGTCTGTCTTAAATAGAAGATACACTCAAGGCGGAACACTCGTCCCGCTGACTTTCGATCTACTTTGAAACGCAGTGCAAGGGGTACAGATCTTGCTGAAAAGATTAAAAGACGGGATTAATCACTTTGCATTAGATGACCACGCACCGTGCAGTGACATGTAAACAATAGACATAGAGGTCCTTTTCGAACGTGCGTAATAAAAAAAACCTAATTATAGTTTTTTCTGTTTTTGAGACGATTCCATTAACGTATTTAACAAAACCAGGCAGCTTGTTAGAAATCTGATTAAAAACAGGACAAAAGATGCCATATTTCCATAATTGCAAATAACTAAACAACTGGGAAAGGCACAGGACCGGCTTGCATGGGCTTTCGTAGCTGCTTTTCCAGTCACAAGAGTGGTTGTAAGGCCCATTCGCCCTGTGTATTTTACGCCCACCTTTACGAACGAACAGGAGATAAGAACGTCGATGCTTCTCCCAGTGGTAGGTAGTTTGTGTATCTGAGTGCAAGCAAGCAAGCGTGCATGAGTGGATGTGTGTGCGAGTATGTGCTGGTGCGCAAGTACCCAATACGCAATTTCAAGGGGAGGACCCACAAGTCTAAGTTTAGCGCTTGACGTCATGGTTAAATCACGTGACATTAGCCCTTGCTAAAGATGCCAAGGATCAGCTGAAGTATAAAGATAGCACAATTTTTTTCCCCCGCTGCAATATCTTCGTAGAGAAAAACACCAGGTTACCTGAAACGTTTCACTTTTTTTTTTTAAGAATTAAAGTTCGACTGAAACTGGGACATGGGAGAGAGCGCGAAACAGCAATACCAGCTCTTTACTTCCTGGCGAAGATTATTTCCCCTTGCTAGCAGTGTCTGGAGTGCAGACCATGTTTGTGTCGGTTTCACAAACTAGTCTGTGCCAAAAATGGAATTTAGACTTTCCCCTGCTATTTCGTGTCCTTACCAAGGACCATAACTGTTGCTTTAGAAGCCACAACCTATCAAGTTCTGTGATGGAAACGGGAACGAAGAGTAGGGATAGATGTGGGAGAAATATGGGGGACAATCCTGACGGCACGGACTTTTTCTGTCCAATACTGAACCGCCCCAGACCCCTCCGCGAGACAAAAGAGATTTCATTTGGCGGTAGGATTTTGAAGAAGAAAAAAAACCTCCCGTAGACATTGGAAACATCTCGTGTCAGCTTTCTTTGGGAACAAACACGACTGTGTAGCGTTTGTGTCAGGAAGCGTCGGCTGCTGAGAATGTTCGGGGCAGGGGTTTTTTCCCGGTTGAATAGAAAACTGGTTTTGTGTTGAGAGAAAGAAGATGGCCTTTTGGTTGCTCACAAACTGTTAGACCGTCACATGGTTACGTCGGTTGCGAAATTGGATTAGTTGCGAAACGTGGCACCAAAATCACTAGAGACTTCTCGATCTGCACTTTGTCGTGAAATGATATCCACTTATTAACCTAAGCGTGCCACAACTTGAACTTATAATGTTTGATTTTTGCAGAATGATCCGTAACAGTTATTGTACCAAGAGATTAATAGCTTGTTTAAATATGCAAGACGTGATGGTCTAAACAGAGCACAGATAACAGCTACGCATAGTTTAAACCACTGTGCCCGGCTTGCTAGAAGCTATAATATATGGGATGCCAGAGGGTGTTTTGCTCACCTTAACAACCATATTGGAGTGACTCGATATCCGGCTATTGAAGGCTGTACGTGTTTACAGCATTTAAAAGGACGGTATACGACAGCTTGCATTGGGCGCCACCAAGATTCGTAAACAACACATGTATTCCACAAAAATTAATCTAGTTTATTGTCCTGTGATTAACTCGGTTTAATGATATTCAATGAGAAGATAAAATGCTGATCATCAGCGATGAAATTTAAAAACTGGCATTTTCTGACCAGTAACCATGTCGATAGCGTGTCTTCTTTTCAGCCAAGGATCAAGCATATACTTGTATTGTACATGTCCCTCTGGGATCAAGAAAGAACTAACACAATCTTGAATCTTGTTTTCGCTATGGCGTATGCTGACAGACGCTGATGCCTATTGAAAGGGTCGTGACAACATCAGTCACCAACCCGCCAGTTAAAGATAGCTTTGCACTGCGAAGTGTTCCAGCATTTCCAAAATTCGTCTGGGAATCAAAGTGAGCAGTGTTTGTGGTGACAGTTTGTTACAGCGTGGTAATCTGCAGGCGACACGGCGTCGCCCAGAGTTTCGGCTAGTGTGCGCGCGTCAGTCGCGGTAAACAGAACGAAACGGACGCCTTGCGTCTGGTGGTGTTATTGCGAGGGTTGGGTAGCTCTGTGGTCACTGCATCGGAATCGCGTGTTGAAGGTTGTAGATTCTAGTCCAGCAGTGACCAAAATTTATGTGTGTGTTAGTCTATTTACAGACTCCATCGAAAGCCATCTCACCGATCGTTAAACTGCCTCACCGCATCTTACTGCAGATGTCAGTTCGGTATCAGTGCACAGATTAGGTATAGCCTCAACCCCCCGATACTGCGAAATCACAGCCATGTGGAACCACTTTCCCTTTAATATTAAGCAACCAACCAACCAGCCTTTAATGGTCTCCTTGACGTGGCCAACATCAAAACTAAGAGTTTCTCGATCCTTTATTTGTAAGCCATCACCCCACGCAGAAAAAAAACAAAAAAGTTATCTTTGCACCAGGGTTTTTTGCCAACGATATTAAAAGAGGGTGCGTATTTAAAAGGAGATTGTTGGTTTGTGTTGAAATTGTCTTCTCTGTGGTTATCGTATCCAGGCATTCTACCCTGCCGTGTTGTAACCAGAGAGTGGTGAAGGCTGACGCTTGTTGTCTTTTGTCATGATCTCGATATTGCGTTTTGCAGAAATCTTGTTGTTCTAGTCAGCTGTGGAACAAAGAGCTTCAGATCGCAAATGTTTGTAGCTTTCAAATCGCACTCACTCCGCATGTGATTTTCTCTCCCTCATTCCACGCCTGCGCGTGCATGCGTGCGCTTGTGTTTATACCTGAGTGCTAAGACTCCGGCGTAGTGTAGATGTCGATCAAGATGTGGTTGAAAAGATCACAATAACGCAAAGACGCAGATCAGACAATGGGCAGGGGGAAACTTGCAATGTCATCAATACTTTCCTGTTCACCATATACTATCAAAGAGAGAGTTGTGTCTGGTGGGGAGACTTTGAAGGTCGGCATGCTCACTTTTCTTTCTTTTTTTTTTCCTACCCGGGAGTGACTCAGTGCTGTCAGTGTTGGTTTGCCAGCAATGCGCGATACAGAGATCGACATCCGTTGCCAGACGTGAAGGAAATTTCTCACCACTGCCTTTTATCGCGTCTGTTTAAGGAGTTTTGACGTGGATGCACGTAGATATCTGCACCCAGTTACTTCTCGTTCGCCCAGTTTTGCAAACCGGTTAACATATCACGCTATGTCAAAAGCATAAGATGTTTCGTTTTGCAAATAATGTATATCTGTGTTTATAGTGTGTCTAAAACAACGCAGGCTATGTCAATAACACAAAATATAAACATGTAAATATCGGGAAATCTCTCTCTTTTTCTGTCTCTCTCTCACACACAGAGGGAAAAGAAAAAAATCAGATCAAGTCTTGACTCCTTTCTCTCATGTGCCACCCATATATAGACACGCTCGCTCGCATGGTTCAAAAACCACTGCCACCATGTAACCTGTGACGCACATACGAAAGGAATGGGATGGTAAGGAACTGTTGTAGAACCAAAATTGTTGATTTTATCCCCCAAGCAACTGAACCTCTTTGTGTGTGTGTGTGTGGGTGTGGGTGTAGGCTGCTGAACTACACGCCCGACATGGACATCAGTACTGTGAGGGAGACAATCCGTAACGCCTTCAAGGTGTGGAGCGACGCCACTCAGCTGACCTTCACCGAGGTCATGCGGGGGGATGCCGACATCCTCATTCAGTTCGCCTCCCGCTACCACCAGGATGGCTACCCGTTTGACGGCAAAGGTAACTCGCCGGCTGTCTTTGGGAGTAATGCTGTCATGTTAGTTACCTTGCGGCTATTCCGAGTGTATAAGACTGAGGGAGTGAAGGGGTGGGCTGGGAGAACAGACTGAAGGGAGAGAACGAATTGATACAATCTTAAAGCACACAGTTTCTTGCAGTATTTGGTAATCATGTTCTTAGATTCAATCACCAGAACTCAGATATATACAATGTACGAAGATAGCTTTGTAAATTATTCCACGTATGATAATTCATGTGATTGCACATTGCACAGAAAAGATTCAGTTGTGAAGCTTAATGACCCACACAGTGTGATTGCGACTGCGTGTTTAGGGATGATCCTGGCGCACGCTTTCTTCCCTGGCACTGGCAAAGGTGGCGACACCCATTTTGATGATGATGAGCGCTGGACCACCAATTCCACAGATGGTAAAAATCATCGTAGTTACCTCCTCTTGGGTCCTTTTACAAATTTTAGTAATTTTGGTTTCACCTTGTCGGGGGTGTGACAGGGTGATGGGGAGAGATACTTGAATCTTTAACCGTTATTCTGTGTCTGCTCCTGTGAAAATCGATCCATGACAACCCAGAACCCTTTAGATGTGCAGAAAGTGCTGTACTTACGTGTTAGAAGTTTGGAATGGCCGACATTAAAATTTTCGAGAAAAAAATTAACAGGTGCTATTTGATCCACTTGAATCGTTGTAGGTGTGGATCTCTTTATGGTGGCTGCTCATGAATTCGGACACGCCCTTGGCCTAGCTCACAGTGCTGACCCTGGGGCGCTGATGTATCCATGGTATCAGGGCTTCTCCGGCCCATTCGCTCTGCCCCACGATGACTCACTGGGCATTCAGAGCCTGTATGGTGCGTAGGAAAGTTTAGTAACAACCTATAATTGGTTACTGGAGGAAAGCTTAGCAGCATTCTGTAACTGGTTGCTGTAATGTTGATCTTTCAAAAGTTAAGCAACAGTCTGTAATTGATTGCTGTAATATTGCTATTGAAACAACAGGTACATAGAGAAGACTTGTTTTCACTGTGTTTCTTGATGATTGTCTCCCTTTAGATGCTAATACTTATCAATTATCCATATAGCGGTTGGAGCTTATAATAATGACTGGCCCAGTATCACATTCTTGTTCATGTCGTCTGCTTAACAGGTCCGCCTCGGGGAGATCTCGAACTTCCTGACAAGCCAAATGTGTCTCTCATTCCGGAGTCCCCAGACTCCACACCTGACAGAACGTATAACGTGAATCCCACACCTGGAGGAGATGATGAAGCCCCACCGGATCCCTGTACCACCCCGTTTGATGCCATCACAGTCATACGCAGTGAAATCTTCCTTTTCATAGGACAGGTTAGTTGTGGCAGGGGTGGTGGGTTGTTGTCTGGTGGGACAGATCTCGGCTGACGTTCTACTCAAACAGTGTACCTGTGCACGTGTTGGTGTGCATGAATATATATATATATATGAGACTCTTGCACAGAGATGGGGAGGAGCAGGGTGGAGAGAGAGAGAGAGAATGTAACTTATAGTCATTTGTGTCCAGTTACTTGTGAAAACGCTATATTGAAGCTGTTTGCTTGAAACTGATCCATTTTCTGCTGTAGATACTGCATAAAAATTTAAATGCACAGGGTTAAAAGTGGAATGCAACCAGTACTTTGTAAGGTATTGTCATAATTATCCACTTAATAAATAAAAAGATTATGAATTAGTTTGCTGTTCTTGTTATTATGTCATGCATTTATTTTTACACCATTTCTTATGTTTGACAATTTCCAGTGGTTCTGGCGTATGGACAGCCGGAAAATATTAGAAGCTCCTACGCATATACACAAGTTCTGGTATGGACTGCCCAAAACTTTGACCAAAATTGATGCTGTGTATGAGAGACCGATGGACAAGAAAATAGTGTTTTTCTCAGGTATGCTTGCATTGTGCTGTTAAGCCTATTTTTAAAAATGTTGTACATGTAATCATTAACTTGATTGATCGGTAAAGAGCAAATGTAGTAATTGCGACTGTCTTTTTTTTCTATTGCTGTATAGTCTGATTAAAGTGTGGTTTTCTTTTAAAAAAATTTCCACAGGTGATCGCTACTGGATTTACAATGCAAACCACATGGTGACTGGGTTTCCCTCTGAAGGGAGACCTATAACAGAATTTGGCATCCCATCAGATGTAGATCACATCGACACAGTCTTCATCTGGGGTTTCAACCAGCGCACATATCTGGTGTCTGGTGACATGTACTGGAAGTTGGATGTGAACAACACATACGTGGAATATGATTATCCACGTGACATGTCTATATGGCGTGGTGTCCCAATACCTCTCGATGCTGCATTCCAGGATCCTGAGGGTGAGTACTTGTATTTTGTCTAATTTTTTTTCTTAAGACAGTTTTGGACTGAAAGTGGTCAGGTTTTAAAAAGGGAAATATCATCTTTGTGACACAGCATTTCTTTTCAGTCAGAGGTGGGGGTCTTTTGGGGGGGGGGGGCTGCTGCATGATTCCTTAGAAAATCTCACAGCCAATGGTGACATAGGCAGCTGAGAAATAATAGCCCTTTCCTGGTTCTGCTGTCGTTGGTCTAGCAAATGTGGCTGTTTTCTCATTCTCCTGAGGCACCTGTTAGCATCTAGAAATCCACCAATTCAAGCGCATTTTACTGCATTTTTTCTAATAACCATGCAATGAGTTATTCACCAAATTATCACAATATTATCAGAATAATGTAACTTCTTTTTTGCCTACACATAAAAACAAGGACAAACACTAAACCTGTTTACTGCCATTTGTTTCAAGCAAGACGTTAAAACCTGTAGAAATACTCGCATAAATACTTTCAGTTGCATTAAATCATGATTATGCTTTCTTTTTAAATTACAGGAAAGACCATCTTTTTCCAAACCCGCATGTTCTGGAAGTTTTATGACCTCAAAATGCAAGTTGACCCGTTCTATCCCAAATATATTGCTGATGACTGGCTACACTGTTCCAAGAAGACAACTGTTGATCAGCCAGCCAAACAGATACAGCAGGTCTCTTCACTGGGTCCCTCTGTCCAACATTTTGCCTTACCAACGGTCTTTGTTTTTATCATGACTGTACTTTTCATGCCTGTATAATTGGAAAAAGGAAGAGATGTCCTTAATGTTTAAAAAAAAACAACTCCAGGCAAGAGAGTTAAGGGATGATGTAATGCTTTTGAATTCACAAAGAGATCCAGAGACCAGTGTAGGAACAATCACTACGTCATTACTTAAAAAGTCCATGACCTTCAGTGGTTTTTAGCCGCCCTGCACGTGCACTTCTACATTTTAGCTGGATGAGGTGAAGACCAACGTAATCTGCATGTGTATGTGTGTGCTTTGAATGCTTGTGAGTGTACAGCTCACTCCTTAAATGTCCATATTTCACAAGGTGGGACTGATAAGCATTTATTTGAGCCGTCATCTGGTCATGATGACCCAGCTCTGTGACATCTGCTGGCCAGGTAGTTTGCTGCATTACATATTGTCATTACAGATCAAAGGACTGTGTGATCCTCTGACAAAAACATGCAGGTCTTGTGCTGAACATTACAAAACACAAAGTCACTGGAACATTTTCTCTAATACTGAATTAAAAGAAATAAATGAGCAATAAGCAAATATGAAAACAAGAGAACTAATTGTGTTGGTTGTGAAAAGTAAGCATTTTTCAATATAAAAATACTTTATTGAATTGGTCGATTCCATGCATTCACACCTGAAGCATGTTGAACTATCAAAATATGGCAAGAGATATCTTGGATTTTTCTTTGCCCGCTTGTCATAAGTATAAACATCTCATTTATATTTATGTTTGGTAGTCAAACCAAATAGATACCTCATGGGAAAAGGACAGACCTGCTTTTGTAGATACAACTTGTAAGTGATCAGTTGTGAACCATCAGAAGACATGGCAATCCCACTCAAATGTTATTGGCAAGATGAGGCTGTTAAAATCAGCTGACTTTCGTCTAGCAAAGGGCTTGCATTTCTTGGAAGATAAATTTTCAGCTTGGCCATTTCTGCTGTATGTAAATGTTGTGTGTTTTAAAGTCATGCTTTATTCCTGTTGATGGAATTTTATCATTTTGGGAAGTCGTGTTATTGTCTACTGGATGCGACGACAGTCTCAAAAACTGGTGAGTGTGCTTCTAGTCAAACACCTTGGGCTAATGTTAAGCAGCAGGTCATGTAGATACATAGGTAATAGACAAGGCCAAGCATGCTATGCTGTATAATTGTTTCATCCACCCATTATTTATATTTTGACTTTCGCCATAGCTGTGTACATATTTTTTTTTAACAAAAAGCTTTACCCTGTGCGGTGGTCCCCACATAATGGGTTCAAGATTTTTGTTTTCACCAGAATTATCACTTGTGTAAATATGTATTCTGATCTTGACAAACTTTTGTTTAGAAGATCAAGTGCACCAATCTTGCTACATTATTTTTTTAAACTGCCATTGTTTCTTCTATCCATTCTGAAAAGCATATGGCAGTTCACTCATAGAAAAACCACAGGAGTTTATACTGGCTCAACAAAACTGACTGCTTGTCATGTTTCTACGTTTCTAGCAAAATCTAACCTTGTTTTTTTTCCCATAGTGAGAAAGGATTGAAATGCATAATAACTGTACAATAAACTCCTTCAGCAGTCCTTTTTTCTGCAAAGAAAAACAACCTGTGGTTTTCTTTGGTAAATGGGACAAGTTATCTGTTTTTGTTTTGGATGTGATCCAAAAGTGCTTTGGTCCCAGTCATTTTCTCAAATTTTGTCTTCCTCATTTCAGTTTTTTTTTTTCATTCTTGTGTTAAAAGACACTTTCATTGCAGAAGTGATAAAAGGGAACAAAGACATAAAAATAAGTGGAATCGAGAATTTCACCTTTTCTAAAACTCCAGTGTCCAAGTTTTCATCCTTTCCTATGCTTAACAGTAAATCTGTGATTGCTGTGGGCTTCATTATTGTCAAACATCATGACGCTGTCTAGCCTGCATGTGGCTTCACCCATTTTGTGCTTAGCAATTAGCACCTTTAACTGGTTAAATGCTCTAACACCATTCAGAAAGGCCACTGCTTGTGATATAACATTACAATTTATAGCCATTCTACAACATATATACTTAGCACAGACTCACCAGAAATCTTTTCATACTCATTCTTGAAATGATATCTCCCTGTAATAGGTATTGTCATCTCCATATCAGCATCTTCAAATTATTTGTACATATTTGGAAGCATACATGTATATTTCATAGCTATGGTACTGGAGAAAGTTTGTAGGAGAGCTATGTCAAGACCTCATATAGTTTAAAGGAAATATAGTCTGAGTGGCAGTGTGTTATAGTGCAGCTTAGTGATAACTTGAGCTGTTCTTTATCACAGATAAAAGAAAAGCTAGAAATGGTTTTGAGAGTGGGCTTAGGAACACAGATGGTAAGTGCAACAAAATGATTAAATTGCTAGAAGTGGATTGTGCTGTACAAATGCATGCACACTTTATAGTATGGTTCAGCAAAACAGTTATACAACTGTACGAAAGGTGCCAAGACATGCCAGCCATTGGAACCATGGAAACCAAAGTACAGTGTATATAATGTGCAAATAAAGGAGACTAGATGCTCAAAAATTACTGTGCGCGCATGCACCAAGGAAAAGCAGCTATTTTACAAGTGATAGTGAAACTCAAAGTGACAGTTTATATGCTGGTGAACATTTTGATGGGTTTTCTCATAGAATATGCTCATGCAAGTACATATATCATTATTAGTACCGTGTACCTAGGTGCATGTTGATGTACTGGATAGAAAAGTATGTATAATAAAGTTTTAAAAAAAGCCACTTTGGTAATAGCAGAGGACAAAAAGGTTTACAGTCCCAAATAAGCTTTAATAAAACCCTTTACGAGTTACATTAGCTCTTAATGCTAATGAGCTACACTTTTCCTCTCCACCAATCCCTCCTCATCAATTTCCTCTCGGTTTTAAATTTTAAAACAGCGTTATTCTTGATGGGATGCTGAAGGTAATTAATATGCCAGGACCACCATTCCCATCTTAAAACTAAAATCTAAAGCTTGGACATTTTCCCTGTGTAGTTGAGACGTTCTCAACAACTGCTAAGCTTTTCTATGTTGTGCCTTGTATATCAAAATCCACCAGAATGAGTCTATGAACATCAGTCAGGGCCTTATGTTTTGCCCTCCAAATGGCATCCAGTATTGTGAAGTAACAGAAAGGAAAGATGCTTGGCTGCCTCCAAGGTTATGCTAGAACACAGAGGCAGTTTCTCGTCTCCAACCCCTTGGTAAATGCATTTGATATCAATAAGTGCATGGCCATGGCAAGACAGTGAGCCAGGATGGACATCTTGCTGTGAGCAGCAACTTGAAATGGGAAGGAATCCTGTACAAGAAGAGATCATGGGAAGGAATCCTGTACAAGAAGAGATCATGGGAAGGAATCCTGTACAATAAGAGATCTGTAGTTATGGTTGTGAAGTTAATGTAACCTCACAGGCAGCAAAATGCTGACCTGCTAAGGGCACAGTGCTCTGTTATGTCAACAAGATCCACTTTATATCCTGCTCACATTTTTGCACTATAATTTTATGCATAAATGCACAAAACGTAGAGTCATCCATGGCCCTTTGTGCTGAGACTCGTTCACTAGGTCCAAGACTTTTTGCTGCTGTGGAAGTTCTTATGGAAGTGCAAAGCATCGTTTTTTTTCTCCTTTTGACCTCAAGCAACAACTTTTTGTTTTGATTGCTGAGGTTTTCTTCTGAACAGAAAAGGGCCAACATGTAGTCATCTCAACCTGGACGCCAAATGGTACAGACAGTATGCTACATCATACTTGTATTCTGTAAATATGTCTTTTAAAAATGTGCTGTCATTTTCATGTGATGAAAAAACTCTAGTGATAAATAAAATAGTGGTGTTTTCTAGGCCTTGCCTTTAATGTCTACTGCCTTAATCTCATCCCATTCCATCATGTCTCTTTCGGAACATTCACTCAATTTTGATCGAGGACAGACTTGCCACATAGCTGTCTTCCTGCGCTAGCTAGTGACTGCATAATAGCCTGCAAACCACAGCCCACTCGTCTTGCCAGTTTCGATCTCTTAAATGGTATTCAAGGATTTATGAAGTACTGCTGAATATCTAGGCATGCTTGGACTGAGATTGGAAATTTTAGAGCAAAATGTTGGGTGACGAAGATCAGTCTTTCATCGACTGCCAGATTTATTTGCTTTTGCTGTTCCTATAGAACTGTGTTGCTCAAACCTACAGTAGCTTTACTCGGAGCCTACTGCAGACCCATTGATGTGCCAATTAGACCTGCACTGTGTGATTATTGAAGTAAAACTGTTTGGCTGCTTTTGAACCTGTAGATGCCTGCTTAAAACACCAAGTTTGTTGATGCAGTGTGTTCTGGGATTAGTTTTCTCAGAATAACATATAAAAATAATTTTTCAATTTTTATGTTTCAGCTTCATTACCTTAACTATTTTCATTACACCTTTCCATTTTGAATGAAAACAAGTCACAAGGGTAATTATGACAGGTAATGGAGGAATCATTTGTACTGCCGCCTGCAGTATTCCCATATAATGCCAATAGTGGTACATATTCTTACTGTTTCTACTAATTTGCAAAAGATGCTGCATTTAATTTTTACTCTCACCTTTCATTTTATACTCTATGTATACTGTTGCCATCATTAATAAATGATAGACCTTGAAATTTATATACAAATGTTTGAATAGTTTGTAACTAGCAAACCAAATGGTTAGAACATTCAATGGCTCTAGTAAGAATATTTATATCAGGTGGGAGAAAGCAGTTATAGAACCAAAGTATTAGTTAAAATTTAATTCACACTGTTTACAAAGCTTTTCTTTTCTGTAAATGACACACTGCCAGCACTTGTCTTATTTTATGAAATTCCCCATCAGGGTTTGTATTTTTTTGTTTATATGGCCCCAAGGGGGAAAGTGCTGACAAGGTTCCTGTTTTCATTGCTTTGTCTTTTATTTATTTTTTTATCTTGGGGTTTTTCTCCCCCTCCATCGTTTAGCAACCAGATGATTGTGTGAACAGACTACTTGCATAATGTGACTCCAAGCTACCATCTGTTGCTTTTGACCATTTCTCACCAATACTCATGTGCTTCTGGATCATTTGATTAATAAAAAATACTCAGTTGTTCTTGCACATATTTTGTATGTTAAATTTACTTTCAGAAATTGTGTGGCAATGAATATGAAGTAACATTTGTTCTGTATCTGCCTCTGGTCCATTCAACTTTTTCTCGTCATTCCATGCTTTCGTTTAAGATTTTCTTATCAAACCTTAACATACCACTGCATAATTTTTAATTCTTTGAGAAGTTGTCTTTGTCTATGAAGGTGTTACACTGTTCTTATCCTATTGTAAACAGTACGTATTTAAGAACAGTTTAAACAATCTCTTCTGGTCCCTTTCAACAAGTGTCAAGTCTTGGCTGTCTATAGTTCTTTGTTAGTTGGGAAATACAATGATTTAGAGCTCAGTACAATTTACAATTTCTTTATGGCAGAAATGTTTACAGAATATTTTGAAAAATTGATTTTTGCATTTAAAATGAGCTATTAAAAAACTTTGCCGTTTCAAACAGAACAAAGCATTTGAAGGCAATTTGCTTCCTTCAGTCATTTAAACAAAAATTTATGATTTTTTTTTCTTTTTGCCAACATGGAAGTTTTGCAGAGTTGCTTTAGAATGCGTATGTGCACTGTAGAGATGCTGCTTTAAACGTACGTATACATGTATGTTTTACATGTTGTACTGCCCTGCCACTGCAATCAAAAATAAACTCTGCACAGTGATAATTTCCTTTTTAAATTGTGGTCAGACAGGTGTTTTGTGATGTGCAGTTAACTACACACTGATTACTGTTTTATACACTGTACAGCACTATCAACTGCATCACATGGAGATAAAAACAGGACAACGAACACTGATCTGATGCAAAATAAGATCACAAATTTTCCCTCAAGCCAGATTGGAAGAAATTAAAACACCACCCAAATGACACCATCTGTTTGGTTAAAGTTAGGCCAAACAACAACTAACATTGTCTTGCAGCAAGCATGCAGCCCCAGAAACAAAGTTGATAACAGAATAAAAAGGAAGATTAAAATGAACACGCCCAACTCGAAGTATGTTCAAGTTAGTGACTCTATGAAAAGACTAATACGAAGGGGAGTAAAAGGGCCTCATTCTATTAAACAGCACAATACAAACACATCTCAGTCATCAACATGAGCTTTGGAAAAGCTGTATCACAAAGAACACTTAACGAAGCAAAAATTGACATGCACATCATTTCAGGGTGTTGCCCCTTCTTCAGGATGACACAGACAACAAAAGCTGTGTATCAAAATAATAGGAAAGAAAATCCAAACCTTTACTACATGCAGCTTTTTATTAAATATGAAAGGCTGTTGAGCACTATCAGTTGCGCTGACCAACATAATTCCAGAAAATATCTCACCTGTAAGAATACCCTCTTTAAAAAAATAATGTTATCTTCCAACTCTCTTTTACATACTTGCACAAAGTTGCTCTGTAAGACAGATGCAAAGAGGGCGACAACTCCTGCAGTCCTTTCTTAGAAAACTGGTGCCAGCTACATAACATTTTAAATGTGTCAGATGGTTTGGTTAGGTTTTTCATTGCTTAACTCCCAGCTGCAAACAAGTTGCACATTAGGATGGTGTTGTTTGAGACAACACAGGCTTCAGTCCCACCCAGTCACATTAGGCCAACCAGTTCTAGTACTGTTACCTATGGTGCCAGGCATCTGGCAGGGCAGCTACTAGATGAGGCTCTGAGGTACAAACCAACATCCTGACTCACAAGTGGATGCCTCAGCCACTAGACAAGCAAGGTGGTAAACCAATGGTGGGGTGGGAATCCATTTTCACAGCTTGCTGCACACTCCCTTGTACTGTGTAGCCAACCCCCCAATCCCCTTCACAGCGAAAAGTGGCACACAGCGACAGTCCATACTGTCAGTCAGCCTGTCTGTCCAAACAATTTTTTGCAGTAAGTGTATAACTCTGAAGCATAATGAATAAACAGCAGGGGAAAATGTGATAAGTATTCACTCATCATGACTATACAAATGAATTGACAACAGAGAAGATGTGATAAATATGCATTCATCATATCCACACAAAAAAGAGGTGCTGACCAAAAAGACGGAAGACTGTTACATTTATCAAACCAAAGGAACTTGCAGGCAGTTATGTGTCACAGGTGAAAAAAAAAAATTCAAAAGCACTGTTTCAGGTAAAGCCCAGCGTTTATTTTTAACCAAATGCATGCATATCATCCACAAAAAAAGGTAGATTTTTGTTTTCATTTTCTAAGCCATGAACTTTTTTAAAAACAAAAATAGAATCAAAACCACTTCCATGGAAGTGTAACACTTTTCAATCTTCCTGTACAAAACATGCTCAAAGGACGAGTCAGAGGGACAGAGACGCTGCGGATTATGAAAGGGTAGAGAGGGAAGACAAAACGTGTGTAAAATGTTCTTTAAATATTCAATACATTGCTTCAAAATCTATGATTTTATAAAATCAGACATGCCATCACAGAGCAAACATCTCCACAAAGCCCTTTATGTTCACTACTGTCCCAAAGCAAGTCCCTTCCTGCATGGAAATAAAGTCAGCCAAGTTGTTTTGACATGCTGAAAACAGAAGAACAGATGATCAATGACTTGCTGAATAGGCTGTTTTCTATCTCTTTCACTCATGTGTACTAAAGTGGATCTTTTTAACATTTGTGGAATACTGAATTCTTATTTGTAAGAAACATAAACCCAAAATACTCCTCCACATATAGTTAGGTCTTTTTCAGGGTAGAAGGGAGGGGTTAGGTGGAGGGTGTCTACCCCACAAGATTAAAGCTTACTTGCAGAGCTGTACTGAATAATGTATTCAAATTTATATTCAGATGAACAATGACAAAATTCAATATTCATATTTAATCTAAATTTGAATAATTAAAATTTGAATAGTTAAACATGTAATTTTTCCAGGATTCCAAACTATTGGCAACAAGTAAAATATTTAATCATGGAAATTAAACCACATAAGAAGTTCCTGTAATCTATAATAGTATTTATACTCATAAGCAGAATTTCCTTAAAATGATACTAAAGATTTAGTATGGTTAGCAAGCAATGCTGTTTTAATGATTGTCCTATTCATATTTCTACTTTGCCTCCCTAACCATCAAATGTTCAAATAGCCAACAGTGAAAACCTGGTGCAGTGTATTCCATACAGCTCTCCATACCACATACCATCACTGCTTTTCATAATGCTCATCAAAAATCACACAAGCAGCCATACAGTTCAAATTACAGAACCTCTCAGTCAAGATATTTTCTTAAGGCTTACACTATATGGTAACAATTATGGTTGTCTAAAGCTATGTGTGGCCTGCTTTGTCCACGAAAGAAAAATAAAAAATGATTACAATTTTATCACTAGTGTTATCGAGCAAGCCACTTACTACGTACTATTATCCACCAAACTACTTACTACGTACTATAATCGGGGGGGTGGGGTGGGGTGGGGGTGGGGGGTGGCGGCTATTATCCAGCAAACCACTTACTGCGTATTGTTATCCAGCAAGCCACTTCCTACATAGTATTATTATCCAGCACACCACATACTATTATCCAGGAAACCGCATACTATATACTGTTATCCAGAAAGCCACTTATTACATAGTACTATTATCCAGAAAACTACTTACTACGTACTATTATCCAGCAAGCCACTATGTACTATTATCTAGAAAACTACTTACTACATACTATTATTCAGCAAACCACTTACTATGTACTGTTTATCCAGCAAGCCACTTACTACATACATGTACTATTAGCCAGCAAACCACTTCACACATTTACTACTATTATTCAGCAAGCCACTTACTACGTACATGTACTATTATCCAGCAAACCACTTACTATGTACCTTAGTACCATTATCCAGCAAGCCACTTACTATGCATTGACTAATGTTATCCACCAAACCACTTACAGGCTGTCTTTATGCAGGGGTACGTTGGTGGCTCAGCCATCCAGCTGCCATCCTGCTTTGTCATGTGGGATCTGTCAGAGGCAAATTCCCTCAGATACTCCTTCCCAGCCACTATCCGGTAGCGTCTGCCAATCCAACAACACAACTGAGTCACAAAGATGAACTGCAAAAGCCACTCCTAAACATTGCACCCTTCAGTGCCACAGCAAAAGTGCCACTCACCGAACCATGCACTCTCACAAAGTGTTGGGGGTAGTATTGCAGATGTTCACCTGCATATTTACCCTCAGCAAATACCTGACCATGGCCCATCCTTACCGGTGAAATTCTGGCTTTAACCAGTTGTCATCACCGATGGCATGTTCCACATACAATGCCAATGGACAAGGAAAAGGTAGCTCTGTGTCAAGGTCAAACACCAAACTTCCCTCCTCGTGCTGATACACCAATATCACATGGTAGTCCTGTTGCCAGCAGCAACAAAGAAACCAATAGCTTTTCCAACAGAAACAGGACTAATTTGCCAACACAAATAGGTGGTAAGAACACAAATACCAAGCCAAGATAAAATACAAAAGCTAAAAATACACAAAGTTAACATTTTGGGGCAGTACACTCCTTTCGAAACATATTAACAAAACACAAAATGAAAACAAGAAAACACTGACTTTGTATGCTTTGTATTTTAAATTGGATTAGATTTCCTGTTCTTGCAATATGCTTATTTCCAAGCACCAGACATTTAACAGAGTAACTTGCCCACATTCCTGACTGAAAATAAGAAAACAAGCACTGGTTATTAAACACTGAATGCAAGATGAAAATAATAATCTCCAGGATTCAGCTAAAGGTGGGACAGAAAAAAATCAAAATCTCATGTAAGTGCACCCCACTGAGATCCCACTAAAAGAAACATTAGAAGCACAGTTGAAGATAATAAAAATGCTTCTTAGAAAACTTTAAAACAAAAAGCAGCTTCCATGTACACTTACCCACACTACTAGCCTGTCGGGACGCTTGCTGGCTTTTTGGTGCCAGAGAGGTACCTGTGCATCATTCAACAGACTTGTAGTGTATACTCATTATTATCTAAAAACTAATTTTATATGAAAAGCTTGAAAAATTTATTGCAGAAGCCACATATACACGATAAGGTGGAAATGGGACAGGGAGGGTGGGGATTCACATCGGATATAAGAACCCCTCCCCAACAAATATGTCTGAGATGCACAAGATCTACATAGTCCTGATGATGACTAGGTAAGCTGTAGATCTATTTTTACAGGATTCTGTGATGCAAAAATATTGTTTAAATTTGTAGTAGTGATAATATAATGTAATAATATAATAAAAAAATAGAATGTTTCCAGATCCTGTCAACTTCAGTCAAGGATTCTGTAGATCAAAAATGTGATACACTGAAACAAAAAACATCTCGAAAATGCTGCTCTGCAACACTCGATGAATTCTTCTGATCCACAGACACAAGAATCTCCAAGGAAACTGGAGTTCAGATTAGCAATATATGGTAAAGGCAAAAGATGTCCTGTGATCTTTTTTAGGTTGTAAGGGAGTTGGTCATTTGAGACCCACTTTTCTGTGGGCCAGCATGGTGAAGGCAGTGCCTTACCCTCCCTGACTCATGGGTCAAGTGCCCATTTGCAGCTGGGTCAACTGGGACAAGCATGCTGCAGCACAGAGGTTTCGAACCAGCTTGTGGCTGTGCCTTCCGGTTTGGAGGCCCACCACACAGCCATCTGCTTTCCTAGATTAACACATTCGCGACGTGTACGGGAAATAAACAATACAGCACAGGTCACGCTTACTAGCGAATACGGGAAATAAACGATGCAACTTTGAAAATTTATTTACGGGGAATCGCTAATCGTCTAAGGTAAAGAACTCCTACATTAGAAAGCTGATTCATTTCTTCACGAGTTGCTTCCCTTATACTGTGTTTAAACCGACAATGAGAACGCTTTTTGGTAATAATTTGAAGCGAGTATCCACGTGTGTTCTGTCACTTGAGAAATGCTAGATTTACTTTTCAAATTACATGCTAAAGCGGAAAATGACATTGTTTTGCAAATTTAATGTGATAAATTGGATGAAGACAAGAGTATTTGTGCCTAAAGACCCAAGAAAAAGATTACGAAGAGAAAAACGAGCGAGCACGTGTTGGAAACAGTATTGTTTCAGTATGTGTGTAAGGAATGGCGAGGACTTTTTGATTTCTTCAACTTCAGTTGTGTTTCCATCAAAGGATCTTACCAATTATGGAACAAGGTGCAAGAAACACAGTAAGAAATGAGTTTTCTTTATTTATTGTAGTTTTATATCATGTTTAAATAATTTTTGTATTGTTTTGGGGGATTTTTTAATTAATTTTTGAAAATAGGCTAAAAATGCCGCATCCACGGGGATGCTCGAGGGTAGGATTCTATGTCACGATTGAGTTAACAGTAAGACCTAGTAAACTGATTTTTTGAAGGTCAACTTTTAACTTGAAGTTTTTGAACGAGTCTATAAGCTGATCTGGTTAAAAAAAAATGGTGGACACAGGCTCTCTAATGTGAACCAAAGAAGTCCCCAGTATTGATTGATAAGTCTAGACAAACTTATGGTGGGGCAAAGATCGAATTTCATAAATGCCAGAGGACACTTACTTGTACTCATCACAACTTACACTCATCACAACTTATGCACTTATACTCATCACAACTTACACAGTTACACTTATCACAACTTACACAATTATAATCATCACAACTTACATCCTTACACTCAGCACAACTTATGCACTTATACTCATCACAACTTGGGCCTACCCCTAAGAAGAAAAAAGAGTGAGAGAAATCTTTGCAATGCTAAGCAATCTCTTGCACATCTCTTGTTGTGTGCTCTAGTCATCTCCATCTTTCTCTATGACTGTGAGACATGGACCATGACCCTACAGTTACACTCATCACAGCTTATACAGTTACACTCATCACAACTTACACAGTTATACTCATCACAAATTACACAGTTATACTCATCACAGCTTACACAGTTACACTCATCACAACTTACACAGTTATACTCATCACAATTTCTTTCTTTTTCATTTATCTCTAAATTATTTAGTCATGCATTTGTTTATTTATAAACCAGAATGGGTTCTGTTAGCAACGCCCAAAATATGGCTTTCAACATGTATCTGTACCTGTTTTTCCTCATTTGAAATAAACACTGCAAAGCACTTTTCCAAATGTGAAGGATGGTTAGTTCTGATGTCATCACAAAGTTTCCAAACATTTTCTTCACTGGCAAAAAAAAAAAGTAACACCAAATCAAATGTTAAGCCAGGAATACTCATCATAGTGTTAGTATTTTCCCCCACCCCCATTAACCAAGACTTACCCCCAGGAAGAAAAAAGAGTGAGAGAAATCTTTGCAATGCTAAGCAATCTCTTGATGTGTGCCCTAGTCATCTCCATCTTTCTCTATGACTGTGAGACATGGACCATGACACCCGGTCTGTAGAGGATTCAAGCCACGAAGATGAGATGATTCAAAAGGCGAAGTCATATAACATACAAAGACCACCTCACAAATGAGGCAATACGAGAGAGGATACTGCAACAACTGGACCATACAAAGACATGATGACCACCCTGAAAAAATGCATACTGAAACTCAAAAAAATTTCTTCTGGCGTCTTCTCAATAACCTCCTGTAGAGATTAAAACTGACTAGCATGAGCTTGCTGTTTTTAGCTACTACTGTTCTTGTGTATCAGGGAACATGACAATGCGGTAATTAAACGGACTGGTTGAAGATAGGGGAACTGTTTTGAGAGGTATTGAGTTTTCCTTCCCTCAGCCCCCCCCCTCCACCCCCCGTTTCCGCTATAGGAAAAAAGTGCCACATTAGCAACTTTTAAAACACACGACACACATATATGCTCGATGTGGCTATGGGCCGGCCCGCGCGCGTGCACCCACACACTCTTTCTCTTTTCTGGATGGTGTCATGACAATAAGTTAATCTATATACCAGTAGCAGTTTGTGTACGTGCATTCTGATGCTGGAGGAAACGGGAGTTCTCTCAGCTCCTTGACGTCATCCAACACTTTTTCTTGTCCCTCCATCAAACACTACAGTAACCGCCTCACTACCTTGGCTAACCACACTCTAACCTATGCATTAAGGCATCTCATAGTCATTACGCCGGGCTGACTTGTCGTTTATAAAGTTATCCTCATGAAGCTGAATGATAACTACTTGCTGTTGCATACGGCCGATTTATTTTCAGCATTTCTGATGCAAATCCCTAGTTGTGTTTTATTTGGATTAGCACAGTCCTTAAAAAGTCTAGTGATAAACTATTTGAGAATACTAACAATATAGGAAGAAATCGGCACCTTTGTGAAAACTGATCAAGTTGTGGCCTGTCGTCTCCCTCCGATAAGGATCGAAAGGCTTGTTGAAGGTGAAGTAATTTGCTGGTCCTTTTTTAAATGAAAAAACTTACACCTCAGACAGTTTACATGGTATTAATTATTAGTATAGCAGATGATATACCATAAGATTGACGGGCGTTCTTGAGTTGATTATTGTTTCTTGTTGATTTCTAATCTCACGACTGAGTCTGTCTCGGTTTCCTGGCCAGCATTGCCCCTCAAATAAACTTAAATATAATTATTTTCTTATTCGATGGGCTTGCTCACATCTACAACCAATACTTATGCTGCCAAGCATAAAAAACCCCAAACCAAAACTAAAGAAAAGCTTTCAAACATAGTCCTACGAGCATGATTCGTCCCCACCTAAACTCGTCTTGAAATCAGAAGTGTATGTTTGGAGTGAGGTGTGCGTGCGCGTGTGAAAGTGACACATTTATGGGAGAACGGATAAGAATTGCCCTTGATGTTTCATTGTTGTAATTATGTGCCTTTCCTTTCTATTAAGCCTTCTGTACCACCTGTTCTTGGTTTTAGATACTTCATGTAATTATTTTCCGTTTCAGATTCCAGTGATGTGCCAGCTGACATGAATGACATTTACCACCAAACATGAGAACTCTATCCTATCAGTTAGGAACTGCATGGTTGTTACTGTTAGTGTTGTTACTGGTACTAAGTGTGTTGACATATGCAGCAGAACCAGTGGAGTACAAATATAAACAGTACACTTATCGTAAGAAGCGTGATGACAAAAAGTATAGAGCTTCTCGTCAGCGATGCGAGATGACAGCTGAATGTCAAGGCCTTTATGGAGTTGAACACACGAAGTGTGTGCGAAAGTGCATCTCCCCACAGTGCTACAAAGAATTATATGGTGATGACCCACTTGAAGAGGGGGAAGTGGACGTCAGACTAAATTCTTTCAAAGGGTGTTTGTCACAAGTTTTGGTGCCTGACTTTTAATTTCTGCTCTGGCAGCCGAAAATCTTTTGTATGCATCTTGGCGTTTATGTGGGGAAGCAAAAGGTCTCCCATTGCTATATTTATAACTGAGTTTTGAGTAAAGTGTATTTAATCTAAACCAACATCAGCCAACCCAGAAATTGATTAAAAGCATTTTGGGATCGAAGAGGTGTGTGGGTTGGTTTTTGTTGCTTAACATCCTGTCGCTTAGGATCGAAGAGAAGTGTAGGCCCTTCTGCAGGCACCAGCGAATGTTTTGGGTATGCATGTTTACTATATTGCTGTTAGAGAATACTGGGCGATAAGTTAGTTTTCCAGTGCATATTCAGTGTAATTTTATAACTGAAGACTTGCTTTCATTGGATTTCAAGCAGCAGCAATGTCAGGGAAGCAAAGAGAACAAAGGCAGACCAAGAAGAGGGCTGCTGACAGCTCCTTAGAAGAATTTGCACCAAAAATTTCAGCCTTAGACCAAGTTACAAAATCTGAATTGGAAGAGGTGAAAGGAGAATTAGAGTGTGGATTTCCACTGAGCACACAGCTTACTGACCCAAGCTGGTGTAAATCTTTATCAACGGACATGAACGAGCCATATTTTCAAGAAATAGAGGTGAAGCTGGCAGAGGCATACAGAAAGGGCAGTAAAATTTGTCCATCACCGCATTTGATTTTTCATGCATTCAATCTGACTCCTCTGGATAAAGTGAAAGTTGTGATCGTAGGTCAGGACCCGTATCACGACAACCAGGCAATGGGGTTGGCCTTCTCTGTTCCTATGGAAAGCAAGGTCCCACCCACCCTTCGCAATATCTACAAAGAACTTGAGAATGACATACCAGGTTTTGTAGCCCCAACTCATGGCTGTCTCGAAAGCTGGGCCTTGCAAGGTGTTTTCTTGATGAATGCTACTTTGACAGTCGAGTCCCACAAGCCCAACTCTCATAAAAGTCTGGGGTGGCAGAAGTTCACTGACAGGGTTATCCAAATTATTAGTGAGCAGCGTGACAAAGTCGTCTTTCTTCTTTGGGGTAACTTTGCCCATAAGAAGGAAAAGCTGATAGATCCAAAGAAACACATGATAGTGAAAACTGCTCACCCTTCACCACTTGGGTTAGGGAAATTTTTTGACTCCAAGTGCTTTTCGCAAGCCAACAGTATGCTTGAAAAGTCTGGACTGACTCCTATTGATTGGAAATTGTAGTAATTTTTGGATAGACATTAAGAATCCATCTTAAGAATTGAACTGTACTGGTAACAAGGTCAACACTGTAGTACCAAGCCTGGGAAATGTTTTTAGGTATTTTTATGCAGATTTTAAAATAAACAGACCAAGGGAAGAAGTGTATGGACGTACTGCTTGTTGTTGCATGTGGTATCTTACGTCGAGTTGGCAACCAAGGAACTGGGATTTCATATTTCATGATACAAAAGAGATTTCAAAAGGTCTAGTGAACTTTATTGGTCTGAAATTGGTTGCACATCACATTTCAATTTTGTCAATCCAAAGGAAAAGCACAACAAATTGATCATTAGGAGACGTGCCTCAGCTCACTTTTTCACTCACTCGCTGCCATTTGCACAGGTGCTGCCATTTGCACGGGTGCTCATGTCCAAAAAACTATTACAAAAAGCAGATGCTGCTACAACCACACATAAAAATGCACACTGCAACAGGCAAACTGAGGAATGATGGGCTAATGTTTGACAAAAGTTCCTCATAGTGCCGTCATTAGGGAAAACTCAATCCAGCATCACGTTTTATTTTGGACTTTAAAGTAGCATATATCGAGTTCCATGCTTGCAAACAGCAGTACATGAAAATAGTAACATCACCAAGACCCACAAACCCAATGCAGAAAGACAAAACGACAAAGGTATATTTGTACACAAAACCTTTGAAACATGGTTCACTGAAAACAGCAGTTTCTATGTCATCTTCATCCGGCATCTGCTCATTTGACAGATGTCTTAGTAAGCCCTAGCAGAGCTGTATCAACGGCTTCAAAATATACCTTATAATCCCTGCTACAGTGCCCTAAAAAAACCAAGATGGTGTGGTTACATGTACCTCCCTCTCTGTCAACTACAGAAGTTTACTTTATGTTGCATGAATCTTAAAACACTACATAAATGATGAGTTCAATGCTAGCAGTTTAGAGAGTAATATAAAGCTAAAATGTGGAATATTTTCAAGCATCAGGAAACTTAGTTATGACATACCATGCTACCTAATTTTAATTCCAAGAAAGATATAGTTTCCTTTGTTTTTCAAAAGCCCAAATCTAAAAAAAATTTGAAATGTTGGGTGACCTCAGAACTTTAAACACTGGATAGTTTTGTGGGCAGTTAGACTAGATCTCTAGAAGTACCAGGTGGTTTTATAAAATAGCAAATGGTTCAGACAATGTTTATTCATGGCCATATTGGGGGAAAAAATGCAAACTGGACAGTGCTTCCTGCATCTCAGATTTATCAGAGACTACTGACAAATTTTTAAAAAATTCACATTCAGGTCTGAGAGCAGAGTTCCTCTCCTCTCCCCACCTAAGAGAAGACATAACGAATTGGGTTATTAATTTTACATCACTGTTCAGTACTTTGTCATCATACATGTATGGCAATGAAATTTTTTTAACAGATTAAACAATGATAAAAAAATTGTCTACCTTTCATCTGTACTGAAGTTCGATGCAACATGAAACACATTTAATTTACAAGACAGTTCTTATCCATGAAGCAACATTAATAATGCCTGCCACATCTATGAACAGTGTTAATTATGGCTGCACCACTACACAAAACATGCATGGAAGATTTCTCATCAGATGTTTCTAAGAACAAAGACAAATCAAGATTTACATAACACATTTTCTTAAAATGTCCAGTGGCAGGAAACTGGAAGCTTCAAGGTGTAATGAGCCTATATTATAAGGGCTGTTCAGCACACACAACAGGTACAATAATGAGTAACATCAGTCTGTAACATGTTAATTCAGACCCTAGAAAATGTTCGGAGGTGGGAGAGGGAGTGTCTTGCTGAATAGTTGTTACAGCACAGAACACATAAAGCTGGTGAAAAGAACAAAGTATTGTGGTAACAACGGAGTCTGTGAAAATGCAGCTTGGACCTGGGAAAAAGTGGGGGTTGGGAAAGTGTCTTAACGAATAGCTGTTGCAACATCCAAGAAGGTGCAGTGAATGGAACAAGAACAAAAAGGTTGGTGGGTGAAGGGCCTCGCAGAAGTCATCCTGCTGAATAGCTGTTACAACACAAAATACATACGAAGCTGGTGCAGTGAATGGAACAAGAACAAAAAGCAGTTGGTGGCCCTTCATTTTCCTCTGCTGGATGCTGCAGTTGCATCCTCCAGCATGGAATACACAGTTCATGCAGACCCAACAGACCAGTCACAACAACCCATGCATGGCCACACTTTGGCCAGCAAAGCCAGACCTATAACCCCAAAAAGCCTACACTGTTGCCGTGTTGGCTAGCTCTGGATGAGGGCCTCTTAAGCTGTCAAATGACCACAAAGAAAAGTGAAGACATCAGCAGGCCCAGAACACCAAGTACAAGCAGCAGCGAGTCTCCTACCCTCTGCCTCAAAATGGTTTAATCTGCCATCCTCAGTCATATACAAACTACAATCTTAGAAACCATTGCCCACCAACTCCACTCAGAAATCCTTAAAATTTTTCCCTCTAGATCAGTTGCAAGTAGACTGAACAGAACATGTCCGCAGCAACAGTAAAACCAAGTCACATGAATTGACACATCCATTATTCAAAGAAAAAAAGTCATATTCTGTTTCTTGACATATTCTGTCGCTGACCTTTTAGTAAAAGCCTGCAGCATCCATTTTTTTGTCTGACATAATCTTCCAAAAATAAGACTGCAAGCTCAGAAACAGATTCGTTATAGCCTAGGGATGGAAAAAGCCTGTGTACCCACAAACATTCCAGGCAGGAAATGGGAGGATCAAAGCCCTGCTGACTGTGATTCTAACCTCCGCATGCAACGGATTCCTGCGTTCAAGGTCTCCACCCACGGGACAAAATCACATGTCTTCTTCGTCAGATAGAGTCTCGTATTGTGCCGACAAAAGTGGCTTGGGTTCTTGGTCTCTGGAACACACCTGCTGGTGCTCTGGATCACGTATCATTGACGATACGACAGGCTGACTGGAACCAGAGGCCATGGTACAGGAGTAGCTGCCCAGCCCCAGAGTTGAAGAGGTGCTCACCACAGATCCAGAACCCATGGGACTGCGCTCGGTACTGGAGCTGTCTACCCCTCCGTATCCCCCAACGGTTCCTCCCATTCCTTCTGCTGACCCGGCACAAGCTCTGGGGCTGCGAGCGTGCTGCATGTAAGCCAGCGTCTCATGGCTGCTTCGACTCTGAGCAGCTTCTCCTGGTTCATACCCAGACCCTTCTGTGCTCCCGTCATCCGGAGGACGTCGTGGTGAACCACCTCGCTTTGATCCTTTTGCATCTCCACACATGGTGGAACTGTCGATGGCATCCGACACGTCATCAGTTCCAAGACTTGAGGGTGTCTTGCTGTCTGAGTGGGTTGAATCTACTCCAGTATTTGAGACTGAACTGACATCAACATCTCGGCAGTCCCTGTGGCTTCTGTAAATGGTACGAGTGTCATCTTGCATGGCCAGATCACGGTGCTGATGAAGATGACTGCTGCTTGATGAGGAAGTGAAGCTTTCATATGCCTGTGCCTCATTCCCATCCTTACCTCCCATGGCAGCTGAGTGGTCCCCACTCCCTCGTCTCTCATCCACTGAACTGCCAACACCAGAGGTGTCAGCTCGACTCTCGGCTGATCCACCACTCTTACTGCTGTCCGAGCTGTCAACATGGCCTTTGCGAGGACTACGGCTGGCCGCACCTAGCGCCATGTAGCTGCTCGGCGGCCGACCTCCTGCTTCTTCATCAGGGCTGTCATCAGGAAAATCATACAGATCTGAGCGAGCTGATTTTTTCTCGGCACTGGAGCTCCCACCATGGACAGATGCAACTGTTGTTGTTGGCTTGGAGCTGGAGCTACTGCGAGCAGTGTCCACTGCAGCCCCCGTAGTTTTGGTGGTGGTTGTTGAGGGCAGGAGTCCGGAGGTTCGGGAGTAATCTCGGCTTGATGTAGTTGGGAAGGTCTGGAATTTTTCGCCAGGGCCTGGAGTGGGGGCTGAAGGGTCATCACCACGGAACCTAGGTCGGTGCATGATACGTTTTTTGCCTGAGGCTGACTGGGAGGACCCCACAGAAGGTGATAAGGACCTACTGGAGACTGAAGATGACAGGGAGGCAGAGGTCTCAACTGTTGATGTCAGTGTGGCGACACGGCTCCCAGCGGGTGTGGACTCCAATGTCTGCTGGACTGGATGATGCTCCATTCGCATTCCTACTCCTCCTCTGTCCAACCCTCCTCCACCTGGCTGGCAACCTCCCACCCCAGACGACAGCTGACTCAACTCTGCAGCATCAGAAGATGATGCTGTGGAGCTGACGGTTCCTTCGTAAGCAGATCCAGCTTGTGGCTCCATCGATGCTCGAGATGATGGTCGGCTTCCATAACTCTCTCTGCCTGGCCCTTGGACGGGCACCTGCAAATGATCAGCTCGCACAGATGATGACAAAAGTGATTCATCTGCTGTGTGATGCTGCTGCTGGGATCCAGATTCTTCTTCGAGTAAGGCCAACTCAATTTTGGACTTCACATACTCCAGTGATGAAATGCCGTGATCTGCTTTGAAGCTAGAGGATCGAGCTCTGCTTGCGGTGCCGGCACTGCTGTCTGCTGCTTGCACACCTAAGGAGAAGAGACAAACTGTGCAATAAAATCAAAACACCTGTTTTTCCACATCAAACCCTCCCTATCAAACACCAGAAGACTTCCCAGAATCACGTGACAATCCCATCAACCCAAGCTACCGAGTAAAAATGCTATAAGGTGCTTTTTGTCTGCTTTCTGCGAAAACTATTAACAAATGGGGTCACTTCGTCAACACTGGTCACAGCTAGCTGCAGTACACATTCAGGAACAAGATGCTGTAATGCAAAAATGAACAGCAGACTGAATGATGCGTCCTTTGAGAGATGGTTATAGTTTTCACCAAAGTTTATATCTGCACCCCCATATCTCAAAACT
>SMGT01004410.1:88734-118478 GCA_004794575.1 Lanistes nyassanus | reverse complement strand
CCCCCCCCCCCCCGCCCAAAGTTGAACTTTTGAAAATGTCTGGCTTTCTCTACTGAAAATGTCTGGCTTTCTCTACTATTGCTGCTAATGGAAAAGAGAAAATGGACTTTTTTCCATCATCAATGCAAATGCACAGATTTAATCTGTTTTAAGATGCATCTTAAACATCAAGCATACTTTCCTTCCATTGCATGCAAATGAAGTGTATGTACACAACAGGTACATACAACACAAACTCACACTCTTGCAGCTGTCCCCTCCCCAAGTCCTTGAACATCAATGCTGGGGTGACAGAACTTTAGCCCAAAACATGTTTCAAGTGGTGCAAGATTAAAAGATTATTTTATCTATAACAAAATGTTGAAAACATCGACATACAGCTGAATATTACCAGTGTTCATTTTCCCACAGACTGCAAAAAATATATATATATAAATAACTGATACTAATTCACACTCATCAGCAAGACCCTGCTACCACCAAAAGGCACAACTCATACAAAGAACTCTCCAAGGGCTGGGCCCACACTGGGTTAAAGTGTGCCAGCCAGAGTATCGAACATGCAAAATACCGTTACAAAGCTGTCGAACAAACACAAAAGAGAAGCTGAAACAAGCAAACAAAACATAACCAAGCAAGACATGACTTACAAAAAAAAAAAAGAAGAAAAGACTGAATTCACAAAAGTGCACTTTTTGACATTTTTGATCTCTCAAGAATAAACTCTTCATTCAACCAGTTGCATTTTTCAAGCACTTCCGAATATTTCAAGGGATATGCTGGTTATAGGATGCTCCTGTCGCTAACATCATTAAGATGTCAGCTAATGGCAAGGCTAGGGGTTTTGCAATGCATTGCTGCTGCACCTGAAGTTACTGTCTACATGGGAAGAAATGATGCCAGTAAAACAGCGCAGTATTTTAGTTCTGAGTTTAAACAAGACTGAAAAGCTTTCTTAATTTCACATGGTGTAGAAAAGGCTATTATCTGCCAATGTTCCGATACAACAATGCAATTAAAAGACATGTATGTTAGAGCAGGGGCTCCATTTTCAGAATTGTGCAAAAAGGAGAGGTGGGAAAACAAAGTACCATAGAACAAAGGACAACACATGTAAGGGGGACCCACAATGGTTGGAAAGAACGAAGTGTCTTAAGTTATGACAGTGACCTGTGTCATGAAAAATAGAACCCACTTGCTCTATATTATTAACTCAACATGTTGTACAGAATGTTGTTCAGCACAAAGTAGGAAAGCATGCCACAAAATAATGTGAAACACCACAAAATCTTGTCTCTGTGATTGAGGTTGTGACAGTGATTAGTTCAACACTTCTGTTAGTATGTCAGATTTCATGGTTCTTTGGGTCTAATATAACATTATAAAGTTGAAACATTAAAACGTGGAAGGTGCATTTTGACAAATGTAGGACCTGGGTGAAACGTTTTTTTCAAGTTATAAGAAAATTGTCTCGGGGCTGAAATTCTACAGGCTGGGTGAACAAAATGAGAAAAGACCCCACTCTGAATCAATCTGAATCACAAAGAGAAAACAAATTACAGCCTTCAGTTACTGAAATGACTTCTTTTGCCAAGCATCTGATGAACACTTATCACAGATCTCAAAGGCTACAAGAAAGCTATCAGCTGACTACTTGAATCTGGCACATGCAAATATCAAGCCACAACACAAATTTGGCACATTCCTTGGCAGCAAAAGCTGGGTAGCAAACTCCTATTCCAATGCAACGTATAAAATGATGAACTTCTGTAAACCAACTCAAGGCAAGAAGTTTAAAAATAAAAAGAACAAAAAGAAAAGCAGGACCGTAAATAATATAGGAAGAGTGAATGCTTTCATTACACTGATGCTGTGAGGCCATTTCTCATTCCTCATCTGGTAAACAAAACACCAAAAAGTGTCTAGTATTTGAAAGTGGGCCTTTCTCGGCCTCAAACACGAGTCTTTTTGAAAAGTAATCAAACCAGGCAGCACGTTAACAGAGATGGGCCCAACAGGGACAATTATCAAAGAGAATTAACGATCACCCAGGTCCTACCTTTTCAAAAAGTTTGGGTTTTCGGAGGGTGGCGTGCAAGCCTGAGACTGTCGTGTTGGGTCCGCATAGTATTACCTCCAATCTCTGCCCCACTGCCGCTGGTGCTGCTGCTGCTTTGACCAACGTTCATGGCAGCCCCACTGCTGCTCCCTCCCGTGCTGGACGCCTGCGATGTCTGAGGTGATCGGCACCGCAGCTGTTCGGGTGTTGCAGCCCGCCCTACCATCCCCTGCCTCTCGACAGGAATTTTAAGAGTGCCAGTGTCTGAGGCTGGGTGAGTGCTGCTGGCAGTTTGAACGCTGCTGTGTCCATGAGGGAGGGAATGCATGGAATGTAGAGTTTGTGGGCCATGAGAGGCCAGTGCTGATGGTGATGACCCGTGGGACTGCTGCTGCTGCTGCATTTGATTGGCCTCCTGTTGAACAAGAGAAGGCTGTGTGATGCAACCCCCCAGCACAACTGCCGCAACATCTTCATTGGTCACTGCCAGGGTACAAACCTTACATCTAAAGCTTGAACTACTTTTCCTTTATGTGTAATACCCACAATCAAGCAACAGCTTTCCTGTTTATAAATCGGTCAATATAACTCTGTTGTTTTTACACATGTAAGGAAGCATACCTTCTTTTCCTTTCTCAAAACAAGCATGTCTAAACAGGACGTCTTGTTTTGAAGCTGGGATCATAATATGAAACTTGGATGTAGGAGGGCTTTAATACTAAAATTGTGTGCACATATCAATAGCAATTAGAAATAAAATCTTTAAGATAGATATAGTCTGGCTAAAATAAATCCTGATTATATGCAAAAATCATGAAAAATGGTGAACAGAGCTCAATTCTGATTTCCAGACCAGCATTCTCCTATGTGGTCATATGGTGCGGACGGGATTTGCCTAACAATTTTTCCTCATCTCTTAAAACTTGCTTTATCCGACTGCAATGTGTAAAACAAAAAAGACCCCAAACATGCAGAAACACCAAGCCCTAAATACTTGATGCTCTGCACTGCAAACAGTCACACCCCAGAAGTTTGATGAAACATGATCCACTTACATTCAGTGCCTGCTGTTGAACTCTCTTGCGCCAGTTGTGGTGCATGTCATGATGAGACTGCAACTGTGTCTGGGCTGCCGAGGCTCCTGGGCTATGGACATTTCCGCTGAAGCTACGTGAGCGATGTGCATCAGAAGATGATCCCACAGAGGTGTCAGAGGGTGGTCGAACTATGGGAGAAGCATGACTGACCATGGAGGTCACTTCCGAAGTCGTAAATGTAGGAGTGGACTGTACTGTTAGCAGATGATGAGAAACCAGTGTAAATCACTGATGGACAGTCTGAAGTGACCAGTCAAATGTTTCTGACAATGCATGGCTGAGATCATCCCCCTAAGCAAGCCAAGAGCTGCCATTGCCACTCCCTTCAAGGGGAGTTCCATGCTAAATATTTACTCTAGCATGCCAAAAGTTATCCGCTAATTTTCAAATTTTGACAACAAAAATCCCCCACCCAACCCCAAATGTAAATTTTATAGGAGAAACAACTGCTGATTTCAACATGTTCATGCACTCTTCTCCATCCAGGTCTTTCTTAAGACTGCAATAAAGGCGACTGTCTTGCAACATTTGCACAAAGATCTCATATAAAGTCAGTGGAACATGAAGTGAATGCCAGGCTGCCAAAACACAGAAAGGCTACGTCTACTTTCTGCCAAGTTTAATAATCCAATATTTAAAGAGAAACTGTATCACGATGACCAAAAAAAATGCAAAAATATTTTCAGATGATTTTGACAGTGCTTGAATAGGCATTAATGACAATTACTGTGAAAAACCTGGTCATTTTTTGTAGTTTGTTTTAACAACAATCACAAAAAAGGGGATAAAAAAATTCATGAGAAACCAACTGTTACCTGCCACTGACAGCAGATCATTTGAAAAAAAACCCCATTTATCAGCCTGACTGTAAACCCTAGGGAAATCAGTGGTGCCTACAAAATGCTAACAGCAATGTACTGGAAGTTGAAACGTTTATCTGTGCTCACAAATGTTTTGTGCCCCACCACATCCATCAACTTCCTGTAAGCAGCTGAAGTGAAGTGATGCTGTGGCATGTGGTGCAGGACTATCAGCAGCGAACACCTTCAAAAGCTTACTTACCTGAGCATGGTGTACTGGTGCTGTTGATCTGACTCAACAGGTTGGACACACCTCCGGACTCCCCCTCTCTGCTGTTGCTAGAGGTGCTGTAGTCACTGATGATGATGGCGTCAATGTGGTCTCCTAACGTAATCATGCGTGAAGAACTGGTGCTTCCTATCCCCCCGCCACCGCTGCTGTCAATGGTGCCATTTCCTCCGGACAAAACTTCCTGTGCTGCAGTGCCACCAAGCGAAGATGAGTGAGGAGCTTCAGTCGCTGGAGGGGTTCGAGCCCTACTTATCTGTGGCATGCCCATGACGCCACTTGGGGCTTGTGGCAAAGAGGCAGGGGTGGACTCGGACTCCCCACCCCTGTGGCCATGGTACCTCCAGGGATGTTTGTACTTGCCAGGTGTAGCTGAGCGTGAGTCTGCATGGGAATGTGATGGTGAGGAAGATTCTGTTTGTCCAAAAATAAATCCACATAAGAAAAACCAAGAAGACGATGAAACTTGCAGTTATCAGAAGAGAGAAAAAAAAAAATGGAATCCCTGATAAGCAGACTAGATGACATGTTCTTTGTATTTTCTGTTCTGACTCCCAAGAAACATCTGACACCAGAGGGGAAAAAAATCAAATATTGGTTCAAAACCTTTCAAAGTTCAAAGTTTTCAGAAACATAAAAACATTCCAAACTTGATTTTCTTGTTCAGGAGTACTAGTTGGTGGACAAGTACTGACTCTGGGCACATAATGACCTTGACAATATGCTTGCCAGAAAGGTTAGGTTGTCACATCATGCAGCAGTTCAACAGAGTAGGGAAGAGTAAGGTACGGGGCAGCTTATGGTAATGGGAGTATGGTAACAGGAACAGTCAGCTGTCCCTCTCATTGGAAGTTAAACTATGTTTACTTGTAAAAAATAGATTTTGGCGACCTGACATCTAAAACCTGGATCCAAGGTGATACTGAACAAACACAACTTTACTACTACCATACTAACATTCTCATAAGTCACTATGGCAACAGAAAAGACCACGATGTTTTCACCCTTTTCCTAAAGAAGAAAAAAAAAATGTAATAGCCGAGAATTTATGAGATCACTTTCAGTGGGTAAATACTGCGAATGGGAAGTGCCAAATTAAAAAAAATTCAATGTCTAATGTAGTGCTCCCTTAGTCCACTAAAGAAAAAAACTGTATTTAAGCAAACATCGTTTCTACAAACCTGAAGGCCCAGGCACTTTGCTTGACTCAGCCAGGCCCATGTTTGCCCGACTAGATGCTGGCGATGCACGATCCTGTGATTTTAAACTTGTACCACCACTGATACTTCCACTGACACTGACAGCAGACGGCATCTGGCTGCCACTGCTGGTCTCAGGTGTTGAGCGATTTATCTGGTGGATGATGATGGCATCAATAAGTGTGGCTGCTGTCAGTGATCGGGCACTTGCAGGCTGAGCTGGGGAAGCGCCAGGCAGGGGCTGGTGTGAATCTTTCTGGAAAGCAGACAAAATAGCAGCTGACCCATCTCTTTTGGCCAGCTTGCTGATGTAGGTGGGATCAGTCATCTGTCGTGGGTGTTGAGAGTTGTCTGTAGACGAGGGCTGTTCTGGTGGGTGTCCTATAAAAAAAATTACACAATGGATGAATGGACAGGCTGGATGAGTTAACAATCCACTCCTCCAACCAACTTTGGAATATCAGGAAATGCCAGCCAAATGATGATGAGGCTTACATGATGAAATTATAAAAAAAAACCTCAGTGATTCATTCAATAAAAGCAAGTGAATGAAAGCAAAAGTACCTGGCTCAGTGGCTCCTGGGTAAGGCACAGGGTTAGCCTGGCTGGGGCTGTGGTCCGAGCGACTGTCTGGCTGGCTGCTGAGATAGCCTGAGCTTTCAGGACCCCCTCGCCGCATCTCATGCTCCCTACTTGCTGACATGTCCGGATCACCATATGAGTGGTGAGGATGTTGCTGACAAAAATCAAAGCAAACTCAGGTAAAAATTCACCAGATGTTGTGTGGTTCAAACACTAAATTCAATCTCCATTCCAAAATCTGCGACAAATTATCTTTTCCCTGAACTCCATGTGGACTGGCTGTATAGACTTCTAAAAATACAAAATGTAACGGAGACCACTGCCCAAAGCATGACCATTCCTAAATTCTGATCTTAACTGGACGATCTCTTGAGGGACAATCTTTGGCAGCCTAAAAAAAAAAACCCTATTAAAGTTGTTGGAAGAACGTTGTTGGAAAGATAAATTTAAGTGGAAAAAGGCTTTTCCTACCTGAAATCTGTCACTAAGGTTAGTGAGGACATAATTTTTGTCTTCTGACAATAAATTTTCAAACATTTTAAGTGCTTTGTGAGCAGACATTCGAATATGACCATTTTTGCGTTGCTGAAAATTAAGTGCAATGATTGCAATGCATCAAATAGTCTCCACTCATTAACTAGCGGAATGATAATAATGTGTTGCAATACAAGCCATTTTAAGTGCAAACCTGTTGAACATGTTGCTGGCTCTGCATAGCACGCCGGGCCTGCTGGATCTGCTGATTGTGCTCCCACACTGTCCGTGATGGGGCCTGTTGAGCTCGCTCCTGCACATGTATGCATACACTTAAAATGCAAAATAAACAGAGAAGCTTTGTAACTGGAATCAACAATTATGTATCTGTATGAATGCACCACAGTGGCTTTGAAAATATGAAGGGATGGAGATAAGCGCATGCTTTAAGTTCCCAGGTCTATCAAAAAATGAATCACAACCCAATCTGTGCTCATCCTATGAAGACTGGAATGGTAAGCTTTGTAACTAGGACAACTATTTTTATTCTTGTTTTTGGACCGAGCCTAAACACAAGATGCAACAGACCACTGGGGAAAATAAACCAGTTCAAGAGCACTACAATGCAAGCAGGGTTCCAAGGCACATGGTACATCTCAATAAAAGGACCCCACTGAATCTCAAAAGGACCTTCAAACATGCATTGTTTTGCTTTCTTTTTTATGGTGAATATGTTGTTGTTCTTGTAACCCCCTCGAGGTTACCAGATTTTTTTCCCCTTGCGGCTTATCTAGCTTGGGGAGATACCAGTTTAGTAAGAAAAATGTAGTCCCTTAGGCAAATAAACCTTTGTCTGGGGACAAGTCTTTTTCTATAGTAAAAACTCCTTTCAGTTTGTACTAGGGGGAAATGTGTACTTCTGTAGTGTGGCCGAAGTGAGAGGCAGAGTGTTCCCAGTGAAGTTATCGGTGCGACCGAATTACGCTATTGCGTGGAAGAATTGTGGATCCACGTGTTTGCGGGAACTCTGTCCCTCTTTCAGTTTTGGCTCTGCTGGCAAGGAGAATAGATCTCCTTCTCCTCTGTCTCCGGTGTGTCTTCGTTTGTACAAGGTATGTGGTACAATTCATTTATGTACTTTGTATTTGCTATGAGTGAATTTGTAAAGAACGATCCTTGTGTATACTGCACCGTCGTAAACGACGGCAAAGTTGTGCTGACACGGTTATGAATCAGATTATGTTCTCCTCTGTAGTGCATGCAGTGGGGCGGTGTATGTATAAAATATTGTTCCCAGAAGACATTTCATTGTTCAGTTATTGTGGAAAATATGATATAGATCGGGATGGGTTGGGGATGACGTAGATTCTGTTGGATTTCTGGTTTCTTGTACCGTGCACGTGTTAAAAGCGCCGCCATCTTGGCCACCACGTGGTCGCTATATGGGGTCTGTTCCCCAATTGTGTGGTTGCAGATTGCGTGGAGGTGTTTAGCTGTAAGACTGTCTCATTGATGTTGAAGTTGTATTAGTTGTATGTATTGCTGATGTTGTAGCCTGAAGTTAATTGTTAGGTCGAGCTCTGTTTCAGGCCACCTTTTTGTCATTCTTCCTTTTTCTCCCTTCTCCCTTGCGTGCTTGTTCCTTCCTTTGCACCTTTGTCATTTTCACCCTTCTTCTTTTCTTCCATAGTTACCAATTAATCCTTTTATCCTTAGTTCGGGATTTAGATAGAAGAATAAAAGTTATCGAGTCTATTTACTTGTTTCTGTATTGTTTATATTGTTTAGTCAGTGAGGAGAGAATCTGTGTGCGTGTAGCGCTAACCTCTAGCCCGAACCAAAAATTACTTTTGTAAGACGATGTACACATTAGCGTGCTAATTTTCCGCTGGTGTGTACCGATTACATTCTTAAAATACTCCCAATGCTAAAGTTATAAATAGTACTAGTTACAATTAACACAAACATATTTTTATTAATTAAACCACAGATATAGCAACTTGCTATCCTTCCCTCCATGAAAGGGCTTTTAGCAGAAATCAAATGCATGTAGGTCATTTGTTGAAAATTTCTGTCAATTTTTATTTCATTTTAATAATAGTACATGTGCAGTCTTAGCTTTAATAGTCTGGTGTCCATGGAGAAGAGATTATAAAATCGAAAAGGAAAGTGAAAGCTGAAAGGCAGGCTCTTGTGACCTGCAGAAGGTTTTGCTGGGGGCAGGGGGTAGCTGAAGCACATAACAGTTACAGCAAAAAAAAACTTATAGTTGTGCTGATCCAAAGCAGTCTTCTTTACATCCCTCATACTGCTTTTCCTCCCTACTCCCTACCCCCTACCTGAATCTGTGAGGTTCTCAAAACACCCCCCCCCCCAAAAAAAAAAACTGCTCAAATTTACACATTTTGAACCTGTCCTTGGACAACTGTTCATGCAATTCAGCGTTACACAATAATAGGATGTATCTAGACATAGCTGTCAGTGAAACAGATAAGTGATAATCGTCTGGTAATTTTGCTGAGTCAATTCCAATTTAACATATTCCTTGCAGCATCAAAATGTTTCCTCGATCTCACAGAGTAACACGAGCCCCCAACCAAAACTCAGCAACAAACTTGGCAGGTTTGTACCACATAACTTGTTTGGTCTTGGATGACTGTCATATTAAATGTCATTTGTCAATGTTTATAAGCTTTTAGCTTTTATGGCACCCGATATTTGTAGGAATGTACTCGAAAAGTGAAATTAATAATAAAAAAAAAATGTTCAGGTTTACTGATGAAACACAGCTCAGGAACTTCATTATTTTGATTCAACACTTATAGACAATCAGTAACTGATACGTTCATACTGCAGTCCCCTTATGCCAAGATTGATTGCAAACATCTTAATAATACAACCGTTTGAATTTTGCTTTTGTGGCAATGAGTTAAGAATTACATCAGATCCCGCAATACACAAATCTAACTAGGTTTCACCCAAAGCATAATTTCAAGCTATCCTGGTGTTAAGCATTTATTGTAACTCCCTAACATCCAGCCCCAAAGCAAAGACTGAGTGCATGCTGCTCTAGTTTGTAGTTTTGTAAACCCCTTTTTTCCCTGTCTCTTTCAAAAGCATTCAACATGCTGTTGAGAAAAAAACACTCTAGAAAAGTACCTAAAAGGACCGAGAAATTTTCCAAAGGATGTATGAAAAATGTAAAAGAACCTTAAACAGAATTAAAGATTTTTAAAAGCCTTTTGAAGACATTCAAAATTAAAGCAGATTCACTCAATCCTACCGCAACAAGCATAAACGTGACATGCCATGCGCAGCGCTGTATGCCGCATGTTGAACACCTTTATGAAAGTTTGACGATTTATTTGCAGGGAACGGCTAAAGGTCTAAGGTAAAGAACTCTTACATTCGAAAGCTCAATCATTTCTTTATGAGTTGCTTCCCTTATATTGTGTTTAAACTGGTTTTCGATCACAATTCCAAGTGAATGAAAAATGGCTGTGAACTGCGTATCCACAGATGACTGGTCACTTCAGAAATGCTAGATTTACTCTTCAAATTACATGCTGATAAGGAAAATGACATTGTTTTGCAAATTTAATATGATAAAGTGGATGAAGACAAGAGTATTTTTGTGCCGGAAAGACCCAAGAGAGTGATTACGAAGAAAAAACAAGCGAGCACGTGGTGTAAACAGTATCGAACAGACTGTGTATAAGGAATCGTGAGGACTTTTTGATTACTTCAGCTTCAGTTGTGTTGCTATCAAAGGATTTATAAATTATGGAACAAGATCCAAGAAACACAGTAAAACATGAGCTTTCTTTGTTTATTGATGTTTGCAGCCAAGTTTAAATAACTTTTCTATTGTTTGGGGGGGATTTTTTAATGAATTTTTGAAAAAAGGCTAAAAAGCCATATGTCAGCAGGGGTGGCACGAGATAGGAGCCCTGCAGCGCCTAAGTGTTAAAAGACCTAAAAGGACCCTGTGAAGCCTTATTAATACAAAGTCAACAGGAAAATGCCAACTCGCCCATGGAAAAAAGTTTTTATAACATTAGTGTACATTTCAAATGAAATGGTTAAGGTTTGAATTTTAGCTGCATGCTTCTGAAGTAGATCATGAGGAAAGATAATGGTATCCCAAGCAGCTACTTCACCTGCATAGCTCTTTCTTGTGCTGCCCTCTGTCTTTCTCGTTCACGGTCCCTCTCTAGGTGAAGTTCTGCCATCTCTGCTCTGTAAGCTGCTAAGTGTGGATGAGCGTGAGGGTGATGGGCCATGGAGGGAGACAGGCGCGTGCGGCTCTGCTCCACTGACGTTGGAATGCCCAGCATGGACTGTCGTGGGGAGGCAGTGCCACGCTGCTGGTAAAGTTTACCACAACAATAACTTCATGTTGAGTAATGAAACATTATCATCTTAATCTCATGCTGGTAGAAACATTTAAACAATACAGCATCTGCAGGGATTCTGTCATTATTTCTGAAGTTCCAGATTACTGGAAAGTATTATGATGACCTAACGACATTCAGACTGGAATGTAACTGCTGGGGTTTCAGCTGGAAGGCATTTGATCTTTACTTTTGTATCCTGTGTCCCTGTAGGTTCAACTGAAATGTCTTGATTTACTTTCCGTGTAATATCATGTGACCTGTATATTTTTTAATGATTACATCTTATTACTTTAAGGCTATGTCTTGTTCCACGTAATTTCAGCTGTAATGTTTGACTACCTGCAATGTCTAGTTACCTGTAATGTTTGACTACCTGCAATGTCTAGTTACCTGTAATGTTTGACTACCTGCAATGTCTAGTTACCTGTAAGGTCGTAGAGTCCGGCTGGTCTTTTGCCTCGAGAGGATGTGGCTGCCGACCAGTTCCCATAACTATGCTGGGTCTCCCGTGGTGGGGGTCCATCACCAGGGGATGTGGGTGGGCATGCGGTGGTTGGGGTGCTGGCGGCTGTTGTGAGGGTGCCACCATCCCTCGTGTTGCTGACCAGTGAGAGGAGTGGCTGCTGGCTTTGTCTTCCCGGGTAGTGACCATGTGAGGTGAGATCTGGTAAAAGTAAAACCACACACATAAACAATTACAAAAATAATCTGGGACATGTGCTGCTGCCCTCCTAGCTCAACTACTTTCCAGATGTGCTCCTACCTGTGCTCACAGCAGACTTGACAGAATAGTCAAGTGTGGACACTTCCCACTCCTTCTCAAAAGATACAATTCCAGGGCACTGTGGGTCTGCCAGTGGGAAATGTCCTAGCAGTGTAGTTTTCTGTTTTGGGCATACATGACCTTTAACCTTGCAACCCACCTCCAGCCTGGCAGAAACCCCCCGGCCTTTTAGCCTTGCAGTCAAGTCTAAACTCACAGAACCATTTTGACTACAGTCTGAGCGCTTCAGGACTAAACTCCCTATGCCCTACCTTGCCTTGCATGTGATCACCACTCAGTCCTGATGGAGGTCGACCCTGTGTGATGTGCGGGTGCAACATCTGGGAACTGGAGCGATTGTCCACCCCTCTGGGTGGGGGTCCTGGGACCAAGTCTCTGCCTCGTGGTGACAGATCCTCTCGCTCAGTGTCCTGAAAAAGTAAGCACTGTGTCCAAAAAGAACAAAGTTTTCAACATATACAACCTATCTCATAAACAGAACAGGAACAAGGATAATAAAATCAAAAGCATACAAAGACACAACTGCTCACGTAACTGATTGAGCTAGATATCTTCATGTTTGTCCGAACAGAGAAACAGCATCACAGTTAACTGTAGGCAAACCTTGTGACACAATGAACAGGATCAGAGTCTTGGATCAGGGGTAGGTTTCATGGGCATTTATATCTGGACTGTATACGTAAAAGTGCATGTGAAATACATAGGAATAGACCCTAAACCTGTTTCTATGACCAGATTGACAGATGCAAACGTTTATGGGACTCAGCCTGGCTTTACCCTTTACAAAGACCTGTTTTAGAGGTACTGAAGGTGTGCTGTTTCCCACTGACTAATCAGCCACCATATGCAGATCTTTAGGACGAGACTGGTGGTACACGTTAGACTTAAGTTAGAAATTGGTTATAATAATGGGAAAAGTTTTACAATATTTACAATCTACAGCACAAAAGTGACAACCTTTCTTCTTGGCATCTGCTGTGCTAAGTAGAAGTCATTGGTTATGGTAGCTCGTGAGCTGTATGAGTTGGGACCTTGATCCCCACTGAAGGTTCCAGGAGGATAGGTATAATATGGCCCCGTAGGACCCCCTGGCCCACCTGACTGTGAAGGCTGGGACACTGGGGTAGGCTCCTGCCTTTCATAAAATCCACTCTGAGGTGGCCCATATCCACTTTCATAAACCATGTGACCGGTTCGGCTGGTAAAATTAGGATCCATGACAATGCGCGAACTTCCCGCAACTCCTTCTGAAGGAGGGCCTCCTCGGCCTCCTGACGGGTTTTCTCGGTTCACAGGGGTTCCCTTGGTGATCGAGCCTTCCATTCTGACAGAACTGGTCCCGGAGGTGGGTGGGGTAGCGGGCTGGTGGGCAAGGCTCTCCATCCTACGAGACATGTGACTTGCCATATTTGTGGCAGGTGAAATGGACTGTGGGTGGGTGACAGGAGTACCATGGGTGATTGACCCTGGGGGCACCATGGGGTGACTGTGGGGCTGCAGAGGAGGAGACCTTGATAGCTTTGGTGACGTTTTGGAGCCCCCACTGTTGATGAGGGGTGGGGGTGGAGGAATGCGGTTAGCTGGAGAGTGACGTGTCCCTGGGTCAATGCCTGCAAAGGGGGATCCACTAGGAGCCAGACCTCCTCTAGTCCCAGCTGCAAGGTTGGGGTCACCAGTGTACATGCTAGGGGATTTGTTCCTGCTGTCTGGTTGGCGTGGCATCTTCAGTGCCAAGGACTCTCCATGCTGCACTACGGTGCTGGAAGTGTGGTGGGAATGAGCAGGAGGTGGTGGAATGGACAGGTGAAGCTGCGCACCACTGTCAGGTGCACCTCTGGGATAAATGTCATATGACGACCGCCCACGGTGCTGGTCAAAAATATCATGAGGATTTCCCTTGTAGCCATGTGGGCCTTTTTCCAGGATCTCTGGCTGGCGACGAGAAAGATCCTGTGAGAAGAAAAGTAAATTTTGAACAAAGTGATGAATGACAGAACAGTTGTTAATGCACAGAGTGGTTTATCGCACACACATACACAGAGAATTTGTGGCAAGAGCATGGTGAAGTACAAAAGCAAGAAGGCAAGAGAACAAGATTTAGAGTCAAACATACAGATTTAGAGGTAGAACACAAAATTAAAGGCAGACAGATACACAGATTTAGACCCAGAGACATCCACTTGGAGGTACAGATACAGATTTAGTGGCAGACTTCCAGGTGCACACAGCATGTATCAGTTCCACTCTCCAACTCACCTGTACTTCACAATCTCGGCCAGGTAATCCCCTAGGGTCTCTTAAGTCCCTAGGATCTCTAGCATCATGCATATCCCTGGGGTCCCTGGGATCCCTGCTGTCAACAGAACGTAGTATGTTGTATGGCAGAGCAGCTCGGGGGTCTGGCAGTGGTTCACTACGGTCTTTTCTCAGATCCTGAGGTCCCCCTGAACTAACTCTCATGATGTTGGAAACAGATGAAGGTTCTCGGGCGCCTAAAACAGAAAAGAAAACACATTTCTGAGCAAAAAGTTTTCTTGCATACTCGAATGTGGGAGAAGAAGGGTAGCCTTCAAGGAAGTGTGTGCGTGTTAAAATTGTGCCCATGCTATACTGCATAGCTATGCAAAGCCAGACAGTGACTGATGACATGCAGAGCAACTTACAATGATAAATACTGATCACAAAATATTCGAAGCTCATGACTTGACAAACAAAGCAGACATGTCATAAAGGTATTGTAAACTGTAATATATTTCTTGAGTCAAATATTAATGTTCTGGAAAGCTATACAGCATTTCGCTATCAGCTTGTAAGTTTTTCCATTAGTTTAGTATACTGTAGACTTGCTATCCTGAAAATAACCTTTACCAGAACTGTGACGGTTCTGCTACAGGCTATGCTAGGCAGCCAAATAATCAGCACAAACCATGTTTACGAACAACAAACCACCACTTACGCACAGGGCGATCTGGCTCTACATTCAGGTTACGCTCAATAGCAGAGTGAATAAGGTCACGGACACAGGCCGGGCCTTTCCCAACCCCTCTCTTTTCCTGTGCCATCAAACTCTCTGGCAGCCCATGAGGCGAGTGGGTTCGCCGGCCGCTCTCCGAGTGTGCTGAATGGGTGCTAAGTTAAAAGAGAGAAAAAAATGTCTCCATGAATAAATGCTTTAAGACCACTTATTTATAAAGAAATTTAATGTTATACATTTCCCCTTCTTCTGCAAAAGGCATGGTCGCTTAACCCACCCCCATTTGATGATGTAACTATTTCATTTCCAGGGACTTCAGTTTCTGGCGTTACAGACTGAAATCTATTAAACTGAAGCAACATTCTTCTGCATTTGCCATTTTCAGACGTGAGATTCTTGCCCAGTGGAGCCGACTTGCACAAACCACCAGCTGCACAGTCTGATCAACCCTTTGTGCACACGGTGCATGCATATGCAGCTGCACAGTCTGATCAACCCTTTGTGCACACGGTGCATGCATATGCAGCTGCACAGTCTGGTCAACCCTTTGTGCACATGGTGCATGCATGTGCAGCTGCAAAAGTTAGCCTGCTGGATCTCATTGATCTCTCACAAGCAGCAGTTTACCTGGGTGGGCGAGGAGAGAGCCGGGTAGGATCTCCACCAATGCCTGGCATGATGCTCATGGATGGGAAGGTAGGGAGGCCCATGGTGCTCAGAACTGTGCCCTGGGCCCCAGGCTGCACATCGTGCAGGTGCGGCAGCTCACGAATCACCTGCACCTCGCCTCCACCGCTGCCTGGCCGACCACCTGGCACGGGACTGGCGCTGATGGAAGCAATGCATGCCAGCCCTGATGGAGGTCGTGACCCTGGTCGGCTGCCTTGACCCCTGGAGTCAGGGGTTATGTCCAGACGAGGGGGCATGGCAGCGGATGGACCAAGACTGTGGCGAGGGCTGGGCGAAGGATCACGTATCATCGACTGGGAAGGACCCATGGCAGGATGGGCAGCCCCACTTACAAGACTGAAAAAAGTCAAGATATAACTGGCAAAACATGTATTAGTACCCAAGAGAAACCAGGGGCAAGAGCAGCTGTAAATACTAAAATACAAAATTAATGGCACAAGACAAAACCAAGCACCAACAGCCATGTGGTCTCCAGTACCTGTAACACCCCAATGTGCATAGAAGGTTACCAAAAGTGACAGGGACAACTGCCAATGTTTGAGTCCTTTACGCTTGGCAATTTCTAACTTCCACATATGGTTTTAATGTGATCATGCCTGTAATTATTTCAGCCATTAGGCACTGTTTTCCTTGCAGAAAATTTCTAGTTTTTAACACAGCAAAGATGGGATAATGAGCCCTTTTCCTAATTCCTCAGTGTGCATGCACTACTTGGAAAAGCAGCAAGTAGGGGTACACACGCAGGCCCGTGCTGTGCCAACCTGGCCCTAGTGTTACTAGCAAAGTGTCTCTAAGTATCTGAGTCTTTGCCTTCTTCCAGTGTTTTTCTGTTGTGTGCATACTACGATGGATTAGAATGACTTGTGTTTATGACTGAAGTCTTATATTTACATTTACAGATCTTTTTCGTGTTTCCATGGGGAAGTCTCCTGCAGCTGTGCATTGTAGATTCCTTTGGATTGCCACAATAGGGCATAAATTAAAAAATAGTCCAAAGTTTGTGACATTTCGTGTCAGGAATTGCTGTGAATGACCCAAGATCTGTAGACTTTGTTCCAACGTTGAGCATGGGCAGCAAAGCTTGTATTGTACTACTTCACCAAGACAGACTAACAACAGCAGATGGTCGAAATACTTTACAGCGAGCTAAACGCAGTGCTCGCAATGTTCAAGTCAAGGTGGGATCAGGATTAAACAGGATAATCATTGCATTTACACAGCTACAAATTCCCAATCAATATACAATATACAAATCAACACTGTCTGTTCATATGTCTGTCTGTCTCCTAGATGCAACGTTTTTACCTCCAGCTCTCTAGCTTCTCGATCCCAGTGTGTGTCTGAATAAATCCTTCTTGTATGATGTGTCATCCCAAAACAGGTGTCATATCATCACAATTTCACTTCTCCAAACATTACATCACAAAATTATAAAAATTCTGTCATATAAACAACGTTTCCCATGCTGTTTGTTCTTTCATCCGTTTGAACAGCTCATGCTGTGGCCTTGTGATTAACAAAATTGCTTTCATCCAAATACTTCACCAGAAGGCTTGACATTTTATTTTACTTCCATTTAATCATATAAGCTATCAAGATAACCAAGATCTAGGTCAGGACTATCACGTTATGTTAAATATACTGACTTCAAGAATGTTGTCATCACATAGTGCTACAGCAAAAACAGTTGTGTTCACGAATGAGCTTCAACTCTTGCTCTCCTGTTTTAACATCCAGAGATGGTGACAGAGGTGGCAAACATCCAGTCTTTCAGACAAGTTCTGTGTCAGTCTTTCTGTACAGTAATAATATTTCGTGCGTGTGCACCTGCATGCGTGTGGGTGTCTGTGTCTGTCCTGTTACTAAATGTGCTGTACCTTATTGTGGGAGCCTGCTATATGTCTGTTTTTACTCATGTTTAAAAAGAATACTATTAGTCAGCAGCTCCACACGTCAAGGAGGAACATCCCAGAACAGGAAAAGTTAACATCAACTCAGCAAGCAGCAAATGGCACTCATTTACAACCAAAATTTTAAATCTGCCTGCAAAAACCCATTCAAGTTACCCTCTTTCATCAAAATGTACTGCCACAAAGTCAGACGATCTAAGGATACTTATAAATGAAGGAGTCATTTCCCCTAAAGAAATATCAATAGAGGCAGTGCGAGGGAGCCAGGTAAAGTTAAGGCAGTGCTCGGGTAGGGGGTGGACATACCTGGGTGTGCTACACTGCGGGGCAATGCTAGGTGTTGAGGGTGTGGAGGCAGCAGGGGGAGTTGTGACGGTGGTTATGGCTGTTGCGGCGGAAGATCCTGGGGGACCCTCATCAGCGCTCATGGTTGCCGAGCTGTCGTTGTCAATGCTGCGGAGGCTGCCTTGAGATGCAGATAACGGCTTGTTGGAGGCAAGAGAACCAGGAGGAGGCAATCCCAGTGAACTGCTCAAGGTTGCATCGGCCTCCCTGTCCTGCAAGGACTGGCCAATCTGGTTGGCATCACCTGTCTGACTTTCACCTGCACAAAGGGAACTTGCAGTCAATTTTAGCAGTTAAGCAACATAATCTTCTGCAGTTGAGTAAGCTCATATCCTGCGATAGCAGCACTGTACATGAAAACAAAGTTCCAACGTAAATTTCAAAAAGCAAAAGAGGTGCTTAGTGAAGCAGAGTGCCTTGATGAAAGTCAAGCAAAAATAGTATGGAAGTTTCCTAAACAATCAGTTGCCTCAACACAAATACATCTTGCGGAAAAAGAATGTAACTGCCTTACCTTCTTCTGTTGGTAATGGAGTGGGACTTGGGGCACTCGTAGTGTCAGAGTCATCTCCCTCTCCATTATCCTCTTCACTTGAACTAACTTCCTCTTCCGAAACAGCGGTTGTAGTAGAAGCCACGCTCTCTGACATCGACACAGTGCGTCTCTCTGACTGTAACATCAACCAAGGGTGGTAGTTAGGACAAGAAACGGCATGCCATACCTACGAAAATACAGCAGTTATCTTTGCTTGTTTGGTGTTTTCATATGTTTGTGTGTGTGTGTGTGTGGTGGGGGCTCCACAGATAACCTAAACCTACTCACCCGAGTGATCTGTGAAGACTATCACCTCTACCAGAAGCAAAACTCTTCCTGAATTTTTTTTGATAAGTTCACTCTGACATCAATATATCACTGAGCCCATTATGATCTCAATCACTGTGCAAGTTCCCACAAACATGTGTTACACAAGTGATGCAGGCTCAAACTAAGGAACCCTGATGCTGTGCTACAAGCCAGGCAACTCACCTGCTCCTTGTGCTCCTGCAGGATGGCTTCAAGGTTCAGCTTCTTCTTGTAGTTGAAATAGAAATTCTTGCACTGCGCCTCCGTCTTGGTTCCTACGGCCGTGGCAATGGCTGCCCAGTCACGTCCGTGTTCTCGTAGTCCTGTGGACAAAGACAATGAACATCAAGCCCTCTCTTCTTTTCTCTTTATTTTTTTCTCGGCAGCCACCTCTCCCTTTCCAAAACTCTCAAAACTACTTCTAAATCACTGACAGCTATGCTCCGTAGTTACTCCAGCAGAAACATGGAAAGATGGACCAAGATGACTGAAATCTGAGCTTGACCACTGTTATGATTTTTCTGGCATCTCGTTGCCTAACCAATCAGGAGGAAGAGCAACTTGTTAAGGTCGACCTGATTGGCTCGCTAAAACAGCCAGTCGGGAGAGCGCGCGGTGGAGTGAGGGAGGTAGCCGGCCGAGAGCAACCTGCCCCCTTCCCCGGTTGATCCGTCACCCTTAGAGGGGGTTGAGTGGAAGGTGGGGGGTGAACAACCCCTCCAGGCTACAGCCCACCCTCCCGAACAGGTAGTTTTTCTGACAAGCACACATTCAGGGCTATAAAGGCAGCCGACTGCCAATGCCGAATACACCCAACAGTTATGGGGTAGTTACTACAGAAGAGTACGACCGTTACCGTGGCGTGGACACAGAGAACCAGCAGGCTGCTGTGCAGGGGTGACTTGTCAGTCGGGAAAAGAACATGTGCATTTCGGACCAGTGTTGAGACTGCAGAACTGAGAGACGTGGCGTCTGCAGCATTCCTATCCAACATCTTTCTTTGTGTTCACTGATGTGAATTATGGGTATAGTAGAATTCATAACCCAGTAAATAACGTGTCCATGTAGACACATATAGCGCTGCTGGGATGAATGTATGAGAGTGCGAGTGATTGTTCTGCATATGTCAGTAGATGTATATTGGAGCGTCATTCATTGTGTAGTGGAATATTCTATGTTGTAACTGTAAAATAAATAGAATAGCATATTATCGCTGCCCTCTTTCTATTAAGTGGTGCGCGTGACAAGCAAGGGGGTGGGGGCTTGAGCCAATTTGGAAATTGACGAAATTAGGCATCGATCACATTGTTAGTTTCCCCCTTCTTGACACATTTTATGTTGTTGTAACTCTAGTTAATGAGCAGGCTAGTGAAACACATACGCGCCATACCCCTAGACACACGACAGAGTAATACCACAACAACCATATGTCGAACATCAGAGACCATGACCTTGAAAATCACAAGAATAAGACATGACTTTCTTTTTTTCCAAGGCTGTCTTTGTTGCTATGGTAACATTCACCTCTCTATCTTAATCAGACCTTACTATTTATCATTGTTTTACTGCCTAAGCTTATGTGCTAAAATTCTTAGCTTCAATTTCAAACCCAAAGCTCTCTGCATGATAACAGAACCATTGCCAATAAAATAAGCCCAGAGTCAGTTTCAAAAATCATAAATGTAAGCTTAAAAAAAAAAAGGCATTTTGAACTAAGGAAGTTCTGCGTGTTTTTTACATACAGCAAATTGAAAGTTCCACTGTGCTCAGAAACTGAGCATGCAAGTGAACGGAACATATCTACCTTGCTTTGCCACTTCCATCTCCTCTTCTGTCCATCTTGAAGTCTCCACTACATCTGTGGTGGAAAGAGAGGCTGCAAAAGTTACAAAGTCATGAACGCTAGAGCCCTGGCCTTCATCTTGTCTGCATGTGCGCACACTGGTGCCTGCAACCACAGGGTATGACAAGCCAGGGAAGGGCGAGGGAGAGGTGGAATAAGGCATGCTGTTAGTAAAGTAGCATGACAGAGCACTACAGGCAACATCAGGCCGCATTTTGCAAGCAAAGTTTGTGCTTTCAGCTAAGTCTTTGGAAAAGCTACACATCACAGAAATCAGGTTCAGCTTTAAGTGGACGATTTAAAAAAAAAAACTTAAGAAATTTGCTACTGCCCCTTTTATTCCAAAATTCACGTTTCTACATTGGTTATGGGTGTTCTTAATTGTCAAAAGCTTCTCTGAATCCTCGCTGTCCTCTGAAAGCAAGTCTAAAAGCAAAGCCAGCGAAGAGTGTCACGTGTTGGTAACATTTATCATCACCTGGAAAGCCTTTGTGCTGCATAATTTTAAGGAAATCTGCATAATAACAAGGTAACGTAACAAAAGCAATGAAGAAATAAAGCCAATTAAAGGAACTGATACTGAAATCTAAATTACAACAGTTACTGAAATCTCTTTCACCAAGAACTTTTTTTTAGCAGTTTTTACAAATTTACAAAAAATTATTTAGCAAATCCTGACATCTTAAATTTCTTTCACACTCACCATCTGTGCTCTCTGGCACCAAAGGCACCAAAGGTTCATTGGTCTGTGGGTTGGTGCCTAGGCGCCGAGCGATCCGATTGAAGCAAGCTGAGCAGCACTTGGTCATCTCTTCCGTCAGCTCTAGTTAATGATAAAAGCAAAGCACATGACAACAAATGGATTTGTCAAGTTGAGTCTTTGTATCGTAGCAGCAATTTCTCTATCCCACATACCTTCAGTACTAACTGATATATGACCTGACCAAACATCCTCCTTATCAGTCAAAGCATCAACCAAAAGAGAAGCATTTTAATAGGTCAACACCATAAGAAGTCAGGTTTCTACTTACGAAGATCCTTAATGATGGGTCCCTTAACCTCATCTGACAGTTCATTCCATTTGGGAGGGAAGGGCCGCAACCGCTTCATCTTTCGCCTGGGAGTGCGGCAAGTAGGTATGGGGCATCTGTCACGTCTGAAACAATAGCAGGCATGTTTACCTAACTCTGCACATCCTGCAAGATGGAAGTACTGTCCCTCTACCCCGAAAGGTGGAAGTACTGTCCCTCTACACCGCAAGGTGGAAGTACTGTCTGTCTACACCGCAAGGTGGAAGTACTGTCACTCTAAAATGCAAGGTGGAAGTACTGTCTACGTCTACACTGCAAGGTGGAAGTACTGTCACTCTAAAATGCAAGATGGAAGTACTGTCTACGTCTACACTGCAAGATGGAAGTACTGTCTACGTCTACACTGCAAGATGGAAGTACTGTCTACGTCTACACTGCAAGGTGGAAGTACCGTCTACGTCTACACTGCAAGGTGGAAGTACTGTCTACGTCTACACTGCAAGGTGGAAGTACTGTCAAGGTAGAAGCACCTTCCCCGTAAAATTACCCACTTATCTTCTTATTTTTTTTGTGCCTTCTCTCTTGAAAATAAAAATATTTTAATGCTCACTCTTTCCCTCTTAATTCTGTGAGCAAAAGAAACCAAGTTTCAAATGTCTAAACTGAGTGACAAAATATGCAAACTCTGTGAATGATGACTGCATTCTAATTCCAGCGGTCTGTCGGAGAGATCTATTTTAAATTCTAACATTTTCTAGAATTGTTTTCTTTTAATTCCATCCCATTTATCCATTAAGGATAAAAGCAGGGTCACAGAAGCAGACCACAACCAGGATCACAAGAATTTACTATGAACAGAATTCATTCCTAGAACTTCATACACAGTTCCCTTGCCGCGAACAAGCACAGATGGAACACGACTCTTCTTTACAACTTACAAGAATAATTTAAGTGCACTCTTCAAATGAAAATGGAAAGCTGTGAAGACTACAGAAACCCACTGTGTGTATCGACGGCGCACCGAGCGGCAGCGGCAACTGCTGCACACTCTCATCTCTGGCTTGATTTCTGACTCGCTGACCCCATAATCATCACAGTTGCTGCGGGTCAAAGGTCGGCTCATGCCAAAGTCCTCAAGATGCGCCTTACAGACCGAGCACTGATGGGAGCCTCCTGCAAGAGAACATAGCTGAACTGAAAGGGAAAGCAAGAGGCAGACGAACTACAACCTTGCCGTTTCTCATTAGAGCTACACAATTACCAGTCTGCACAGTCACTGCCAACCCCTACTATCCTGTTCTGTCTGTAAAACCAACAAGGATTTCCCTTAGAGCCAATCTTAAATGCACCAATGCATGTCCTAGTTCACTAAACATGGCAATGTCTGGCAAACTACGACACACACTTGTCCAGTTAAGAAAGTCCTCAAGTATATGTATCAATGGCCTTCCGCCTCAACAAACCATACCATGACATTACTTAAAAATATTCTGGCTTCAGGCGTCCACTTTTCTTCCAGCTCAACGAATGAGAAAACATGCTTAAGTCAAGTCCCTTCCCAGCATATGAAGAAAGATCTGAGTGATGTCACTCAGAAACAAGGAATACCTGTGCCACCTGCTGTGCTATCTTCAGAGGCTTCAACTCTCTCTTTATCGTCATCTTTGAGTCTGCAGCATTGAAAAAGAACAGCAATTTATTTCCATATTCTACCTAAAAATTGTACAAGTTACAGTCCATCTACTAAGACAAACCATAAAGTTTTCAGAAAATGGACCAGTGCCATGAAGCTCTATTGGATGCACACTGACACATCCCCCACCTCCACACATGCATACTGAGCCGAAAGCAACCACACAGAGCAAGCGAAGGCCCTAACCCCGCCGACGCCGAGCTGGTATCACCACTGGAAGATGGAGGGAAGGCAGCTACAGTCTCCTCCTTCAGGTCGTCTTTGATGACCACCTGTTGCTGCTGCTGAAAAAATGAAATGCACGAATGATAAGACAGACACAGACAGAAAGCCAGACAGACGCAGGAATGGATGGGTGGACAGACAGACAAAGAGGCACCTGCTGCCAGAAACAGAGATGAACTTCTTACATGCCCCTGCATTTAAAAGATATTCATTTTTTTTAAAAAAATTCATCATCGTTTTTAGTGTACATGCTAACTTTTAGTGTTTGAATTTACTTCTATACTCATACACAACAAAATCAAGACTAAAAGCATTAAATGCTCCACTCATAATCACAGCCATTTATGCCATTCATGGCCATGTGTAGGTTTATAAATCCATGGAAACATAACTCGAGTTATGTTTGTTTCGAGTTCACATACATATCGATGTGCAGTCTTTGATGCTCTGGCACAACTGACGCTATGTTGTCATAGTCAGTAGTTTCCAAAAACACAAATGCCGCTAAAACTGTCTTCAGCACACAGCCTCACCTGATTTTTTTGCAATGCCTTTTTGCTTCTTTTCATGTTCTGCTTGCGAAGCAGCTGTTTGTAGTTTTCATTCTTTTTGGTCAAGTAATAGAACTGGATACACTCTGCCACACTCTGCACAATATTAATGTGGAGATCTAGGCATTGGCTCCTTTAACATGTATGAGCATGTGTGCACAATACGAATAGGTAGGTGTGAACACTGGATCCTTTGACTTGCATGGGCATGTGTGGATGATACAAGATGGGTAGGTGCGTGTATGTATGATATGTACATTGATTGGGTGATGTCTGCAAGAAAAACATTGCTCTACTATGACATACATAAATATGGTATTACTGTGCATGTCAAAATTTAAACCTGTTGTATTTATCAAGTGATCAAAGCACACAGAAATGTGTGCAGATCTTGACAGCATGCAGATGTATGCAGCAATGCACAAAATCACCAACCCAAGAAACGCAACCACTGTGCCCCCCCAAAAAAAATATATATAAACAAAACAAAAAACCACTTTCTTATTCCAGAAAAACCGATTAAGGAAGAAAACATTCCCACCTTCCTGGGCAAAAAGGATGCGATGAGGCAAAAGTTCTTGGGATGCTGGAGGTACTTTTCCTTAAACACTTGTTTCTCCTGCTCAGTCCAGCGGCCGAGGTGGTTCTGCTCTTTACTGACAGCCACGGGATCCTCCAGCAGACCATTGTTATTGAGAAAGCGCATCCGGCGCTGGCGTGCATCCATTATCATTGGAGGAATGACCGCTAGATTTCTCATTTTTCTGTCTTCCTCCTACAGCATGAAATAATTTTTAAAAAGGCCTATTGAGATAATCTGCTAACAAGGACTTAAGAATTGGATTTATTCCAAAATAATTTAAAAAACTTGTCATATATTTGACAGAATGTACAGTCGCCAAAAGGACAAAAATGAAAAAAACCTATTACACATTAGGCACAATAAGCAATCTGATGTGAATTTACCATTTCTGCTAAATAATTATTTAAATTTGTATTTGAAAAGAAAAAATACAAAATAACATGAATCAGCAAATGCCTGCACAATAGTTAGTACAGAAAACTACTGAATCGGGCCATGGAATAGACACAAAGTCAGGGAGTGGTTGCATGTGTGCATGTCAGTGGGTGGGTGTTGGTAAAGTTACATTTTCAATAGTACGTACCAGCTAATAAATAAATGAATGGATGACTGAATAACAAAATGAAGGAAGGAATGAAAGAATTAGTCTCATTACAGTGCACCACAAAAAATATTGTTCTTGCGGGTAACCCTGACCTCTTGCTCTTGAAGGCTGTCTGCAATCTGCTCCAGCTCAGCTTCGCTGCGAGCATAACCTATACTGCTGCGAGGACCCACTTTGCTGCAAAGCAAACTTCCTTGGTTAGCGGTCAGGTAAACATTTTCAGTTTTCCAAAAAAAAAAAAATTAAGCGGCTAAGACAGTATCACGTACACATTTTATATGTTATCATGGTGCCATCCAATATGCACTCATCTCTCTCCATAATTATTAACAAAATATATTCTATGATCAAAGGCGGAAAAAATCACTGAAAGCAAATATTTATCTTCAACAGTTCCAGCTAAACAGATCCCTCTGTTCTGTTGTTATGTTTGCATTAAAACTGTTCTCTGTGTGGGTTTCTTTCAATCTTTTTAACAAATTTATCTTAAGCTCTTTTCAGACCTCTGCACTTGCATGACAGAGCCAAACTACCCGCAGAGTGCAGGCTCTCTGTTTTCATTTCCAAGCTCCATTTATCAATGCACAATATGTGCCCTGTTTTAGCTCCCCTCACAGCAGTCATCCGTCTGTCTTTTACAGACAATTTCCACCTTATTCCATTCCACTACATGCACTGAAATGCTTGCCACAGCATCCTGGCACTAGCAGCTTTCTGTTCAAATGCATCAGGCAACAGGTGTTGCACAGTACACACATCCTGCTATCAGATGTCCCCCTTGTTCTCAAACTCTTTTCTAGCTTCACAACCATCTGTCTTGCAGCTGCTATCTTCGCCAGCATACACCACTCAATCAATTATTGATTTACATGCTTTCAAAACAACAACAACAACAACAACAACATCTCACACTTGATGTAACAAGGGAACTGAGCCAAACTAGACACTACAACAAAGTCGTTTCGGGGCATTACCCATTCATCAGGACACATCTCACAACACCAACAGATAAATGAATTCAGTAAAATTTAGCATAAAGACAGAAAATAGGAGGGAAACAAAAATTAGAAGAAACACATTTATCTGTGGATCAAAATGTCCCAAACTTTAACTTCATTTATTTTAGTATCCAGTTTGGTTCAGCCCCCTTGTTGTCACCACATTTACTCCAAGTTCCAGTCACTTGTTTTATTCTCACAATTTCATGAGCACCACCTTCCCAATAAACAAATAATTACATCTAGCTCTGACAGGAACACATACCATATGCACAACAATACCAAATGGATGCAATATTTACCTGCCAAATCGATCTTTATCCTCGCGGTTCTTTTTGATCTCTGGAAACATTTTCTCATAATATTCTCGGGTCCTTATATCTTTTGCCCTGGGAGAGAAAATAAAACTGTGTGAGGTCTGCAGTGATTTAATTATCTGACATTCAGGAAATTCTTTGGCATACAAAGCTGAGCTTTTTTATATTCTTTTATATTTTTTGTTCACTCAATATTTCAGGCCTTGTTGTGTCCTCTGATGTGACCTTCAGGAAGCCTGAGTTTGTTTGCTTTTTTTTTTATAGTTTGTTGACAAGTTCCCAGAGTTTTGTGTCCATACTTGCATACTAGTCTCTTCAGGCTAGTGTTTCTGCACAGCTCTATGTAATATTCAATCCACAAACAGCTTTCAAAACAAAATTTCACTCTGCCTGGGATGCATTCTAAGGGGTGCTCTAAAATAACTGACCAGACTCTGCACCACACAGAACACCCAAGACTGGAAGTGTTAATAAATATGTTTCCTAATCCCTTAAAGAGCAAATGAGTTCTCCATACCGAAGCCAATATACCTAAGTTCACAGACAATATGATTCCTCTGTGGTGCAATGACACTCCTGCAGTAGATGAGGTTATTCTGTAAACAGATGGAATGAAATGGGTGCTGGCATGCTTACTTTCGTTTTGGGTTGTTTTCGAGTTTTTCCATCTTCTTTAGCCATGCCTGCATCAGCTGGTCATATCGTTCTGTTAAATACCGTTCCTGCAGCAAAACAAAAATCTTTATATTTCATCACTGACTGAAGACAGAAGAGATGAGGGAAAGATGGATGGATGGAAGGGCTGGGTCAAAGAAAGGAAAGAAGAAAGCATGAATAGAGGACAAAAAAAAAGCAGCCAGATAGACTTATGACAAGCAGCAAAATGGATGACACATAATGACAAGATAGATGTGTTGTTTGAAATTGTGTACATATAAGACATGAGGGCTTTCTAAACTGTTCTTGAAGAATGTAAAGTATTAAATGTGGAAATTTCCAAAATTCACTCTGCTCTCTTTCGTGGCCTGTCCACATGATTAAACTTAACAGTGCAAGGTTAAACGTTCACTCACAACAGTCTACATGCATCATGCTTTCACTAAACTACATCCGGGAGAAGGGAGGGCCACAGCACTGTGATAGTGCATGCTAGCTGTTGACACAGAGGGTTCATCAGTTTGGATCCTGTGTCTAGTCCTTTTTCTGCATGTGGCACCTGTTTACAGGACTGGCTGTTGGGGGGAGGGGGATCTTTGGGCTCTCCCCTCCTTATTCCCTCCATACCCTTTACTACTTTTTCTCATCCTTCTCATCATGATTTAGTTTTCATTGCTGACATAATGTTAAATAAATAGACAATAATGAATAATCAAACTTCCACTGACACAGCCTGAAATGAAACATCTGAAATTCTTGTAAAACATTTTCCTTTTTCTTCTCAAGGAACACACAAAATGTGCATGTACCATGCATGGTTTAAAATTACACGATGATGCTGTTCCACATAAAGCGCAATGACTTCTCAGACTGTCCTGTCGATGTGCACTGCTCGACCAAATCATACTACGCAATGTTAGCAATACAAACAAAAGTGTTGCATGCAAGTGTGTATGTGCAACACTCTATCCCCTCCTGCCCCCCCCCCCCAACACACACAAGCAAGGGCAAGGAAAAGAGTGAGGTATGGGAGGAAGATTGTTGGAGTTCTCAAGGTCTCAGCGAGTAGCAAGCAATAAAATCTGAAGTCTTCTGCACATTGCTGTGACCACATAAAGCTGCTGGCAAGCATATTTGCATGCAGACCCCTTCTGCGTTAATGGCACGCCTTTGACGTCCGCCGACAAGCTGCCTGCTGGACCAGCTGATCTGTCTGCTTGCTCCTACTTTACGGCCTACCCCACTCAGCAGCACACAGGATATCGCTCAATGCTCGGGGAGCCGGGTGAGCAGGTGCGGCACGCCCGCGACGCACGCGCTGCCTTCCTTGATTACTCCCCCTGCCTTTCGATGGTCGGTGCCACTGCCGTCAATGGCCGTCATTCAGCAGCTCACAATACAGATTCCAGCCAATGATTAACTACCCATTTACAAGTGCAGCGATCTCCAGGACGGGGGAACGAGACGAAATCCTGAATGATTTGTTTTCCAGTGCAAACTTCTTGAAAGTGCTTCTGGCTAATGGATACCTGAGCAGGTACAATGCTACACTCGGCGTGAGAAAACTGGTGAATGGATTAATTAACATAATATAGGGCTGGGTAGGTAGGTAACTGTTTGGTAGGGCAGTGCTTCCACCTCGCGGTGATTTCGGCTATGCATTGAAAGAACCACACGACTGACCGCTGCAGCAAGATGGCCAGCGCGGAGAGGCAGTTTAATGTTCGCGGGATGGAGGAATGGAGTCTGCACAATGTTTAATTTAATCGTTGACCACTCATGAATTTGAACCAGCAACCTTTCACACTCTAGCCCCCTACTTTACCCGCAGAGCTATCCGGACGTATCCAGGTAACTGTGTAGCACCAAGTAACGGTGGGTGGGAGGTATCCAGGTACCTGTGTAGCACCAAGTAAGGTCAGACACGGCTGAGGAGTGCGGTTTAGTTTCGCCTTCAGTGACTAACGTTCCAACAAGATTCTCCTGTGTGCTTGAGGTGCGACGAACCTTTTGCACCTCACGACTCCAGTACTAATACCATGACAGCTTGTGTGCCATGACAAACACCTGAGACGACTTTTCTCCAACGCAACTGCTTAGTCAAAGTAAAGTCATCGAGTAAAGCTGTCCTCGCTTGTTACGCGATACCAACTGTCCTAACCCAACGGCGCTCTGATCGCTTGACAAACTCAAGCCTAATAGCTCAGGGATAAACCCGTTTTTGAAGGAATTTAAAAGTTATTTGAAAACATTAGTAGGAGAAAGAATACAGGCAAATGCAGAGACGACGTCTAACAGAAGGCTGGTGACGAGAGACAAGATCTCTCTCCCTCTCACGCAAAAATGCACACAACACGTGCAACCGAGCGTATTCTCGAATACAACTGTCAGCAACTGCGTTCCTTACAAAAATCAGCAAACGGAGCGGTCGGCGAAGGCGGGGTAAAGGGGGGAGGCGAGAGAAAAAGAAACGGTTAATTTGATCACACGCGGGTCAGAGTAAAGACACGCCGTGCCACTCCCTTGACAACCTGCGCACTTGCGAGCAAGAGCGCGCGCGAGTGAGAATACGCCCAGGCTGCTAGCGGCGGCAATTTGTGACAAATTACGTGGCCGCGCGACAGTGTCAACGAGCGAAGCGGTCAGCATACACCGGTTGACTGAGCAAACACATGAAACCTGCCCGACAAGAGTTTAGTCAAAGTGTAGCCAAAAGTGACAGGCTTTCTCAAACATCCCCCTCCCCAACTCCGCTGCAAAGCGTTCTGCCCGACCTGTTTCTTTCAAGCTTCAGTTGT
>SMGT01004410.1:64783-88542 GCA_004794575.1 Lanistes nyassanus | reverse complement strand
AGTCTCGTGTTTAGCGCATGAGCACTTCGCTGCAAGAAAATTTCGAGCTGGGCTCGGAAGCGCATAGTGGCGAAAGCACGAATAGCCATACAGATTGCGAAGATATTTCTCTCGAAAAACTTTGGTTGTGGAGCAGAGAGCCAATTACTTCCTCAGCATACGAAAAAAAACTGTGGATGGTACTTTTGACGAGCTAGTGGCCAGATAAGCATGCATTTTATCGTTGTACCAGAAGGAAAGTTCGTAATGTTCTCGTAATAAACACTAAAAGCACTATTATAGTAATAAAAAAAGGAGAAAAAAAAAGAAATTGCTCCACATCTGATATCATTTCAGACAGTGATAAACTTGAAAAACGTAGATTTTGCACTGCAAAACGCACGAATCAACCGACTTTACCCAGGAAAACAAAAGGGAGTTGTTACTGATATAAACTAGGTCGCGTGTAATCTATGCTCTAGTACTGCCTGTTTACTGCTGCTGTTGTCAGATTGTCACCGCCTGCATTTTGTCAACACATACTACAGGCTACTCTGCAACATCTGGGGTGAGGCTATGCCACTGTTGGTATTAATGATGCTCCTAATTCTATTGACATAGAAATAGTCTGATGTGTAGTTCTTTAAGTGGATGTGGATGCCAGGAACGGACCTGGAGAGGGTTACAAAAGTGCCGTAGTGGATGTGGTTCCAACACCATCCTATGAATGCACCCTACGACCGTAGTCCTATTTATATATGTTTTCATACATTTCTCGATTTATCATACACACTAAAATAAACTGTTGTTGTCCGAAGCTTTTATTTACAAGAAAAATGGTTGACTAGTGCACAACTCCGACTCGCGGCAAGTATGGTTAATGTCACAGATCACTTTTTTCCACTTAAGCCAGTCTTTTAGACCCATTCATACACTGAACTACAAGTGTATTCCGTATTCAGTGTCAATTTGTTAGGTCAAGGTATAAGCACAAATCGCTTCCCTGCCAACCAGGCGTGTTCTGCTACCCAGCTCGAAAAAAATAGCCAGCCAATCAGATCCATCGAACGAGATCATGTGACTCTCTTCTTTGGCCCATGTAACCTCGGAAATCTCAAACCATGACCTCTTATTTCGATGACTGACTTTTGTTTACTGTTCTTCCTCCCCAAAAATGTTGCGAGGTTTTGTATCCGATTAATTATCGGATTGAGTTTCGACGAAGTTAGAACACATCGTGGTTCCTGACACCTGAGTCAGCTTTGGACTAGTAATCTCCTTTGACGTCGTCGCATCGTGTTAAATCGCCACAAGATCGCTTTTGAACAAACCTGCATTTTCCCCCTTTGCGGGGCGGGGTGGGGCAGGCAGTAAACATCGTTCACAGCTCGCGGGCAAGAATAGACGCAGACTGTAGATTCCCCGTGAAAGACATTTAACCGCATAACCTTGGCCATTAATAAACACACGGATTAATAACCACGTGTGTCGAAGACTTGTGCGAGACCCTGTCACGGTCATGCACTAAGAGAAAGATTTTCATCCTAACAGGTTCTCCGCTGCCTGGCCGCGCGCGAGGGAAATGTACGTGGGTAGACAGGGCGAACAAGCTGGGGCGGAAGGGAAGAGGCCCCCACCTGACGTTTGCTGTACGGGCAGTAAGTGCGCCGCTATGGTGGCGACAGGCGTCAAAAGGACGTCGTCAGACGGGGAGGGGGGAGGAGAGGATGAGGGAGCGGAGGTGCCACCCCAAGTCGTGGTTCGAGCTGGGGGGTGGTGGTGGTGGGTGGTGGAGGGAGAGGTCGGAACCTGCAAGGGGGATGGCGGGGAAGGGGGAGGTGGCTGGCTTGACGAGTACCATAAGATCATAGGTGCTTGTCGCCGGAGGTGTCTGGAGGACAAAGCAGGTACAACGCCATGAAAGCGGGCTGCTGGTGGTCGCTGTGCTCCTAAGAGCGGTCCGTGTTTGCCGGCACCCATCTCGACTGCGGTGAAGTGATCGTGAGAGAGTGGGATAAAGGCCTACGGAAAAATGAACATACAAGCGCAGTCACAGACCGTACCCGGGTCTACCCCTCGCCCACTCCTCACCAATCCCTCACACATCACAAGTCCTCCCTCCACACCGTATTGCATGTGCGCTATGCATACAGTGCACTTCGCTTCACTTTTATGCGCCATGCAACCGGCCCGCTCAAATACGTGGCCTTACGCAGAAGCAGGTTCGCGGTTTCTCCAGAACAAGTGTTTATCATCCAAGACCACCGCGCATTTGAGACATGCTCCTTCGGGGCAGCTTACGGTCCTCTCATAAATGTCGTTTAATCAGCAATCATTTTTTGCCCCACTACCCGAAATGCGATAGCCATACCGTCCCCTGCCTTTTCTTTGTCGTCAAATGGTTGTAATACGCAGATGTGTTATTCAGCCTAAAACGAGGTTTTTTTTGGAAAGGGGGGGGGGGTAATTGTGAACATGTCCGTGAAAGCTATAAAAACTTTCTTGAAAATAAAGTGGCTCTTCCCTAGCCTAGATTGTTTAAAGAGTTAAGATCGTTGCTGTTATTTTAATGTTTATTGGTCCTGCAATTATTCTGAGTGCTGAACGCATGAACACGTGGTGCAGCATTTTGCATACCTTACCAACAGGCCAATCAATCATGCTAGCATCTATATATTTTCCTGGGATGTCTTCCCCCACCCCTCCTTCCACATTTCTTCCCCCAACTTCGTACAACATGCCACGCACCTGTGTATGTTTGTGCGTGCTCGCGTGTAGTGTGCGTCCATCAACGCTGACCAGCATCACACCTGGCACCCATTTGCAGCTTTCTCTTATTTTCTTGTCTGTTTTCGTACGTTTTCTGACATTCATCAGCAGTGTGATACGCGATGCATTCTGAATTATTGACTTTATTAGTTATGAGTTCTTTATGCACCAGCAGCAGTAAATCCAAGAAACGAGTTGTCTTCAAAACGTGGGGTGCTATGCATCCGGCCAAGCCCAACTTCAAATTCCACCCTAATTTTAAGTACTAGTATAAATTCAAGTGCAAGTCAAAATGCCGAAGCTTCAGAAACAAGCCGGCCATGTCTAGAAGCAGGTTAACGGTTTCTTCATCAGGACTGCGTTTAATCCAAGAGCACTGTATGCATGCAGACATGTTCATTCGGGGAGGGGACTTACAACATTCTCATAAATGTCGCCATTAAATCAAAACCTGGCATAATTCTTTTTTAGTGCCCCTACTAGCTGAATCGTGGCTGCACTTACCACCAAATCCTTCTGTTCTTTCAATTCACACGTTATCCGATTTCAGGGGTGCGCGTCACCAGGGCCTGAACTCCCGCTAGAACGTCAGGCACCTGACGCGCTGAACGAGACAGGCGATCACTGAACCGTGGCAGTCGTGCGTGTTCTCCAGGTTCAGGTAGGAAGGTGAAAGGGGAGGGGTGACAGTACGAGCTTCGAAAGATTAGACAGGCGACACAGATGCCGTTGTTTAATTAGCAATGGCACGCAAGCGCAAGCGATACACGAAGGGAGAGTGGGGAGGATAGATGGAGACGGGATAGAACGAGCGAGAGAAAGATGAGAGTTGGAGACTTGCGGGGTGGAGGGTTGAGAAGAAATGGGATGGAGGAGGAGGGAAGGGCAGACAGGAAAGCGGTGGGAAGAAAAGATCTGAAGAGGGAAAAGAACGAGGGGAGGGGGAAAGCGCGGGAGCCATTAGCGTTAGTGGGAACGAGACAGTCTGATTGGCAGCCGCACGTGCAGGCTCTCCCGCAGACTAAAGAAAGACCCACCCACCCACCCACCCACAAAAAAGCCCGAAGAATGAGAGAACGGAGGAAGCTCGTGATCCAAGCATGCTGACAAGGTCGGGTCAGGTTTATGGCGTTTGGGTGGCAGTGCAACTGTTCCGCAAAAACTAACCGGGGGGTAGGGGAGGGGGTGTCTTCTCTGTGTGGGTTCCAAAAATTGTCCTTTAATAAAATATTTCTATGCAAATTCCAGCTCTGCGCCATTGCTTAGTATTACGTTTAAAACTTAAAAAAACCTCTTCATCTCCTCTTTCACCTCTCTCTTTTGTAAAACGGGGTAGACAATTACATTTATAAAGTCTTCAAACATTACAGCATTGGTCTACGAAAGGAGTAAGCATTTGATTAAATACACAGATTTTTCTGTTTCTTTATCCGGTATTTGACGCCGTGTCAGCAATTAGGGCAACCAGGGCGCCCTGTAAACAATTGGCACATACACAGGAAATAGATGCGTGCCGTGCACGGGATCTGAACTCAAGCACCACGATTCTCACTGTCTTGGTGGCAAACGCTAACTGTTGTGCCACCTAGTCTTTCATGCACAAAGGGAGCCACCGTTGACAGCGTAATGCCAAATAATTGTAAACATGCTACAAAATTATAACAGCGCTTCGCCGTCAGAAAATAGCCTGTTCTCGGGTGAGAGGCGCCACCTACCCTAATTCGGCGAGCCTGGTGGCGGCGCTTGAGGTGCAGAATAAGGCGCTTCCGGAACTCCTGGTGCCTGGCAACAGCAAGTAAATCAGCTGCAGTAGCTACAGAACAATCACATGGCTAAAAGCAGAAAGAATATGTGAACGGAGGACAGAATAGGAAGGAAACAAGTCACAACATGTATGAAACATGGATGACAGCCCGCAAAAGCGAAACAAACGGAAAATGATTGTCTTTACGCATGTGCTCAAATCTCGCAATGACTGTGTACAATAACAAAATAGTTTTAAATATATATATATATTCTTGCTGTTGCTTCTTCTTGGTCCACATATGCATGGCGTTGAACTGCACGTCACAAAAATTAAAATGTTTTAAAAAGCTGGTCGTAACTTTGCCAAAATAAGTCGCTGTGACAAGATTTTTTCCCCCAAAAGTCAGAAGCTTTCTTCATTTAGGATCTTCAAAATAAAATTAAAAAATCCGCCAAAATAAGAATAGTTTTTTTCACCTACGACGGAGAAAGGGAAAGGCTACTCACACTGGGTCTAGACTGCGTGAGCGTTCGTCAATAATTCTCCATTTCACTGATAAGTAAATGTAGAAGTCACTTTCCCTTAAATTTACGAGGACTTTATGCAAGGAATACAGGGAGTTATAAAATCCCTTGCAACATTCGCTGAGTTTATGGGCACTGTACGTGTGTGGAAAGGTGCGTGGTAAGTGTCCACTTTTATGTATGAAAAAAGGAGAGATACCTAAAATGGAACAGAGGTGCACCAAAGTGCAAAACTGCAAAACGGCTATTGTATGAATGGAAAAGGAGATAAAACCTCCATGTAAGCCGATTGCAGTCTGTCGGGCAAGGACCGCCATATGTATTACTATCCTTCCCCACCCTACCCCATCGTTTCCCTCTACCCCATTAATACGGATGTAGGGTGAAGAGATCAAGAAGGGAGGAAAAATACCAGGGTCTCTACTTATTGCTCACCTGCGCTTGTTTTCATGGTAGACAGGAGTGTCTGTGGGTTGATGGTATAGTGGCTGTAACAGACAGAAGAATCAGTTTCAAGTATAACAGCAAAGTCAACAGCACGACAAACAAACCCAAGCACAAAGTAACAATAAATCAGCTCCCTCCCTCTCTCCACTGCATAACCGCATTCGCTCCAAGGGCAAAAAAAATAATGAATTCGAAGCCACACACAACATTTAAAAAAATTGTAAATTTCACTTTACATTTTCTTACATGTGGCCAGATCGAAACAGAAACTTAGATGTGGCAGCGTCCTTGGAGGGATGAGTAGGGGAGTTGACATGATGCACTCAAGATCGACCGGGGATTAGCCAAGTGAGGTTCAATGGGGACACAGAGAGAGGCTAACGTTCTTTCTCACGGACAGCAGAACAGTGGGCTTGCTGGGGTTGGAGACTGTTTTGGTGCGCCTAAAGTTCGACAGCTGTGACCGCTTCATGAGCTTTAAGCGCCTTGTGTCAGCATTAATAGATTTGTTCTCTTGAAAATGACAATAAATAAATAAAAAGGGTTAGGGGTGGCTCACCAGCTCCGGGGTACAGAATATCAATGGGGTTGTGACAAATTCTAAGGCCGTAGTGGTGAACGGTATCAAGAAGGCCTAAGTATAAAGGTCCAGCACAGATCTGTAAATGACACAGCCACAGTCAATCTTGGATGGGACTAAAGATCTGTACTAAGGAAGTCAAACAGTCCGATCTGCGTCCTACTGAGTACCGTAAGCCACGTGGAACATCATGCACGCACAGCTGCAAGTGACGTTCGAGGCAGGGAAGATACTTGCCGCGCATGCACAACGCAGAATCGTTTACACACAAGGAAGTATCCTCTCGAGGAATCACAGTTATTAGAACAGCATCGATTTTTATGCAAAGAAGGGTTGGGGATAAAACACTAGCCTGGGGGACTTCCATTTATTGGGTGCGGTAATCTGATAAGAGTGAAACCCTAACGAACTATAAAATGCCGGTCATCTTGTAAAAAAAAATCTAAGTTAAAAACCGACAGTAGGTCACAAAGGTTAAGATATTTTAGGTCCAACAGGATGCCGTGCTTCTAGGGCGTATCAAAAGCCTTCTCCAGATCGAAGAAGACCAATAACAAGAGAGAGAGAGAGAGAGAATTGAACAAAACTTTCACTGAAATGGCTTTCGGCGCATTTCAACGAGGGAGTGCCTTGAAAGCATTACATCTCTGTCGTTAAGCCGCTGTCTTCCAAACAAAAGCTCAGTTAGCACTGCTTCTCAGAGTCTCACGTACAGGCTGTGCCACCATATCTAAACAAACACCCATCACCAGTCACACCTGCTCCGGTACCAGTGCACTCTATTCGCCAGCAGTCTGCGACTGCAATCAAGCACGCCAGAGAACGAAGACGAACCGTGACCTGACCGCCGATCTTAGCCAGTCAAAAAGGTCAGGGGAGGGGACCATAGGGCCAGGTGATAAAGGTGTGTCATGTCAGGACTGAACGATAAACTCTGTTGATGCGCGCAACTGGGGGATGTCAGTCCAGCGCATCAGTGCACGTTCCGGTGGGGTCAGGCAGTGCTGTAAGGCGCCGACAGATGGACCGTATTGATTCGCTCGCTTGCTTCCACGTACGCCCCACCGTCGTGCCAGACAGGCTAGGCAGCACGCAGGTTCGGGGGTGTACAAAAGCTGTCACGGCTCAGCGCGCAGGCTGGAGGTCGCGACCCCCTGCAAGCCAACAGAAACGCGCACAGCTGAGCTGCATGCGGCAAGTGCAAACGGGGTAGGTGACGCGGTGCGCAAAAGAAAACTAAGGAACCGTACGGGAGTCAGATTAACAGGTAATAGCGGTGCCGCATGCCACCACATTCAGCTCTAGAGTGAATAGCTCTTGTGCCCGTCCGAGTCTGACACGAGTGGAGGAGGCGGGGGGTGCAAGACCGGGTGCATGCGGAGAAAAAGAAAGAAGCGGAGAGAAGGTCGGGTAGATGACGAGTCCACGCTTCGTGCTCGTACCTAATGCTGATAAGCATTTTGCTATCGATTACCACCGAAAGAAACGCCAACACGAAGAGCAGGAATTCTCAGGCGTCAACACAAACATGATGTGACGACACGATCATCATTAGTACGGCGACACAGCCACAAGCAAACGTGGCTCCGTCCAACAGCAATGAAGGCACGGGAAGACTGCGTGTTAGTGTAACGAAAAACTGGAAAGGTAATGCAGTGATTGACAACACAGAGAGAGAGAGAGAGACCCACACAGACACGCAGACAGACGCGCAGTATTCCGAGCTGTATACAAAATGTCCTCAAGGCAGGGCAGGAGAAGAAAAAAGAAAGAAAATCTGTTGAATGAGCTCTGAAGCTTTTTTGCCTCGACATAGTACTGACAGAAACACTACCATCGACATAAATGTATACAAATATAAAGTTTATATAATGACAATATTTATATAAGACAATATCTTGTCTTGCAAGCGCAAGATGACGTCTCACAGCTGCCACAAGCTCTTTCCTTCTCCTCGACGCTCTATCGTCTGCTTTCGTATTAGTACAGCCGCCAGCACCAGCCGATAACATCTCTAAACAACGTGAAACAGTTACACATAAGACGAGGTACGCGAGCGAGGCAAGGGAGTGCTGTGACTCCTGCGGTCGACCGCACAAGCACGTACGCGTGAATATACATTGCCTTACCTCGCCTGTGGTGGGGAGAGAAAGGGAGGGGGGACAGGACAAGACCCAGCTGATTGTGGGACCGCAGACAAAGAGTGCGACTTAGATGGCGCACGGAGTTCCTCCCCAAACAGGTCACCACCACCCTGCTGGAGGGCGGCGGGGTAAGGGTTGACATTTTGTGTCCTACGGGGAGGGGAGGCAGCATTGTTTGTTGTTGAATACTGTGCACTAGGATGCACTGCGGACAAGCTTCCTGCTCAGCCGTGTCTGGTCGGAATCTCTTTCCGTCTTGCACCGAAGCCGGCCTGGTAGCCAGCCAGTGCCAGCTACCTGATCTCCGCCAACCACCATATGCATGAAGAAACGCGGACTTTGACATGATACCGTATGAAGTGTATGGATCTCTTCTTCCCGCGTGCATCTACACCCACACACACACACACAATGTGAGCTGGCCCCGTATGCAAGAAACCCGAATAGCTTAGTTATTCCAGAAATAAGTTCCTAGAATTTCCCATGCACGAAAACCGAATATCTTAGTTTTCTATCGCTGATCGGTAATAATGAAGTCATTCGGTCGTCCCAGCAGCGAGCAGCGTATTTCAAGTTCCCCGAAACAACGTTTTCAGAGACAGAAAAAGTCCGTTATTAGGGAATAAATACTGTACTGTTCACATGCATACGGGGCCTGGGCGACAGTCGTTAGCTCGAGAGGTCGGAAGCCGGTGAAATCTATACTTATGCAAATCAGCGCTCTCTTACTGTCTGAACGCACTGTTTGCCTCAAGTGCATGCTTATCGTCCAAGACACCGGTACCGTATTTAGTACCCCACCCCCAAGCCTATAGGCACAAACATTAGAAAGCTTCAACAATTTTTTTTTTGGTTGGCTATATTCAAAGGCACCAGACACAATGGTTTTGGTGCATTCAAAATAGAGAGATATAAAGCGACCACAAGGAAAAATATATAACATGCATACCATAACGCAACTCATCTTACCAGTGCAAGAAAAACAGGTGACTGCCGCTTGGAGTAAAATCTTTCTTAAATTTAAAACAAGGGAACTGGACCAAGCTAAGACATGACAAAGACAAAGACAATCTACATGTTTCGGGGCACTACCCCTTCATCAGGACGACACAAAAACGACGAAAAAACGACAACAACGAAAACAGAAGAAAAAGACTTAGCTTCAGTAGATGTGGCGCATAGGCTGCTTTCCAGGCTGCTTTCCAGCCTATGCGCCACATCTACTGAAGCTAAGTCTTTTTCTTCTGTTTTCGTTGTTGTCGTTTTTTCGTCGTTTTTGTGTCGTCCTGATGAAGGGGTAGTGCCCCGAAACATGTAGATTGTCTTTGTCTTTGTCATGTCTTAGCTTGGTCCAGTTCCCTTGTTTTAAATTTAAGAAAAATCATCTTACCAGCTCAATCTTGGGTCCCAGATGGTCCAGTGCTTTGTGGGCTGCCTCCGACTTCCTCTGAAACGGAGAATAACAGATTAACAAATAACGACTAAAGGACTTAACACTACTGAACATAGATATTATTCCAGTGTGTGCGCAGAAAGAAATTCCTTTTACACTTAACAATCAGCACGAACTAGGAAAGACTTGACCCACCCACCGTCAAATCAGCTAAGCTAAAGAACTCCACCGATGACTCAATAAGAGTCTAAGACAAGGCAGCTCTCGATGGGTTTGGTAGAAATTACTCTTTTATTTTTAGTGCAAAGGTGCAAAGAGCTATTACCTAAAGCTTAAGTCAAGTGACGTCCTATGTGGGGGCTACCTAGGAAAAGGATGGAGCAGAAGAGTAACCTTGACACAGAGAGAGAGAGATAGACAGCGGGACACAGAGAGACAGAGGTGGAGAGATTGGTTGAATTTTGGTGTGTAACGTCCAGTCGCAACAGACAGACAATGTTCGAAGTAACCAACCCTATTCTCGGCATAGATGATCTGCGCGATACTCTGGTTCTTCGCCTCTGTGGTCGGAATTTCTGGTGAGGCCGGCTTTTCCTCCGGGCCTTTTGAAGCTTGAGCATCCAGCTGCCGCTGTCAGGAAATCAACCAGAAACACCATTATTAAGTACTGTAAAACAATACACATCGTTTTAGATAATATATTCTTCAAATGACAGTCAAAGGGGATACTTTTCACAATGGGACGTGCTGAATTCTAACAAAAGTTGCTCTTTAATCAAAATCTGAAAACCCTATTCAAAAAAAGGCAAAAGACCAGAATGCCTCACAAAAACAGCAAACACCCCCTCCTCTCCCCCGTCCCCCTGGGGGCGAAAGTCTGCATGACGCATACCTCTTTCTTCTTCAGCTTCTGTATCTGCTGCTCTACTGACGTGATCTCGCCTTCAAGCTTGGAGATGCTCTGCAACAGTTCTTCTTTGTATTGTCTGTTGGTGCTGTCTTCTGTAGGCAGCGTGGGCGAAATGGCCTCCACTTGTGGGGTGTAGGCGGGCTCCTGAGTCCGAAATACAAACATAAATAATGATGATTCCTGCCTGGCCCGCACGCACATACGTATCACAAGCACCACTTTGTTTTCACTACTTGACAACTTCAGCAAGACACAAATTGTTTTGAAGCTCCGAGTCTGAGGAACCAACACTGAACTGTCAGCACCATGGACATTTAGCAAATGTTTAACAACAAACTTAGAAGTATGCCTTTTAGTTGGTAAAAGTACACGCTGGCTATTATGGTTACACAGGTGTCACAAGCATCAAATTTTGAACATTTTGCATTCCATGATTCAGTCTTTTGTAAGTACTTTTCAAGTCGGTAGCATTTCTGATTTGACTGCAGTATTTCCGTAACCGCGGTTAGGCAGAGGATTAAAATCGGTCCTTAGCACACTTCTGTGTTGCAGGTTCAGGTCGAAATCAATAAGGATGGGAAGAGGGGATTGTTTTTCTTTAATATTTCCTTCTCTTTGTTCCAGAATAGATCTGTATAAGGTCTGCTTCCGGTTCACACTACCCTGTGTTACAGGCACTATCAACTACTCATTCAACGCAACTTCCGGTTCACGGCGGTACAGAAGCTTGTAGAAGCGGCAACAGGAAGGAGGAGAGAGGAAGCGAACAACATGGTCTATCTGCTGACATCACCAACTGGTCCTGTCCCTCCCCAGGCTGCTGTTCGTCAGCCGCTGTTTTTCCCAAGAACACTTCTGTCAGCTGCCTACTAACGACACAAAGCACCCAGCTACCACTGCTGCCTACTAACGACACAAAGCACCCAGCTACCACTGCTGCCTACTAACGACACAAAGCACCCAGCTACCACTGCTGCCTACGCCGTTATTAAACGAGTACCGGTGCAGGAAACCTGGATTCTTCTTTGTTCCAATAATATAATAAATTGTTGCCTGTTGCATCAACCACAGGCATGTCCAATTTAGGTGTCAAATCCACGAAAATGTAGTGCCCTCACTACTTTTCGATCAAGCCTTTCAAAACATACGATTTTTTTCTTAGTAACCAATCTTACACAAATGGCATCACAAATGAAGTTTTCAGTTAAACAGCTGAAAGTCCATGGCTGGTGTAGAAGACAAACTATGATTGGCGTTTGTGCGGCAGCCAGTCAGATTATTTAAAATAAGAAAGCAGGGAAGTCAGTTTTGGTAACCGAAGAGAGCTCTACAAAGTGAAGATGCCTTCTCCTTTGTAGGGAAAAAAGGAGCTAGTGAAACAAATAAGGAAGAACAGCTAGAGTCTAAGAAATGGACGGGAGGAGGGATTGTGGGAAAAGACAGAGATAAAGACAACGTTTAGTTAAGTTTGCTGTCGATATGTGTGCGAATCCAAGCATTTGCTCGTAGTATCGGGTGTGCATACTGCACGTTTTACACCACACACTTCTTGGCTGGTAACGGAGGTTTAAAATGACATGGCCGCAACATCATAAAAATCAATGAGAAGGGTGCTTACACACAGCATGACATTTTTTGGGTGCTTCCTTGCATTTTGGGGGAAGAAATGAAACCAAACCACTTCGATACAATATTTTACAACTTTTTGGAGTAATTCTATCTATTGTTTTCAGTCTTGGAAAGTAACTGCAGGTCTCAACCCGTTTCCGAGAAGCAGTGGGAGTTTGGGGGGAGGACGATGGAGTGTAAGGACAGAGGGACGGCACAAACAAGCAGACAAAAATTTGCTGATACCCAGTGATTAAAAGTAGTCTGAATAACGACAAAAGAAAACCCGCCACATCAACATAACGAGACTACACATAATAGACGGGTTGCGACGTTGTACGCTGGCTAGAACTAAAATACCCGGACGTCCAAGACACGTACCCTTTTCACCTCCACATCCACGTGCAGAGGCTGGGTGAGGTCTGCCCTCTCAGACAGGCGGGGGCGTTTGGGCGGAGCAGATGGGCCAAGGGCTGCGTGCTGCGAAGGTCCTGCCACAGTGGGCGCCATTACTGCCAAGTTCTCTTGCCCATAATGCACATACCCTTCGGCTCCTCTGTAAATACAAACAAACTATGTCAGGACGCTGTGTCCGACACGGAGTTAGTTGGTTCTCTGCGTTGTTAGTTGTGTGTCTGTGTGAGTGTACGTGGGTGTTCATGTTTTTAGGTAGGGTGCATGAATTTGGCCTTCTGTGCACATACAGCATATTTTTATACTATTTCAGTCTGCCATGTTATTCTATCATTTCTATGTCACTTGAGTGGGGTTTTCTTTTCACTGTACGGCGCGCTCAGCCCGTCGCTCTGGCGTTGTCCCATGCTACAGAAATGCTCTTCTGATGATTATTCTTAATTAGTACACATGCGCGCGCAGAATCACACACACACACACTCACACGGGGGGGGGGGGGGGGGGCGACAGAGACATAATCATGGCTGCAACTGGTCTACGGGATCAATCAGATTACATATACCGCAAAGATTCCGTGTGCAGGCCTTGATTAAACTGATAAATGTTTGTCCTTGTTCCCAGAACCTGGCCAAGCGTTGAAGAAAAGTTAACGATAGAGTAATTGGTAACTTACAAAAAATTAAAACTGGCCCGACAGGCGAGTAACTTTTGAAATTCCCTAGCTCACTTAATTTTTCACTGGCTCAGGGTTTTTATAGGTTAAAAAAAAGCCTTTAGTTTCGTATACATGAAGTATCATCCTCCTCTTCTACACATTTGGCAGGCTGTTCTAACTGCCATATCACAATTATAAGAGGACACCTCCACTGTTGTCATACAACAAGCTACTTTTGTCTTTGGCATCGTTATTTTAATTTCCCGTCCCCACCCTCCTTGGGCAAAAATTCAACTAATTATTGAATTTTGATTTCTCTTTTGACGTCCTCTTAGCTGTTGACCCAATTTTTTCTTCGATCTTACTCCCACGTTGCTATCTGTGCAATAATTTCCTTAGGGAAAATTAAGCTGTGTGCTCCCGCGTGCGTGCGACATTTTCGCGACGGACTTCAAAAACAAACAGTAATAAACAGACCATCTCATAAAGTTGGGACAATCACGGAGGTATTAAATGTGTTTTTCCGGGTTTTTATGTACCTGCAAACAGCCTGGCACCTCATGTGTACCACATAAATGTTTGCACGGCTATGTAATGACAATTACATAGTTTAATGTGTGCTGCCTGCTGTGTATGCTGGCTTCAAAAGGAGCACCAATCGATGCATGTATGCAAATGCAAGTCCACCTGTGTACTGTACAAAAGTGCAGATAAATCGGATGTCCTATATGGGACTTACAGATACAAGAAAGAAAAGACGAATTTTGAAATACCTGTTTATCATAAATCATTCCTCCCACCCCACCCCCACAACTGATAATCTCAAGTAGACACAAACAGGACGGAATGAAAATGTATTATGGGAGAGACAAAAAGTTTTAAAAAGAGTGTAGGTAGCTTACGGATGGAAATATGCAGACTGTTCCAAGTCAGTGGGTCGAAAGCGGGAAAAGATCTTGACTGCAATGACAAGGAGGAGGAGGACAAGGAGAAGAAGAAACACACAAGCGCCGCGTTATTTTCTGGTTTTCAACTGTTTACATGCGCCCCTTGCTTTACAGGCGAAGGTGAGGCCAACAACGACGAGATTTTTCTGACTTATGTTTACTAGCCAGTCAGTGACCCACAAACCCACACACAAGAATCTAGACAAAGTCTAACAATTTAGGCTGGGCTGCACAGCGTTCGACTTCTAGTCATAACGCGGTCGTGAGGCCAGTTCGCCCTGCATATTTTACGTGCATCTTTACGTATGATCAGGCGATGTTGTATATTTGTTGTGTATTTACTGCTTATGTCGGTACGTACATGCTTGTGGGTCAAGCGCATGGAGCGCGTTCTCTGAACGCGGTGATGCGCTCTATAAATGTAAATATGTGAATGCCCATGCAACCCACCCAAAGACTATGGAATCCCTGATGTAGTTTGTCTTGCTCTCCTTCCCCACCCACCCCCGCCCCACTCCACTTCCTTCGTACCCACCCCACCCTCCCACCCCCCGAGCAGTCGCAGCGCACTCCATCACCCTCGTGTCCAATGACGGAACGTCCATTATCGGCCGTTCATCAAAGTAGCCACCTGTCCTTTGCCGCGCACCACCACATGTTCCGCCCCGCAGTGCACCGAGTTGACCCGCGCGCACGGCAACATCTCGCCCGGGCACGTGCGTGCAACCTTCCTCTCCTGTCAAGCGGCCGGCCGGGGTTGCCCCATCTCCCTGCGGGGAAGACGGAGCACTGGCGACTAGTTTCACAGACGCGGCGCTGCTAGCTGCCGGGCGTCCCTGACGTCTGTGAAACTCGCCCTCGCTGCACTCATCGGGGTAGTCGTCGGGAGCCGGTGCCAGACCCGGCACCGCTCACAGCAGATACTACATACCTAAAACTCACAGCGTGAAGTCAAAGAGCCGAGAGCGGAAAGCCTCTCCTCTTTGAACGCGGCATCAAGCGGCATGTCTCCGGTTCTAGCGGCTTCTGATGCGCAGCACCCAAACACTGATAATGAGAGAGCAGACCGACGTTTTTGGTCTTTAATTAAATCAGGTGCCGTTCTGCAAGTGCATAAACTTAAGCTTTTGACGTAGGCAGAGCGAAGATTTGATTATCAGCATTTTAAAGAACTTAGTCGTCGTAGATGAAGCTGCAGGTCTCAGCTCTCTGAATGTAACACAGTGTGAAGCGGTGCGGAGCAAGTGGCAGTTATGTAGCACGTCAAACTGGACACAAACTTTTTCTGCACCCAGGCCAGCAGACAAGTCAACGTATGCCAAATTCTGCTCCAGGATGCGCACGAAAGCTCTTTAAATTTACCCGGCGTCCACTACCCCTACCGCTATCTGAACACAAAAACCAAACTGTTACGGTCGTCGTACTGTAGCATCAGCTTCGTCAGGCGTAGCGTACAGACTTCAACGAACAGGAATCGCCGTTTGTAAAAAGGTCTACGGTTGGTGTTGCATAAGCATTCTTATTTGCACTTCCGCTCACAAAAACGTTCATAAGACCCGTTCACTCTGTATATTTTACGTGCATCTTTGGGTACGAACAGGAAATACAACTGCTCATAAAACCCATCCGAGCCTCGTAAGGCTGGTATAAATCAAACTTTTTTTATTTGAAGGAGTACACGCAGACCCTTTAACTGACCAATCTACAACGAATGCCAGAATTTAAGTTTTCCCCTCTTCAATTGTGTTAGTCGACCTTAAGAAATCTTTATGTATCCTACGCATTATGAAGAAACCAAAACCAACAGTACAGAGTAGCAACATGTTATTCTGCTTCTGACCTTTCAAGAGGATTGCGCACGCGCACTAAGAACCATCTTAAAAAGAAAGATTGTCTAACGGGGTTACACTCTGTGCCTTTGCAACATGCAAGAGGTTCGAGCACTAGGTGCACTGGGTCAAGACTGCACGTGTCCAGAGTCGGCGGACACGAAGATGCACGTGCAGCGCTGTGCAGGAAGTGCACGCCCGAGGGCTTCCGTTCCTCGCGGGATACGTTGCAGGAGGTGTGGTCTTCAGTGCGAAGTCATGGCGCGACGCAACAAGTGGCGTCAGCTCACTGCATGTCATGGGATGGGGAACATTGGTGGTCTGGTGACCCCAGGCCACTAAAATCTTGCCGAAGGGCTATCGATTTTTATTTATTCATGTTTGCTGACAGTCATGAGAAAGAGAGAGAACCTGGGCGTGTAGAAATTTCAGCAGGTTAATATATGTCAGAAGTTACTAGACCGTCGGGATCCTTAAGCCCACTCAAAATTTAAGCAAAGGCTACTCGCACAAGGCGGGGTCTTTATTAAATACTTTTTAAAAAAAGTCTCGATTTAAATCGCCCACTCCTAGTCTCAATCTTCCGTGTATAATCTGTTCTTTGCAACTTACAATGCAGTAATAAGCAGGAACAGCTTTTTTTCACATTTATAATTCGTTTGAAATTCTGAGATTGCCTAGGTAGTTAGCGTATATTGTGGGAATGAATTCCAGTCTGGGAATGTCTGTGGTATAAATGAATATTTAAACAATTTCTTGCTATGGAATATGCCTATCATTTGATCTGCGTCTGTTATATGGGTTGTGGTGAGAAACTACCGGGAACAGAATGTGTAACACCTTTTCCGGACAAAGACCCTTACTCGTTTAAAAGTAACGCCCTTCCTACAAAACCCTGATTCTTCGTAGAGCTTTTCACGACTGATATCATGTACTCCCTACAATAATGATTCTAATCGCTTCTAAGTGGAGTCTCTATAATATGTCTGCTTGACACTTGGTACAACATGAATGTTCGTAAGTGTAGCACGACTGGCGATACAAAAGCTCTCGCGCTCCAAGTTCCTCTAGGTCCCGCCAAAATGTGCTCCGTTTAGCTGCAGGCGCTCATGATCTGCTCTTCACCGAGATAACCTGCAAATTGGAGGCAGGTCTCAGCGCTTTTTTGTGCGCGTTTAACCTCTGGACTTCTTAGAATTATCATCTTTTTCACATAGGCACCGAGGCACATCTTCTACCCTAAAACTGCCTCCCAGCCCCATCCTTTTGTAGGATGTCTTCCTCTGACGAAGCATTTGACGAAGCAAATATCTTCTTTCTTCGGCCAACGACAGACAGAATCCTACAGCACACTAGCTTGCTCATGTGAGACAGCAGTTTCCAGTACTCCCGTTGTTTTAATTATATACGGAGGTTAAATGTACATGTGATTGCTTTCCCTCGCTAAAGGCCGTCTGCCGCCTCACCCCAAAACACGCAGTGACATCAACACGCCGGGAGACCTCCAGACGTTTTAAATGAGACAATGACAACGCAAGCAACAAAAGCTCAAGTATATGCCCTGAGGAATAAGGATCCTATCGCCATGGGCCATGCTGTCAACAACTACACAACATAAGGAAATTAAAAGGATTTGCAAGCCCGTAACTTGTGCTCCTCTAATTTTCACACACACACACATTAAAACATTTTGTTTGGGGAAGAAAATGAAAGTATTCCCTCTACGTAACGCCTACAAAAAAACGGAGTGGTTTGCACGAGCGTTCGTAGCTGCTCTTCCATGCGTAAGTACGTCCGGTTTCTCGCCCCCCCACCCCCACCATTTACGTGCACCTTAACGCTCATGCCACCCCAGAGCTCTTAACCTTACTGGGCACGTCATCTAAGATAGCCACCGTTCAGATGTCGGGGTAACCCAAGGAAACACGCCATATCCCTTTGTTTTGGAAAGATAGCGCCCGGGTTGAAGACTGCGGGCAAAGAAATTCCATCTAGCCTCTTTGCTACGGCATTGTGCTGTAGGCAACACAAGTAAACTTCATGTTTACTGACCCTCCTCAACTTCTCATCCCAATTAGTTTAGCCCAGTAGCAACCGTGAGAGAAAAAAAACTAGCGAGAACGAATGGTGGGCAGTTGTCGATTGTCAACAGTGGAATCTCGATTGCACGCTAAACTACCAAACAGATTCACTGTCGGGGAATCAGGAAGTGGACGAGAAGGAAAGAAAGAAGAATCTAATGCAAATATTATTTGACTGGTTTCCTTAACACTCCCTTCACCCCTATCGTCACCATGGCGACGGCAGGGCTACCAGCGGCGAGTGTCAGCGGGCATGTTTCGATGAGAGCGATCTGGAAGTCAATGACGGAGGCGGCGGCACCCCACCTAGAGACCAGTCGTTAGAAAGCGGCTGCCTGTCGGCGGCCGACGAGGGGCGAAAGTCGTGATGAGACGATGACAGAAGGACAGAAGCTGCCCTCAGGTACACCTGTAACGTGAGCCGGCCTTCGCACTTGGCGGCACACGTCACACTGGGTCAGGGGGGGGGGGGGAGCTGATTTATCTTGATAACAGCGAATGTCAGTTTGAGATGACCAATCTGATTAATGTTTAAACCTCAGCGATTTCTCTCGCCCTTCCCCATCCTCTTTTTACAGCGCTTACTCACCTTCTAGCTTTGCCCACCACTGCACCTATCCCTTCCTCTCCCTCCCCCCCAGGAAAAAGTTTTTAAGTTTCCCTTTACAATGTGACAGCCAACACTACAAGTAATTCTCTACAATCTGACAGCGAAGTCAACAAGACGGTTTTTTTACCATCTGACAGCAAACATTCCAATAATTTTCCCCGACTGGCTAGCTGCTTATCGCCTGTTCATTCGGAAATGTGCACATAAAATACACTGGGCCAATGAGCCTTACGACCACTCTTATGACCAGAAGCCACCCCGGGACCGTATCGGTTGTGCTGCCACCGAACAATGGGAAGCATAACTCGAGGGTTCTGATGTCGTCTCCGGCACTCGTACTTGTCTGTATGAGGCAAATAAGGAATCTGTCTCATACAACACCCCTACCTGCTGGTTTCGACAAAAAAACACCAAGCATCAAAACACATTTTAAATGGCATTAATGCCTCAAGTTACATTTCAACTCTTTGGGAATCATATAAGTCTGCGATTTTCGCTTTGTTTTTCCCCGGTGAGGGGGAACTTTAAAGCTATTCACAACAAAAACAAGGTTTAATATGGAATTTAAACAGCCACTGCAGCAAAAAATAAATTACAGTTAGCACCAATCCTATGTCCAGCGCGACCTGTCAGGGAACACGTTTTTTTTTTTTGGGGGGGGGGGTCCCCGCAGTTGCTGCATGGTAGTGGTGATGGTGGTGAGGGGGGTGGCTGGACTTTGGGCATCTTCTGACACCTGGGCTGAAGACTGTCACTTACTTCTCTATATTCTACCACGCCTTTCCACAGATCCTTTCCCCGAGGTCAAAACAATCTTTCCTCTTCCAAGCTCTTTCAACTGCCATTTATATTTTTCTAAAACCGCTAGGGCTGTCAGGTATAAACAACCTTCTGTTCTCTTTCCTCACCCCTTATCCTCCACATACGCCGCCATCTTTGAGGCTCGTCACTCGAGAATTTTGGAGATTCTCAACAACTCCGCTAACACCTAAACCTATCTCACAAACGTGCGATATACACGTTTTTGATCAAAACAATTCCAAAACGAGGTTGCTTTTCCTGTCGGTTGTGGGATAAACGAAGACCTGTTTTGCCAAAGATTGGCAAATGGTCTGCGTTCTGTTTTAAACCATGCTCTATTTTCGCCAAAAAGTTACCGAAAACAGCGTGCAGACGAACGGCTCGTATGCTAAAATGCTTGCATGTTTAAGACGTATTTGTGCGCTAAAGTATTTTTGTATTGCCCTTTCTACTAAACGGGCTATACATGTTTATGTTACCGCTAGCGAGACATGACGAAGTTCGAAATCTGCCAATACAGCCTTCGGTAGCATTCGGCGTTCAAGTTTTGTATCTGGTCATAGTTAGCGCCCTGATATACACAATGTTCTCCTTCTTGTAAAGTTTCCATTTGTAAATTAAATGTGTAGAAACTACAAGTATAACCATCATATTTTTAGGGCATTCATACTTAAGTTACGAACCACTAAATAATTTCAAGTCAACAACATACGAAACCAGCACGAGTTAACTATCTACAACGCCCAAAATGTCACCTTTTCGAAACTATATATTTTTGATATATGTCTAAATCATCAAGCATGTCGAACGGATTTTGCTGGGTTTTTCCCCCTTTTTTTGATCTCTGAAAATGCTGTTTCTGCGAATTTGGAATAAGGTATTCGGAAATGGAACGACCGAATTAACTTATTATCGAATAACGAGGGGAAATGGGGTCATTCGATTTTCGCGCATGGAAAATTCAAGAAGCTTATTCTAGAATACCCGCCATGACAGGAATAAGTCAGCTACTCGGTGTTCTTGTAACCGGGGTCAGGACTTTGTCCCGAACAGTTTTCCCTAAAACGACTCTTTACCAAACAGGTTTAAAACACGTTTTTCGTTGTCTGTGTGGCGCTGGCTTTACCCACGAACTTTACCCCGACTCCTACTCCCACTATCACGAGCACCCCACTGACTGATGTCTCGGAAAATCTACAGGCCCAACTCGGGCTGACGGTCGCGACAAGGAAACCACCACAAACTCCGTCAACCGAACCGTGCGTTTGCAGTGATCGTTGCTGGCCCCAGGAGAGCAGGACGGCTGCTGGCAGCGGTGGGTTGATCGGGTTATCGGCGGGCCGCATCTGAAGCGCCCTGTCAGTCTGAGGCACAGAAACACCGAGGCGCACGGGGCCCAGAATGTGGCGGCAAAGACGTCTGTGGAGCCAACCGAGTGGCAGGCAAGACGGAGTGAGCAGTTTTCACCGCGTCTGAACCTTAACTGCCTCGACGTGCGAATCGGCTTTTCGTTAGCAGCGGGACCGACAACACCCGACGCAGGCTCTTTATCATGCTAAAATATGACCTCGTTAAAGTATATAGTTTTAGCAGTTATCATTAGCTCTGCTATGCACAAGTTACTTATCAGCGTCTAAACCCCATGCACGCGCGCGTGCGCGAGCACACACACACGCAAGCAATAAAAGGCTTTTAGAATACTGAGTACGGATGTTTCACTCCAAAACAATTTATACACTGAACAGCACTGAACCTGATGGCAACCATGAGTTAAACTCCACAAATGCACTTGCCCATCCGATAGGATTTAACATTGACCCAAGAAACATTCGGGACTCTTAATGTTAAAAATTTTTAAAAATCAATTGGTCATAAGAGTAAGTTTGGGAGATTACAGAAAACAAGAATAACTTTGGTGTACTCTCCAATCGGATAATACTTGGTCACACACCTGACTCACGGAGAAAGCTTTTGCAAATCAAATCTGAGAACCATAAAACAAATGTTGCCCTTCGCACAAAGTTATAAGCAAAGGTGTGCAACAGCGCGGCACAATTCAATTAAAAGCAAAAATTTTATTTTTAAATGTAAGACTAGCATGGAGATGATGTTTAAATATTTTTTTATTTGAAGTAATCTAAGCCTAAAATCGGCTAAATACCTCAAGCACGCAATAATATTTGCTAATACAATTTTCAATCTTTTAAAACGTGGATTGCCTATCGCGAAACCTGCACGTAACTTCTTCAGAAATGTCGTATCTCAGGACGCCAGCACAAAATTTAAGCAGCTCTCAACATAGTCCTACATTATCACTTAACCACTAATTCGGTTCCCCCACCACCCCGCCCCAATCGTTTGATAGTTGCTAGGGTCGTTTTTAAAAAGAAATTTGTCTGACCACAGCACTGCCAAGAATGCTCAGGTGTGTGCATTTACACTTTCGCCAAGTAACAAATCACTCACCACTGTTTGCAAGCATATCCCCTCCCTACCCACAGACACGCAAACGTAATACCACCGCACATGCATACACATAAGTCGAAAGACAGCAACAGACAAGGCAGGCGGAGAGAAAGGAACGACTGGCAAGCGGAAGTGGGAGTGCGCATTGCGCCGAACTCGCTGACCTGTCTCTGTCGATCTGTGCAGGCTGCGGGTGGTACTCGGACAGCAGGGAGGGGCGGCGTTTGACTTGCAGCACTTCCGCCTCTCGAAGTCTGGCGTCCCGCGGTTCCAGGTAGTCGCGCCGCTGCTCCGCCTGCTGCTGCAACATGCAAGAAAACGCAGCGTGAAGAATGCCATGCAGCTTGCGGCATCGACTGGTGCATAACAATATCACAAGCAGTCTTGATCAACACTGCAAGCGTTGGTGTCGTTGGTGCCGCAGTATTAGTGGCAGTAGCAACAGCAGCAGCAGAACGACGAGGTGGGGGGGGGGGAATAAACAAGGGAAGTTGCAACAGCAGAAGCAAAATAGAAGGGACTACAATGCAGCCCCTTCACTAATTACTCGGTTATTAGACAGATGCACTGGATCACGTTTATCATTTTTTATCAGGCATACGAATTTTACACCACGAGTTCACAGTGTGTACGTGATGTGTGATTATTTACATTTATAAGGCGCATCGCCCTGTTCAGTGAACAAACTCCGTGCGCTTGACACTCTAACATGTATGTACATACACAGTACAAAACTATACAAACTATACAAATACAGTCATAAACTATACCAAGTATACAACAAAAGCTGGACTAAATTACTGAGCAACAAAACGAAATATTGATGCACGTGGCGTATTAACACGTTTAATGATGTCACGTTTTGTGTCCGGTGGGACTATAATTTATATCACACTTGATCATAATTCATTTAATAATCTTGTTTCACGTTTGTGTTAACTTCTATGTTAAGGCTTTATCTTGGCGGAGTATGTAAGAGCAAGGTCACGCTGACCTAGTATTCATACATCAAATGCAACCCGTTAATAGTTGTCCAGGTGAGATACGGATGACTGGGCGCTGCAAGTGTGAATGCGTGGGGTTGACGTAGCATTACTGGGAGGGAAAGTGTTGATTTAACTCAACTGCTCTGGGATACGAGTTTCCATCAGACGGTCAGTGGCTACAGATGAAATACATGAGCTGCAAAGAGCAGACTGGGCAGCGAGTTGCGTGACAGGACAATGTCTAGGTAGTGACGTTACCGACTAATGTCTTTGAAGTAGTTCAAAGTGAACTGCCCGTATGATTAGGATGTCCACAAACAGCTCACAGCTTAGTGTACTCAGGTACTCAGAACTGGGCCTTTGTTAGTCTGTGTGCGTTGTGCTAGTCTTTACACCAACGTCACACTCTGCTTTGGAAAGAGTCTTATTTAGCCAACCACCGCGTGGAAAAAAATGTTAAGATCTAAATAATGTCTTAATAAAGTCTAAATAAAGCCCGGTGAATCCTAAACCATACACACATATATTTATCCACCTAAGAAAGTATCCTACTGCTAGGTAGGGTAGGAATACCGACACGTGCCTGGCGACCTGGCAATGAGTCTGGCAAGTCTGATCAACGACCTCCCCAACTATTACGGCTGTCGGAATGGTCGTAAGATGGACTTGTGGCAATATAAGGTCATAAGATGGGTTTGTCGCAATGGTCGTAAGATGGACTTGTCGCAATACATGGTCGCAATACATGGTCATAAGATGGGTTTGTCGCAATGGTCGTAAGATGGACTTGTCGCAATACATGGTCATAAGATGGGTTTTTCGCAATGGTCGTAAGATGGAGTTGTCGCAATACATGGTCATAAGATGAG
>SMGT01004410.1:41008-64754 GCA_004794575.1 Lanistes nyassanus | reverse complement strand
CGGCTGTCGGAATGGTCGTAAGATGGACTTGTGGCAATATAAGGTCATAAGATGGGTTTGTCGCAATGGTCGTAAGATGGACTTGTCGCAATACATGGTCATAAGATGGGTTTTTCGCAATGGTCGTAAGATGGACTTGTCGCAATACATGGTCATAAGATGGGTTTGTCGGAATGGTCGTAAGATGGACTTGTCGGAATGGTTGTAAGATAGACTTTACACCTTCCGCATGTTGCTTCCAGCAGCTAGTGCTGGTTTCTGAGCGTGGATCCCACACACACGGTGTACACTCATCTCGTCAGACGATTTCATCTTTAAGACTGACCGAAAATAGGCATTTACGCGAGATCTATCCCCGTTTCGCTATGCGTAAAAATACATTTTTGCGAACTATGAGAAAAGCGGCGGGGTAGCCAGCTACTCTCCCGATCCATCTGCGGTTTACTGATTTATTTTGAATTTACATCCACGCTAACACCTTAAGATCTATCAAGGACCTTATTCACGACACCCATAGACTTATTATCAAAAGCGAGGACAGGTGAGACAAATACTACCGACCACTGTTTTGTGCCAAGCGGAGAATCATTGAAGAACACTATCGATGCCACGACCCTGACAGCAGCAACAACGTATACAACAAGGTCGCTTTTCAAACGATAAAAACTTATCAGTGGCAACAATGGCTAATAAAGGTTCGCAAGAGTGAAAACCGAGTACTTCGTGTATAGCACACTGCACCTTTTGGCAACCTATTCATTCGAGAAGCACTGTGCACACGGGAGGGTTATAAAATGTTGAAAAGCTGGGTGACGGGTCTACTGCAATTTTCCAGGAAAAGGTTGAGTTTTCTCGCCTTTCACAATCCTGTAAGGCGATCCTACTGCTGAGTAATCTGGGTCGGGTTTCATGGACGTTAGCACGGCTTGCACACGTAAAAGTACACGCGAACTACACAGGGTTAACTGGACTTGTGACTGTTCTTAATAACAGAACCTCAGTTAAGAACTTCCCTACAACCCAACCCTGACAACTAGTTCTTGCTTAGATTTCAAACACAAAGAACCAAGCAGGCAGACATTTCTCACAAAACACGAACAGAAATCAGAACTTTCTGCGACGTCGTTATACTGCTCTTCTCAATAAATAAATGTTACGAGATTGCTCAACATAACCGTGTGCAGACGCACGTGACCAAGAGAGCTTACCGTACCCAAACACTTAGCAAAGAGAGGGCGAAAGAAAGGAACTTGGCTCAACATAACCGTATACAGAAGTTCCTTTCTTTCGGCCCTCTCTTTGCTAAGTGTTTGGGTAAGGTAAGCTCCCTTGGTCACGTGCGTCTGCATACGGTTATGTTGAGCGCTGCCAGTACCTCTTGTTGGAGTTATCTTTCGACAATTTAAGCGCTCGGTCCTCATTTGTTCTTTATTAGTTACGAGACTGGTTTTGTTGTGCTGCTACAGGAATATCCATAAACCTGCTGAGGCGGCCGATCGTGACAATTAGGATGAGGTCAGCGTTAATGAAACATAACCTATAATCTTTCTTTCCCTGTTTCTCGGCCAGAGGCAGGTGATCGACAACTGACACGCAATTTTCCTAGCCATCTAAGCGACCCTGACAGGATTTTCCTTAGGTACGAGCAGAGCTGGGATGAACTTCCGATTAAGGACTACAGAACAGTTTTACAAAATAAAAGCAGAGCGGACCGCGCTAGTATACTCAGGTTCTCGTGCTCACTAGACTGCCTCGGTGTATGAGCCAAATATTGGCAATCTAATAGCTACCCCGCCAGACACTATAGGGAACAGTAGCTTCCGAACGACTACTATCAATAGCTTCTGCCACGTTTAGCTGGGCATTTTTTGTTGTTGTTTTTGGAGCGGGGGTGGGGGGGACTGAAGGGGGTTGGTTGCTCTGTCCAGTCCCCTACCCACACGCAGACAGACAGAAAGAACTTCCCCTCCGAAACTTGGGGACATCGTTCCTTGACGAATTGAAAGCCAAGATAATGTACTGAGTGGACTAACGTTTTTATAAAGATGTACTGTCCTGCTATATTTATCTGCCTGCTAGTAATCCTAAGTTGTTGGCAGTCTTTGCCATCATGCAAATGACAAACATATAGGAAAACATAATCTACATCTTTTAAAATGTTTTGGATCGTTCTGTGCGTGCCAGCAAACACCAGAAAAATAGAGTAAGCAGGGACGGGCTGCAAAAGCCTTTCTAATTCCCTACCGTGACGGTCCTCTGCCTTATTAGCACGTTCGTACGGACTAAATAAGGAATTCTCAATGCTTATGCAACCAGCCCCAACATGCTAGCGTAAATTCTCACGAAACAACCAATCGCAATCGTCCTTGCAAGCACCCTGACAGATCTTGCTCGCCACAGCAGCGACCCGCTCCCAGCAAGTCTTTCTCTCCAAATAAATGCAAACAGGGGAAATTATAACCTACAAGAAGAGCATCGTTGGCCTCGCAGATTTTGCGCATGAAGTTTCCCATCTAGTGCGCGAGAGCTGTAGCCTGTCCCTCCTCCTCCCGTCTCAACCCAGTCCGGCCGACGATCTGCCGCTCTGCGCATGCGCGTGTGCCTGCCGTAGTAGTCCTCCGTGCTGCCCGTGCTGGAGCGCGCAATAGCATCTCTATGTGCGCTACCTTCATTTGAACATCATGAAAACACAGCCCGGCAGGAAGTACACACACATCACTACCTCAACAGATGCAACGCCCTCCACGGGTCGGGCCGTCCATGAATTTCCATCCAAGCCCGCACGACGATCGCACGACGACAGCGCCACGACGACTGACGACAGTCCCACCACAGCGCAGCTGAGCAGACACCGTGCACGAGTCCTCTTGTAGCTTGAGGTAATAGGTCTTCGTCAGGCAGGACCTTATCACGTGATCGCGCGCCAGCACCAGACGCACCGCGGCGACGTACAAGCATCAACAGCCAAGGTCGCCTCGGGGTTTCTTACCGTCACGCTCACGTGACCGCATGGGCGCCATCTAACGTACATGTAGCCAGAGCTTGGGGCCAAAGATCAACAGGTTCACGTGGCCTGGTGGCTAAAAAAGCGTCTCAGACAAACTTCACTCTCCTAACAGGAGCCCCTGCTACTGTCGCGGTCCTGCAAGAGAGGGGTTAGCCCTTTTTGTACCCAGCTGGGAAACTACGGGTGCTTTTCGAAAGTCAGGACATGCATGGAAGGAGAAAAGAAACTAAATTTAACCCGAGGAGGGAAGGGATCACAGAAATGGGTCAGTGATTTCTGTTACCCCATACATCGTCAGGGATCGCATTAAGGCATTTCTTCTTTATTAATGATGGGCCAAAGCGGCGTATTTTAGGTATTCTCTACTTCTTACCCCCACCTCTACGCTGCTTCCTGTCGATTGCATAACATTTCCAATTACATTCTAAACTCTCCGACAGTCTTTAGTTCTCGAATGGATAAGTCTGTCAAATTACATCACTACACAAGCAGACTCATGTCATGATTGATCTTCCCACAAACTGGCTATAAACAAACCTGATCTTTTACCCTTAGGATACAGCACAGACAAGCGATGACAGCTGTATGTAACATCTAGTTCATCTGATTATGACACACACACAGAGCTCAATATTGTAGTTATTGAGAACAAGGACGCGAAAAAGAAAATGGGACAGTATGACGAAAAACTAGAAATGCTGAGTAAATAGCCAAAAACTATTCTGGTGATTAGTTTAAAACCTTGAACGCAATGTAAGCGACATACTTTGTGACAACTCGCCCCCCCCCCAAAAGAGGTCTTTGTAGATGTATATCAGGTAGCGTTCCCAACCCTGCCAATATACTTTCCAAAAACAGGTTCTGACTCTTACATCGCAACAAAAAATGTTAAGCGTCTCATTTGCGCGGTTAACTACCGTAAGCGTTATTCTCTTTCACGTGAACTAAACAGAAACTGTATGACACTTTCATCTCCTCACTATCAATTCTGATTGCACGGACGGAGGTAGCGACATCAGTTTTCTGCCTGCTTGGGTTGTACACCCGTCTGCATTCACGGACGTTTGGCCCCGTTGACAAACACACATTAAACACGGTCCTACTTTCTACCCACACCACGATGTTTACTGGCGAGCACCACACTCTTCATACTCCGCGCTTGACAACAGTGAACAGCCACACACAAACACACCATGGGTACAAGCGAACATTTTCTGCTATACAGAAAACAATTTTTTGTTTGCGCGCGCGCTGTCTCCGCACACACACACCTTGAACACTTTCGTTAGGTGTTTAGAAAAATTCACCATTGGAAGTAGAAAATTTTTAACAAAAGTAAAACAGACCGCATCACCCTGGGTACAGGATGCGATTTCAAAAGAAAAAACATTTAACGCAGGCATCTGAATGTTTGTCTTCATATACTTCTTTTCTTAGTCTTTGTTTCATCTCTGAAACCGCTTTCAAAGGTATTATATTGGGACATCTCTGAAATAATAATCTGATAATTTCACCACGCGTCGCTATCTTTGTTTAAATGTACTTCTGGGCGTTCTGGCGAATGCTTCTTAAAATTTACTGCTAAATGTCACTCGCCGCCATCTGTGGTAGCAGATTTCTAAAGTGTCAGCTTTATACAGGCGCGAACGACTGCTGCATTGGGTCTGTGAAATTGTGGAAAACCTACATACAACTGGCAAAAAAAAAAAGTAAATTTTTATGATATACGGATTCCCGTATAAATACGGAAAGTCTTGCACCCATATACACCACACACACACCACTACTTAAGAACCCGACTGCACGCGTGCCTGTTGTGAGGGGTACAACCCAGCATACGAAATCCGAGGTGCAATACAAACTAGAAATTCTGGGGGTTTTATGATCGCGTCTTTTCACCAAAATGACGCGCAGTTTTACGTCAGCACTGAAGGATCTTTTTACGACCTGTTCGTACGATACGTTCAGCCCACAGTTTGACTTCTTCCTAGTTTTCCGCCACTGCGAATGAATGCGCAGTTGCGGCTATAAAGTTTTTTTAAAAATGTTTCTACTCCCTCTTGTTATCCTCCACCCGACTCCCCTGGGTGCTTATCAAGTCTTAACACAATCTACACTGGTAGCTCCCCGAGAACACTGCAGTAAAGCCGAGGGAGACCGTCACTTTACGTCTCTAGCATCGTAATGCAAAATTTCACCGACACATGGTCGGCAGACCGCTGGCCATGACGGAGCATTTGGGGCAACTTTTAAAGATGCAAGGCGAGGGGTGACATGAAAACAAAAGGAGAAAAAAGGTCTGCTGGCTGTCTTTAAAACCAGACTCCGATACCTCCACTAAACTCCAACGAGTTAGGCGGCCATGAACTAATCCAGTGATCTGCGGGGGGGGGGGGGAGGAGAATTTAAGCTCTCTTCAAGTCCCGCCCCCTCTCTTCAAAAAATACTGGACATGCAAAACCCAACCACCAACCACGTGACTTTATTTGGTAAAAGTTCATCAACTTGCAGGTGTACAGAATGGCTATAATATCGGGGTACGGTGTGAGGGGTGATAAATGAAAATGGAAATGAGATTTCATTCAGCTCAGTGTTTTGGCGTGGGACTCGCACATCGTACGTTACCACGATTATCAGCAGCATAATTTTCCTTCATTCCACAGAAGCAATACAACGCTGAACTCATTCGGGCATACGGAAGCCACCACATCGTATCCCCTCACTCTTCTTTGTTGTACAAAATTTCTCGACTTCTTTCCGTAAAACTGCACAAAACAGCGCGTCCCTTGCTAATAAATGAATAACCAAAGAATGGCCTCACAATTTCCTTCACTTATTTTTAAAATCCTAGTCTTCTCCAAATATTCGATTAACTGATTAATTTAAACAAAACTAACGAAACGTTTGCTTACATTGATTATAATGCTGCACAGCAGGGAGGATGGATGTCTATAAACGACAGGAAGTTCTTTGCACAATAGTTGAAAAATTTCTAAAATCAACATACAACTTTAAACGGGTGGCGTTCCTGAACGGAAAGACTCTGCCTGTGCAAACCGTATAATTCTCTCTTCCCCTCCCTCCTTCACTCCCTTATGTATATACTCATGAGCACAACAGGAGTTGTGTTTTGAAAACTTAATTAAGTCATATAAGTAGTTTAAAAAATCTGCCTGAGTTCAAGGGTTTGAAAAATAGATACGGAACGCGGGGAGACCCTGGTTGTTCGAAACTAAAAGGTGGCACAGGAGTTTACAAAAAGAAAAAAAAACCCTATTTCCACCATTCCGGCAACGCTGTAGTTTACCTGTATACCAACCACAGGACTTCGCGTCACTTCACAGACAACGCTTCGTAAACTCCAGGTACACGACAGCAGAACGACAGAACACGTTTCGCACAGGTGTACACTTCGTACTCCACGACTGAACTTGACGCAAGAAACATCACCCCTGTCGTCTGGACACGGCAACTAACCAGCCAGCAGACGCCACGAACGAATCAATCCGAAAACAACGCACTTCGACAGTCACCGACACGCATCCCTGCTCATCCTGCCGTCACGGAACCAGCGCGGTCCGCGCCAGCACGCGATCAGCAATCCGTTCCGCTTGAATGGACGGGAAGCGTAGGGGAAGGGGATTAACACCTAGCAGCAGTTAAGCCAGGCTAGGCTCAAATCGTTCAACGCTCGCAGGCGCGGGGTTCGAGCAGACGACTGGCAAAGAGGCTATCGGGAACACGGGTCCGCTCGGCACCGTTGTCAGGTCTCGACTAGCTGGCGCACGGCTCTCCCTCTTCCCCGCTGGCCCATAACGCCAGCAGTCTGCTACTACTGCCACTCAGATGCGAACCGCCAACTCCTACCAGTGTAGTGCGAGGCGTGCGGCACGAGGAGGGGCGAGTGGGAGGGGGGGGGAAACGCATCAAGACAACGTACCACGCGGAGGTGGTGAACATGAATGATGATGGAAGGCACGAGGCAACTTCGCAAACGGGTCAACTGAGGACGCGAGCTAGGACTCGAAGTGATACGAGGTGCGGCGCGCGCTGGCTAAGCGGTTGTACCGAATCAGAATGACGAGCGATACAGCAACAGGACGAAGACGGGAACACGACAATAACAAAGAGGGAGAACAGGAAGGCAATATGGAGGAAGAAGAGGAAAACGATGCACAAGAAGATGAAAAGGAAGCGAAGGTATATCGGCTGTGCAAGAAGGAACCGACAAACCTTTCTTCGAACCGACAAAAAGTTTCTTTAAAACAGCCAAACAGTTACACGAATAGAAACGAGTTATCCGTCATATTTTATGCGCCGAGTTATGGCAATAGCTTTTAAATATTCTCTAAGAATTATAGGCTCTTAACCTTTTTCCTTCCGCAGCACATTTTGAACTCTGCACTAAGTACATTACGGGTTAGGATGCATGAGCCATCGTATCTGCTTCTTCGTTCACATGTGGTTGTAGCCACTTAATGTGCACAAGGGTAGATGCGAAAAAAACCCCACAGCGAGCTTTTATGTGCTAACCACCCCGATTTATGAAGAAGCCACAGAAGCCTTGGGTGGGCTGCAGACACCAGAGTTGACCAACGACAGCCAATCGACGTCGTACGTCTCAAAGGTCACAGGACTGTCGCCTTTAAGCGAGGCGTGACAAACAGTACTGCTGGCTTGCCCGCTCCGCAGAACGCACACGCTGCACCATGTACGCATGACTCCACACAGCAGGAAACGCAAGATGTCAGACAGGTGGACGTCTGCCAGGACCGGCCCCTGGGTGCTCCTCAACAAAACGCACTGGTCGGACTATTGACATTACTGTCGGCGTCTTTAGCCCAGGAAAAGAAAACAAGGAGAGTTGAGGCAGCTAGCGAGGACAAAAGATTGCTTGGTCAATGTGCATGAAACTGCAAGACGATAAAAAAAACCTGCCTGGAGTGGAATTACACAAACACGTATGCATACACTGGATATAATCACGTAGGCAGGCACATCCTGATGACAAGCGAACACGACCACCCGGACAGAGAGACAAGGTCACTGAGTATACCCTCGGCCTCCTAGAACAGTGTGCCTATAACATCACAGAAATGTTAAGACAAAATTTTAAAAAATCCACACTCTTCAACCCAGCTTAACGTACGACTATGGTGGAAAGTGGAGAGGATAAGGTAATTTTAAAAACAACAATAACAGAAAAGTAGAGACAAGGAGCCGAGATGCCGCTTTCATCGTCTCTCTCTCCGTCATAGAATCCTTTCATTGATTCTTTCTTACCCCTGGGACCAGACAAAACCCTGCCTGTAATAGCGACACGCTCAGGATCTAACATGACCTGGGCAAGCCTTGTCCCTTACCATGCCGCAACCTTTCCTCCAGGTGTAGGCGAAGTTGGACCCCCCCCCCTCCACCTCTCTCCTGCCACGCACAGGAGTTTCACTCAACAGTTCCTCCCGACAATAACCTTTGGCAATAAGACGGCTGAAAGGTACGATTTAAAACGCAAACAATGGGCTCTCGGACCAGAACTCAAAGGCAAGCTAACGCGATACAGCCAGAGTGCGCACACTTAAATCATTCCCCTGGTTTTCTTTGAGGCCTACCAGCAAAAATGGATTATGGGCCTTAGTGGGTTCTGGAAGCTAGCTGTGTGTGTGTGTGTTCGCGCGCGCGTGTGGGTGCGTGCGTGCGTGAGAAAGAGAGACTCACCTACGCACGTGTCAGAGCGACAGACAGAAAGGCGGCAGAGAGACCCACAGCCGTACTTAGTAGCTGATTCAGAGCTTTATATCCCAAAACACACTGCGATGTACTTTAAGCCAAAACCTGTACTTTAAAAAAAAGTGTAATCTACCTTACCAGTGTCACGCGACATTTCAGGAAACTTATGTTATGCATGCCTTTAACAATATGTACTTCAGTTACCTGCCACTTTCACCATGAAAATATGGAGCAGATGCTTTCTGGTCAACAGGGTTCCCTTAAAGTTGATTATAGTAAGCCAGTTCAATGTCCTCGATTGTGTCTGTGCCCTGGATTTCACCACCATCAGACTGTCAATAGTCTCTGCAGACTCGCTTTTGGTCCGTTCTTTAGTTACTGATATACACAGATCGTTATATCCGTTCACATAAGGCACTGCAGACGTATTTTTTCGTTTGCATTGCTAATCCTATTTGTCGTATTTGAGCAAAGCTGGCGCACAAAATACGACCTAACTGTATGACTAAGGTCTGCTGCTTTGTACGACTACAACAAACAAATCTTGGTGATTTCTGCTGATTTCGACCTTTAGAATTTAGTGACATGTAACTGCAGGTCGAAACTTTATTACTGTGAAAAGACACTGTGTCAAAGATTACAAGGAGAAAACCCAGTTCTTCTCATCATGTCAGAACTTGTCCCTCACCACGCACATGACGAACAAGCGATAGAGTAGCAACTGCACACAATGTCCTCTGGTTCTCGCCCCGCTCCTCACAGAGTTCTCCGATAAAGATATTCATTACAGACGGAGCGGTTTCTCCAATTTTGTCCTTTCAATTAGCCCTCTGCAGTACTAATGCAATAATCAGAAAGAAAGATTCTTAACACACATTTTTAAAAAAAAAAGATGTATCCATCTGCCACAAGGGCCTGTACAGGTGGAGCTGTGAGTACGTCTTCGAATGCAGTAAAAGGTTACAGTGAAAGTACCAACAGGTAACAAAGCAGTAACAGGTAACAGCAAAAGGTAGTAACAGGTAAAAACATCACGACCTGTCTACAAATTAATGCCCCCTCCCCTTTGTTTTCCCCCCTCCCCAAACGTACTCGCCGCAGATGTACGCGAGGCAAGGAGTGAAACTAGGTCGTGACGTCACTCGCAGGGTTTCTGAGGCCAGGACCTGATTTCTCTCTGCTTGTCCTGTCAGTAAACCTTGCCTTCAGACGGCCCTGGCGGAGAAAATGCAGACGTGGAGGGGGTGACCTGCAAAATAGCGGCAAGTGGTCCGCGCCGGTGGCAAGCCGTCGGGTCGCGTCCCGTCTCACAAACTCATAAAAATAAACATAAAATAAAAAGCCTGCGTTAACGCGACTCCTGTTTGCTGATGGGAGCGTCGGTAGTGAAGCTAGGTGGAAACGTCATAGGTCCTAAAGTCGACCGTAATAGCTCTGACGTCACTCACCACCCTCCATAACTAGCATCTCCTCGGATGCTACGGCGGCGGACTCTTGTTACCGGTTGTTTCGTCTCGCGCCTGTCAAAACACAAGCGAGTCATCAGTGCGCCGTGCACGCGCGCATTGCACCGCCTCTGACAGGAACCGCCCCACACTGCCCACCCTCCGGCCTCTGCCATGAAACTCGATGGGTGGCCGCCAGCGTTTTTTCGCGACTCGGGCAGGTCAGTCCGCAAGAGGGGCTGCAGATATAATGTACCCGATGTTTTGAGAGAAACTGATGATAATTTTACCAACTACTAACGGGTTATGCTTGCTCTGCCTTCTCGCTTCATTCCTAATCCTCTCTTTCCTCCTCTCATCTTCCCCAAGGAATTCTCGCTGTCATCAGACTGAACCCAAACCAAGGCCTCTCATACGGAAGACGCAAGCTATTCGATGACCGAAGAATAGGTAAACAAGAACTCCAGTGCTGTTCGAAAATATAATAGGCGACCTTCAGACCTAATCAGAAATTTGCTCCCACGGACTTTTCCGAGTCGTGGGTCATTTACCACCTCCTGTACCTTCGCATGTGAAGCCGGCTTCTGATCTACCGCAGAATCGGCTTACTTCGCAAGGCTTAGACACTGCGAAGTAACAAGTAAGACATCGCGAAAGCCCATGTCAGACGAGAAATGTGAAACGCTGTAAATGCTTTGGCGAATCAGTTTCGCTTCTTGCAGTGTGAAACCTGCTTTGCTGCAAGCTGTCACACAATCAAAGCACGTAGCCCACGAATGCAGCACACAAAAAAAAAAAGTACGCAGCTAGCAAGTTTCACGAGTTCTTTCCTCTTTTCGCAGCTGTTGGGAATCACTGACCTACATATACGATCCGTACATGTAGGTCAGTGATCGGGATGCACCTATATCCATGACTTTTGTCCAGTAGCATTAACTGCACTTTCTCCACTTGCTGATTTCGATAAGGTTGAGGCCCCTGTGTCTAAAATCCCATATAACCTTATGAACCAAAATGAAGGTATTTCCAATGGGCAAATTTCCAAGCGGACCAGTTGCTTTAGCGTACGCCATGTTTGGTTATCAGTTGAAAAATGTCAAGGCATCACGTGATCACATGATCGCTATATATCATTGGCTGGCACGCTCCGAATCACGAAACGTGGAATCACGCAAACCGGTCAATGTCTACAACAGGCGCTAGATTTGAAACATGCCCGAATCACAGCAAATCATTACTGCACGAAACAGTACTGCGTGCTAACACAAGTGAAACGCAAACTTCATTGAAAAATCGTGATTTTGGTTTTGCTTCGTACCAAAACATCGCTGTGTGACAAGGGCTGAAGGGCTGGAACGGGGCTTTGTAAAGTCCGCAGTTCACCTCGCACTCCTTATTGACTGGACGTTGGCAGCTCTTTCGTGGGGAGGCGCAAAACTCAGAGCAAAGACAACTCGCCGACGTTTACATCGCATAAATCTCTTCTGCTGTATGTTCGAATGTAATGGCTCCCGAAGTCAACATCGCAAACTGCGCTGGGCACTTCGTACTTTAGGGAGGGGTGAGATGCAAGGGTGGGGGCGGGGGGGGGGCAGAGTGTACAATAGGAGGAGGAACGGAATAATGAAGGACAGGAGCCTGTCATTAAAAACATCCTCCCGTCACCACAATCATCTTGTCGTATGAACGACGTATGAATCTCCTGGCTGCTAGCGAAATTTCTCTCAAGTGGCCGTAGTAATAAAAATCAAAATATACTCCCACAAACTGGGAATTTCTGTAGAACAACGCCATCAAATGCGAACAACTGAAAGTCATAAAGACTCAGTAACTAGTAGAAAATCTCGGAATTTATCTACATACAGACTCCACAGTTTGTTCTCCTCCATCCGCTTCGCCCCTCCCTTCACTCCCTCACAAAATCCTTCCCCCGATAAACTGCTCCAATTTATTTTCATTCCCATTTGCGTCGTCCCGTGTTTGTATGGACGACAGAACACAAACACCGCCCGAGGTGACGTCGGTACGACTGGCCTCGCTCGCACTAACGTGCACTGGCCAACGCCTACAAGGAGAGGAAGAGTGCGGTCGCAAGTAATTAGGCGCGACAAAACTCCATCACCTTTCGCCACCGCGTCTGAGTGCGCGAACGACTACGTCGCTGCGTGGTAGTGAAAAATGTTTCGGCAAAGTTATCACGACCAAAGAACAAGGTTTCCTTGTCCCCCTTTTGTCTTCGCGTCATGTTCCCCCAGTTATAAACTGCTGCTATACTCTTTTCATTTCTTAACTCTGACAATCCAGAGTAAACAAATACATATTGTAGTAACCGTTCCGAAAACATAAACAGAGGCAGCCAAATAAAAGTGTTGTTGCAAAACGGATGCCGTCTATTTGCTTAAGTGCAAAACAGAAGTATATGTTTAGGTTCAGTTGACAGATTGCAAACGACCATAAGGAGTTTCGGGAAGGAGGAATGGCGAAGGACTGTCAGAGACTCGCGAGTATTGTAACACAGTTACCACCCCCACCACCCCGCCCAACACAACACACACACACACACACACACGCATACACACATTCTGTCAGCGATTCAGACGGGCCTGGGACGGATTTTATAGGTCCTACATAGTCGACGGCAGGACACGAGGCTCTATGGAATGTCACATGGCACCACAGACACATTCACATTTTCAATTTGTTTGTAATTAGTTTATACCTGGTCAAGTTTACGAAAATTCGTTTATCCTTCGTCCTAAATATTTATAGCTTCATTCTCGTGAGCAAATTGCTGCCGGGTGACATCTCTTTTCGGCATAAGCTCCTGCAACCTAAGCCATTTGGACTGTCCCAAACGCTCGTGAAACCAGCCGCATAATGAACCTCGTAGTCGCAGCTCCATGAGCATTATGCGTAGCAAATTTTTTAGACAACTGGCCGGACATTGTAAACACGGGAACGAACAAGAACATCGGAGCAACATGCAAAAGCAGCCGTCTGTTGAACGTTGACCATCACCGACATACAAGTTTTTTTTTAAAGTGCGCCACCATCTTTCGATGGCAACTTCGGTCCTCAAGGTGTCACTGGTTCCTGACCACACACGGTCTTCATCTACTGAGCTCGCTTCACTCCCTGTGCTGCAATTTGGACCGCGATTACAGGCACCAAAAACTGCAAACAGGGAAGTGGGGAGGGAAGCCAAAGGAGGGAGAGAAAATATCTTTTCAACAGGCTTCCCAAGGAGTCGCTTCGAAAAGAAACACGCTGGGTGGGAGGAAGGCAGCCTAGAAGCTGCAGCGAGCGCACGGATGGGTGTTTTGGTGGGAACTACGACGCCAAGGTGGCTGCACCTGTTGTACGCACCAGCAACGCCCCCACCCACCTTCAGCCTCTCACTTTCCAGAGCCAAACGAGTTTTATAAACCTATGGTAGGTGGGCGACACGAACCATAGGGCTACAGAAGCTCTGACGTCACCACTTAAAGTCGCTCGTCTACCTCGCGTTCCTCGGGTTCCCTATCACGCGCACACGCCAACGAAAAACATTCGCTGCGAATCACGACACACGAGGCGAACATCTGTGTCACCGATTTCACTGGCTGTTTGTAGAGAATTTTTTCCTTTTTTAACTGCACTCTTGTACAGCAGCCCCTCCAGACAACACTTTTGGAAATGTCTCACGTACCTACAGGAGAGCGGCGTGCGTGCACGTATGCGTATGGCGCGCGCATGCGTGTTCTACATGCGTCAAGATGACCGCCGTCAAAGCTTCAGGTAAGCGAGGTCCAGATGACCGGGAACGCGAAAGGTGTATGGAAAGTGCATGCACAGTCGTACCGTCACCCGACACAATAAGAAGCCTCTCAAGTGCCTATTCGCTGGTGAAATTCGTGGACTGTTTCACGTAAAGAAATCAGACACGGACTCTAAAGGAATCGGTGGCAAACCCCTGCAGTGTGCATCTGACTCAGGGTCAAAGTTCATGCTTGCAACGAGATGTTCGGGTGATGAATTCAATTTGCTTCACACACACGTAAACTTTTGAAGTACTCAAACGTTGTTTGTTTATTTCTACCTAGCATTTGAAAAGTGGCCCCTAAATTTTACTAGTCAAACTGGAAATCTACGTCAGCAGAACACACACAGTGCCGCTCGCTACACATTACACCCATCCGGCGAGAGATTTCTACTTGCCTTTAATTTAACTAGCCATGTTTAACTGTCAGCGTGAAGTCGGGCTCAAGGGATGTCAGCGTCTCGAAGTGTCATTAGTGTCGTAAGGTGTTGTAACAAACGCAGTACACTCAATCTTCGCCCAACGATGCGTCAAAGAAACCTAACCACTCTAGAATCTGAACAACGTGACCCTTTTGAGCGAATAAAAATTCCTTACCGACTGATTTTCACCGCCCAAGTGATCTCGCGACGGTACAACTCTCACTATCAGTGGTCGAGTTGGTTCCCTAGCGATGGTCGAGTCAATCCCGGAAGTTGGTCGATTCGGTTTTAAACGGAGGTCGAGCTTTTTAAAAAAAATGGTCGAGTTGACCTTACCCCGCCAGGTCGGGAGTTCCTAGAACTAGGGGATGCAACTGCAATACGTGTGTTTAACGCTCGTGAACGTTCACAGCATTTATTATCTCCCTTTATAAGAAGTAACTCGGCGAGACAGAGAACTGGAGGTCGATTAGTTTGTGTTGCTTAACTTTCAGTCACAAACGAAGTGCATGCATATGAGGACGGTGTTGCAGAGACAAGTTTACGTGGTGCAACAATGAACTGCAGCCGGAACACAGTCTTCAGTCCTACCTACTCACATTATACTGACACCGGGCCAACTAGTCTTAGTACTGTTCCCTATAGTGCCAGGCCTCTGACAGGACAGCTACTAGATTGCTAATTTTTAAATCTTAGGTATGGCTCGGCTGGGGTGTAGTACACCGACCTCCCGCCTCGGAGGTGGATGGCTTAACCGCCAGACCTGTTTGAAATCTGTAACAAACTAACAGGTCGAAACAAGGAATCGCCACTACCCACTGACGTTCCTGTCGAACAGCTCCCGAGGCTTTCTGTCAGTACTTTATACGCGAAGTCGCAGATATTCGAGCTGAGCTGGACGTGATGGGGTTATACTGTGGGCCTCCAACCATTGCTGAAAATTTGGCATGCTGTTCATTAAATCATTCCACCCCATATCTCAGTCGGATCTCAAGGCTGTGATATTAAAATCTAAACCAACTACCTGCCCTCTGGACCCCATATCAACCCACCTTCTCCTTGAGTGCTGGATGTCCTGCTTCCAACTCTCACTCAGATCGTAAGCGACAGTCTGTCATCAGGAGTCTTTCCATCGCTGTTCAAGGCTGCAATAGTCAAGCCTCTCCTCAAGAAACCCACTCTTGACGCAAACAGCCTCAAGAACTACCGCCCAGTTTCCAACCTACCATTCCTCTCAAAAGTGGTTGAAAGGGTCGTTCGACCATGCCACACCTCTCCTCCGCACTCTGCACTGGCTCCCCATTCAGGCTTACATCGACTACAAGTTGTCTACTCTCTGTTTTACTTTCTTCACCGGTGCATGCCCCAGCTACTTTTCAGAACTTCTTACAATCACACTCCAGCGAGACAGCTCCGCTCCTCTTCAGACGATCGCATTCTCTCAGTACCCCGCATCAGGACAAAAAAACATACAGACAGCGCACGTTCACCTTCTCGGCATCCACCCAATGGAACTCACTTCCCCACAACATTCGCCACTCCCCATCACTACAGACTTTCAAACGTAACTTAAAAACTTTTCTTTTCCGCAAGTACCTTGACTGACGTCGCGACTGCCTGTCTGCATTAACTCTCAACTTTCTCTGTTCATCCTCTCTTATGATACTTTTCTATCCACCTGTGAATGACGGACGATCTGTATTCTAACCTGTTCGTCAGTGTTGCGTTCATCTCTCGCTCTGTGTGTGTGTGTCTGTTCGTTGTTTTTCACTAGAGTGTCTGTGTGCCTTGTCCGCGCGAAGTGTGGATGAAATGTGTTCTCGCGCGTTAAAAATCTACATTTATTATTATTATGATTATAATACCACTGAGCCAGTCAAGTGGAGGTGGAAGGATGGCGGTAGGATACAAGTTGATGTGTCGATAATAATAATTTGCAAAACATTTTTGAGGATCTTTTTGAGGATCTGCCAAGTTCCTTTCTTTCGGCCCTCTCTTTGCTACGTGTTTAGGTACGGTAAGCTCCCTTTAGGGCACAGGCGTCTGCATACGGCTATGTGTGAGCGCTGCCAGTATCTTTGTTGGAGTTATCTTTCGATAATTTAAGCGCTCTGTCCTCATTTGTTGTTTATTAAAACATTTCCAATATTACTTCTCAACCTGCAAAATCAATCTTGTTTGGGAACTCTAGAACAGGAACTCTCAACAGGAATAAGAACCACCCTATACATGTATTTTTGTCTCCCCATCTCTCTTCCACTCACGCACGCACTTACTCGTGCGATCTAAATAAATATATAATATCAAGAAACACATATTTACTGAAAGGTCCGATTTTTTAAAATTCCTAAAATAAAAATCAATTATCGTGCAGACGCCACCTGCCAGACCTCCGGCAGTGATGTATCTGAAAACTGATGGAAGCAATGCGGAATGCGAAAATCTGAAATCCTGGGAGGGGAAAAAAAACTAATCAGCGCCAGTCACAAGGCAATACTGGGATTTAATCCCCGCAGTCACCGCGTCCCATGAGCCTTCACTTCAATCACGTACCTGATTTTCGGACCAACCGCAGCAGAAGGCGGATAAACTGTCCATCGCCTTTTCGTTTGCTGCTTTTTCTGTTTGCAACTAATTTTGAAATTGAATTTTTTTTAAAAAAAGAAATGGAGCAGACTGGAATGAGATGCAGAACTAAAGGTCACAGAGGACGACAGCAATGTGGAACTATCGTGAATGTAAACATCTATGCATGTATAGTACTGCCGAAAGGTAACAGATGGCAAGTCAGCGAGCCGGCCAGACAGAAAATCAGAGGACTGTCGCATGGCAGCCAAACCATCACAAACACGGCGTCACAGCAGAAGATGCTGCACTTCTCCCTACCCCAGTTAGGGTTCTGAAATAAACTACATGGGTGGGGGTGGGGGGGAACAACTGGAGTTGTCTTCGGGGTGCGGGGTGTGGGGGTGTCAGGGAGGGGGTTTGTTGGGAGAGGGATTAAACAGGTTTTCAAACAGCCAGGCTTAAAAAGAGAAGAAATTCACTGAAGAAAATACGAGCAGACGATAACATTTTAGACATATCTTCGAAATTTTCGTACCAAAGCGTAAATATCAGGTACATTACTCATCATACACTTATAAAAGTGCATTTTGGTATTATATCTACCATTTCAACTTTTAAATAGACCTCAAACTACGACTGTGCATGTCTATGGGAAACGTCGATTCTTCTGAGCAGCGGATTTCTTTTATTAAGGGGGAACCACTTGTGCTGGCGGCGAAAAAGCGCAGAAAAGCGAAGATGTTAGAAGCCCTGATTAAACCAGAGTACTGGAAGAAACCCCAGCTAGTAGTTTACAGTTTTATATGTTAGTTTTATTACTAACCGACAAATGTAGGTTCTAGATTGAGTAAAGCCACGAAGCATACAGGTGGCTATGGTTAAAAAACGAGGACGCACTTCAGTCCGGTTAAGAAAGGGGTTAACGCATCTCTCCCATCGTAATCAAGAAGCATATTGATCCAACACGCTACATCTCCTCACGCGTGTGTCAGTGTCAAGGACGTCTGTCATTTCTGTGATTGGTCTTAAGTATACGTGCATGCCTGCTTTCGGGAAAAAAGTGAGGGGAGGCCCTTGTGGTTCTCGAAAATAGCCTATTTTTTGATTAAGGCAATTTTACTTCACACGTGCACGCGCCTGCATGAGCCCTAGATGCAGCCGGTGTGTTTTCGACCAAAGTCACGAGCTGAAAATCCACCAGCAGACATTTAGCTTTGAAAATAAAAAAGACAAGAAAATAATAGTTAACCTTCACCTTCAGACTAGCGCGCTGGTCCATCGAACACAGAGGCTGAGACTTTCTACAAACAACCAAAGCAGCGTGTTGTGCATACAGAGGCCAATCAAAGTGGGACATGGCATTTCAGACGTGTTTCTCTTCGTTTTTGCGTGCCTCCCCCCCCCCACCTCTGTGTGTGTGTGAGAGAGAGAGAGGGGGGGGGGAAGGAGAGGGCGGGAAGAAAAAGTCGCAGACTTGAAGGCAATCTATGGTGTAACAGACGAACAAAGACATCTACAAACTAATTTATAACAGATCTATTATCTCAGCAGATAATCAATGTCATATCTCGTGTACCGAGGGCCCTAGGTCTAGTCTCCCAAGTCCAGTAAGGGAATTTCTCCGAAGTGCTGCATTGATAGCAGCAGCTTCTTTGCCCCCAAAGGTCACGCTGCACTAAAAGTAAATGAAATTTCTACAAAGTTTGCCAAATTAAAGTTCCTAAGCTACCTCTGAAACTTATGCTTTACGTTCAGGTAACTTTCAGTCGATTGTTGTTATGTTCTTGATGAGAACACCGCGCTTTATTCCGTATCCGAGCTTCCACTTTAAAATATGAATGCACGAGACAGCGCCTGTTAATGCTTTTGAAAAATGAAAAAGAAATGGCAGATTAGCCCAACAGAAAAGGGGAAAAAATGCTATGTTTACTGGCTTCTGCAGTCTTGCGATCATGACCTTTTCAAACTCTCAGCTTACATCTACAAGCACCACAGCGAAGTGCCGCCGCCGTGACCTCGCGTTTTTAAGTTCCCGATGCGTCGACACTGCACACAATCGTCCCAGTTCGCTTATAACGCAAACACGCATGAATATTTCATGATGCAGGCGCTTCAGACAGCCAATGTTTGTTTTTTTTTTGGGGGGGGGCGGGGGTGCGTGTATGGGCGTCTCTTCTCCAAGGCAAGAGGCGCTTACAGAGGCACAATTTCAGAGGAGTACATGTTATAACAATATGCGCGTTAGGGTGCATATTACATGTATAGAACACTATGCGTGTTAGGGTGTATAGTACATGTATGCTATTTAGGGGGATAGATGCTGTAGAGATCAGTACAGAACTTCCCCACTAAGACAGGTCTGGGAATTCACCTCAAACACACTCAACGGATTACATGGCAGACATACCTGAACTGTTAGAAACACTACTTTGAGGCGTCCAGCACTCAGTTACCCATGTGCACAGACACCATAACCCAAACCATTCACTGTCCACTCAAGTCACCGAAAGCACAGCACACCTGCCAATCACAGCCGCACGAGCACAGGAATTTGACATTTGACATCTAGGTTAGCAAATAGCAGGGAGACCACTAGACGAGAATGGTCAAACTTTTTGCCAACCATCACGCCACGGCGAGCAGAGGAGCATGGTTAATAAGATATTGTGACGGCCAAATTCGCGCCTGTTGCTAAGTCTTGTGACGCGTAGGTGGCCAGTGACTTGGCGAGAAAGGATAAAGAGCAGACACCCGAGTAATATTACATCGTGAACAGACGACAAGTCGAAGAATAGACTGACATCGTTAAAATGTAGATAGGGTGTTTAGATGCCAAGTCATTCTGAGACGAAAACCCACAGACTTAGATCTGTCGAGTTATCTTCTTAAGTCGTATATCGAACTGGACCAGACACCTTCCCCGACAGAAAAGCGATCCTAGGTGCTTTACAAGAGAAAAAGACACGTACACATTCAGAGCATGTCGAATCAGCCTTTTCTGGGAGCAAACATGACTGTGTAACCTTCCGTCGCACCACGACGCGTCGCTTAGAAGGAATTCGAGAATCGTAACAGGTCTGAGTCGTCTTCATGGGTTCGACAGACGACCGTCTACAGTAGTTCACAACAGAAGGAGAGGTTACCGCCTGGAGAGATGGAGAGGTTTCCATCTGACATCGACTAATGCTGGTCTTGCAAAGTGGGACAAAGTGGGACGAAAACAGCGACACTGGTGGGACACATAAAAAAAATCCCTCCTACATCCTGAAAGTGGGGTAAGTGGCAACGGCCTTTAAAGAGACCAGGGGTCTGTAGCCCCCTCCTAGGCCCTGAAGAAGCTTTACTTGCCATCTTTTCAGCAATGTTATACCAGATGCTTTGTGACAATATGCAAGGGTCGAATTCTTTCTTTCCTAATTGCATGGCTTCAAACAGCCAGGCTTAAAAAGAAAGGAAATTCACTTGAGAAAATACCCAGACACACACAAATTATGCAGTGTTTACATGAAAGTGACAGATACATAGAATCTTTTGTTACAATTATACATACAGTGTAATTAGCAACGGATTGTACCATGACTATCAGTTTTTTTAAATACAAACTACACTACATATAATATAAACAGGTTGTTACGCGTTACAATATATCCAGAGTGGCGAAACATTGTTTTCAACAACAACAAAAATGTCGATCTTACTGAGCGGCAGATTTTTTTTAAACGGAACCACTTGTGCTCGCGGCGAAAAGGTGAGGATGTGTGAAGTGCTTGTGATGAGAATGATGGAAATAATAATTGTTATACATCTCAGGTGCTACTTTGTGTAAAACCCTGCGGTGTAGAGGCGGATAGCTTCAGTCACAGGAATGTCAAAATGACACATGACTTACCTGTTAGTGTTAGTTCAGACAGGACGTGAGGCAGAGCAAAGAACAGGAATTTTGCTAGTTCAATCTGTGTTTTGAGGCGGGGTGGGGAAAACAGGGAAGGCAATTCTGTTTTGTTATAGGCCCAAACAATGTACATGGCTTATTGTCACTAGTTGGGTCTGGTGGGTCAAAGAGATTGCACCGAAGATTCTAGGTATGGCCCATAAACAGCCTTCCTTGCTTAAGTCCTTCATCCCCTTGCTGAAGGCGCCATCTAGCCCGCTCGCAATATTTTTTTTCCTACATCTACTCTAGGGGTTATCCTCAAGTGGTTCAAATTGATGTGTGCCAGAGAAAGCGTACTGAAATACAGCGAGACGTCACGATGCATGCAACTTTTTATAGCTACAGCGAACAAAAACAAGCCATAGTGATGACAGCCCAGTAGTTAAAGACACTGGTTTTCCGCAATTGAATGGTTACAGGTTCGAACCCTCTCGATTTTTTTTTAGGCATCACAGCGCAAATTCTTATAGCTACAGTGAACCAAAGCCAGTGATGATAGCCCTGTGGTAAAGACACCAGCTTTTCACAACTGAATTTTGGAGGTTGGATCCTCATTGTACCTTTCAATTTTTTTCCGGTTTGGGATTGGGGTTAGGTATTAACCAGAGGCTTCTGTTTGCCTGTATAAGTTGAAGTCTGTGTTTTGGGGTCAAACAATCTGTGTTTACAATCATATTCCAAATCGGCTCACTTAAGTTCGTACCAAGCTGGGACTCGCCTCAGAGTACATGAACGAAAAAAAATGTATCTTTTGACAATACTCCTGCGAGATGTATCTTTTGACAATACTCCTGCGAGATGTATCTTTTGACAATACTCCTGCGAGATGTATCTTTTGACAATACTCCTGTGAGAGGCATCTTTGGTTAAAAACTTCTACTGGAGATCTGCTGTGAAGACACGTGTCTTGTGGTGAAGTCTACTGAAGGCTGATAGGTTCACTCTTGCTGCAGAACCAAGTGTGTCCTTTTTTCTACGGGACTTACGCAAAGTCTGGTGTCAGAAGCGCGTGTCTTGAGTAGACCAGTTGCCTAGCCCAAGGTACTCTTAGGGGGAGTTGTGGTGTTCCCCTAAGACTGGTGTTTGATTCTTGCAGGTGTTCCTCTGCTGTGGGAAATCTCTATGGTAACCGGGCAAAGAGGAGGAACCGCAGAACGTAAAGGAGGGAGATCGAGGTACTGCGGATGGACAACCGTCTAAAGCACAAGGCAGGGAGGCTGCCTGCGACTGAACTCTAGGACAGCAAGCTCAGAGGTCGAAGGTCGACCGAGAAGCATTGCACAGCGCGGTGGCTGTTGGAACATCAGTGAGAGAGCTTGCGCCTCTCAGTAAGCTGTGTCCAGAAGCCAAGGACACGAAGAAGAGATCGGCGATACGAGTCTGGTTCTAACAAGAAGCAGCCAAGAGGACTTTCTGATGTCAGTCTTCCAGGACAACAGAGAGGGGAGCCCCCTTATGAGAACAGATTTCTTTACGCCCTGCGAACTGTACAAGCTACCAGGTGAAAGTGTGTGTTCTACACGAGGTCCTGGTGTGTGTGCTGTTGAAACAAGTATGTGTCTTCGTTATGACAGTGCAGCAAGTGATGGAAGGAAACGCATGTTAGTTAACCAGAAAGAAAGCCGGGAGTCATCTTCTGTCAATGAGCCGAGATTATTATTCAGTCTGTAAATACTCGCTATCTGTAAATAATATTCTCTTTTTTTCACTGTATTACGGAGTCTTGTTATTCCTTGTGTTGTGGGGAGATTGTAGGTGGACGGGGCTCGTGCCACGGTGTGATGTGAGATAAGCATATACAAGTCGTAAATAATACAGTGACAATAGTTTCCACCTACGCATATGTCGTCACCTTAACGGCGGTCGTGCGGAGCGAGCGCAAGGACGACGCGTCAAGGGAAAAGTAAACTCCAGGTGACGACACTTATGTTAGTTCAGACACACGCGAAGATGCGTTGTATTTCGTGCACTCTCTGAACCCCATTTGCGCCAAGAGAGAGAGGCAGTCACCAGAAACCGATATGCTTTTCTTTGCCTGAAAAGGGGATTTCTTTCAGATTTTACAACATTCAACAGCCTTGGTCGTGTTTCGCAGGGTATCGCAAGAGATAATTTGTTACCTGATATGTTTTAGGGAGACATGCTTACCGGCTTGGATGGACGCGATGGAGTGAGCTGATGTGTATTGATTGTTGTGTTCGAGCACTTAAAGACACAAAGACTTCAATTTTCTTGCGTAATAACAGCAACTTTCTAATCATCTCTTTGGTGTCGAATTCCAACTATCTTGAGGCAAAGGAACTGAAGACATACGAGCAAGCTGCTTGCGAAATACTGAAACAAGGCACTGAAAAGATAAGACGACTTTCTTTGTATTAGGGACCACATGAAGTGCGCACTACATTCGAATAGTGATATTGAGGTGAATTTATGAACCGTAAAGAAAAACATTACTTCCATCTCTAGGGTACAGTTGTATATAAAATCGCGGGACTCGTTCCTTCACTCCCTTCCTCACGCACACGTGAACGCACGCACGCGCTCGCCGTCCTCACGTCTGTGGAATGGTTGCCATACAATTGCAGTCTGCTGTGTATGACATCAGCCCTGACCACAGACGTGCACACAGGCTCTGAGCTACCCGACAAAAGACCCAACCTCTCTAACGCGGCCTTATTATCATTAATACGATGTGAAACCAGACCTACTGTGATTTTTTTTCCAGACAGCTGTTTAGACAGCATTAGGCAAAATAAAGCCTCCCTTCTACCAAAAAGAAAACCCAAGCGGGAAAGAAAATCTCCCCTCCTCCCTTACCCCCAACACAGCGAGGTAATGAAAAAG
>SMGT01004410.1:5934-35795 GCA_004794575.1 Lanistes nyassanus | reverse complement strand
CAGATTCGAAACATGTCTGATCAGCCTGTCTGGGAACACGTCACAAAGCGCCCCCTACCTGGAATATGTGTATTGTGACGGCTTCGCTTTCAGCTGTCTTCGCCCGTTCGATAGACGAGTGGTTAGAATACACTGTGGTGCAGACTCAGCTAAACGGGGAGGGGATGGGGAGAAGAATTTTGTCAATTGTTTAATCTTGTAATGCCTGAACTGAGAGTTCCTAGATTTCCCTTCATTCGCACGCGCTATTAGTTATGAGGAGCTCATAACCTGAACTTTTAATTCCAGTATTAGGACTCTGCTTCAAAAGTAACCAATAAACCATGCTGACAAAAGTAAAACAAAAACAAAGCAAGCTCTTCGGACGATAACCCAAATCGACCCCTCTCTGGAATCCGCCACTGTGGTATATTCTTCGCCACGCGCGCAGATAGTTTAAAGCAGTTGTAACATCCCACGATCAGCCTTTTGCTTAAAGTAAGAGCAGTTTTAAATTTAGATCATGTCGCCGCATTTCAGCACCTGCAGGAAGCACTGTGATGTCAGCGCTTGGCTAGTATTCCCTGCTTTAACCATGGAAACAAAAATTAAACGAAATCCTCAAATTGTTAGCAGCTTTACGGACAACAAAACCAACCATCTGATGAGAATTAACTGGATTTAAAACACAAGCAGAGGCGCTTAATAGCGGGGTATAACATCAGCACTCTCCTGTTCCTGCAGTCTAAAGCTCTTACCTCTTCCAGAACTGACTGTACTGCACCAGTCTGCCGTTATTCCACTGCTGTACTGGGTGTGTCTGTCCGTAGGAAAACCCACCGCCGGAGTACATCGCTTAGGTCTCTCACGTGTTCCGATCACAGGTGACGTGACCGCTGGCGAGTGGGGATCGCACGCCCAACTGAGATTCTCTCTCTCTGGACTCGCTTCCGTAGCAGCTTGTTGGTGGGGTCTGATCTACCTCCCGGTCTCGCTCGTGACCGCGCCTGGTTGCTGACAGGCAACAACGCCCTACTCCTTCCCGCGCGACGCGATTGATCACGATACACATCTGCCTCTGCCAGCAGGAAACGGAAACGAAGCGCCCCAGCAAAATCGTTTCTTCCTTCTCTCCGTGACAATCAACAGGTCCTCCCGCTCTGCTCTCAATTCCTCCCGATTTCCGTGCTCTGCAACGATTCGTCACCAATGACCGCCACGAAACCACTCACCCTGCTTTCTCTATTTCGAAAATAAATCTGCTTTCAAACAGTTCATCACCACCTCTGTTTTCGAACCAACTCCTCGGCACTTTCATCCGAAGGTTGCTCGGTAGCGCAAGGACCAAGATCTTCAATCAGGATCCTGGATTGCGAGTTCGGACTACGTCTGCGGCAAGCCTGATTTTTTCTGGGGGTAGCATCTGCTGCTTGTGAGCCAGCCTTGACTGAGGACTCGGCGCGTCAAACATCAACCACGATCTCCTACCTCCAACCAGTTTGTCGCCACTGTCAAAGACCAGATGCAGTGGGCGTACACACCCGTGCGGCAATGTGAGGGAGCGTCGTTCTCCCGCTCCCCAGCGCCGCCAGCCTCTACTGTCAACAGGATCGGCGCTGCTAGCTAGCACTACGTCAGGAGTTCTCGCATCCCCTGTCTTGTCAGGCGCTGAACGACAACGACCACAAACGGCAGCTGACGCGGATGGAGTCCACAGAGTAAGACTGACATGTGACACCAAATCTTAGAGATGGCTATTATTAACCTGAAATCCCAAGAGTACCGAGATCCTTTTCTTTCATTAGAAACGAACACGTATACAACACAACGGCGGTGCCAGAAAAATCGATGCGACAAGAACCCCCCACCTCTCTCTCTCTTTTTTTCCAAAGTTGCTGTCTGTATCTACACAAAGCAGTTAAGTCACTCGCAGCTGGTGTCTGGGGAAGAGATGAGCATAGTTCAGTCGCCGATGCTCTTCATTCCGCCAGTGTGCTATTTCAGACGGCTGCGTTTAAAACAATGTCTTTCTCCTTCCTGGCAGAATGAGAAGGGCTGCGCAGGAATGCTGCAAACCGCTGCAAAATGACTTGCTTCGCTTCCAGTTGTGTCATTCAGTACTTCAATGACTTGTAGACTCCAGCTATTTTGGGAATTTCTCCTCCTCTCTCGCTGGAATCGGTGAATGATCAATGAAACGCGACGCACCCTGGCGGTTGGCACATCTCTCACCGACTGTTTTTCCTTTCTCCCTTCTCGGTGGTGACCTGCTGAGACCCTGATGAGTGTTTCTACGTTCTTCTGTCCATCCTTTGTTGTCTTGCCAACACGCCAAAGGCCAGGCGCCGAGCACCTCGCTCGCAGCAGACAACAGGGTTGCGTGCAGCTACTTCCTCTTGTCGCCACGTCATCAGCTTCTACCTTAAGGGTGCATGCGCGTGTACACACAAATATACGCGCGCGCACATACACACGCACTCGCTACCATCGCCTCTTCGTTATCAAGACGCCCTTTGATTGCTAAACTCTGCCTAAAGACTCCCTGTGCATGGGTTGGCTAGGGGTCGAATGATGCAGCTGCTGCCTTAGTTATGAAACTCGCACATTGCTCGATGCGCAGTCCTTCTGCATATTACACAGTAGATGACAGAACAAAAGAAAGAGGCGTGGGCAAAATGAGGTGGGGGTCGCTTTCAGCACTGCTCCGCCGAGCATCCATCAACTGGTTGTTGCACTGTCCTGTGTACGATTTTTTAACCACCATTTTTCCCTTTCTTTTGAGTAAGCTACTTATTACCAGCATGGACGAATTGAAATCAGTGGAACCGAATGTTTCTCCGGCGGCTCTGATCAGTATTAACTGCCGTCCGTCACGACACACACCACTGTGTTTTTCCCTCCGCGGAGTGCCTTTTCGTTGTCCCGTTCCCTCCCACTACTACGTCAGGAGTAGAAGCTGTGGGCTTCTAAAGTTCTCGTACCTTCGGTTGCCCTGTAAGCGTGCGCGCGCACAGGCCCTCGTGTGATCGATGTCGCAGATCGGCTTCCACGCACCTTCGGTGCCAGAACTGCGAAAACAAAAGAAAGTTCACGGGCAGACGTCGGGTGATGCTGTAGAACGTTCCTTGCATCTGAACCCTCTTGCACAGCAGCTGTATGGCAAAAGCATGTTTTCAATTACTTTTCAAAAAGTCTTCAGAGTCCAATGCTTGTGCCAAAAGAGGAGGGAGACTGGGGTGGGGTAGACAATACAAAAAGGGTGGGGGAAAGAAAAATCCACGCAGCACCGAATGGCAGGAAGTGCAGCATGGAGCCCAGCACGATTACTTAGAGATAACGTGATTGCAGGGAGTTGGTCGGAGTTCATTTCTGAGACATATTTATGTCATCGCGCGTGCCACGATCTGCCTCCGACATTGAGCCAAAGCCGGGAATCGCTGTAAGCCACCCAGTTACCCTTCGACGAGAAAGGGACGAATGCCAACCGTACCCAACAGCCTCCCCGTGCTATTCACCACTGCCTCGTCTTCAGCCTTATAGCCGTTTAACAATCCCGCACATAGTTATACATGAAATAATTATAACATTACCATGGTGACGCTAGAAATAACTGCGAAATAAAAGACAAGGGTTATGACGTCGTTGGGCTTGGGGTTAGTGGATGATTCTGAGGTATCGTAAAACAACAACAAAAAAAGCAACAGCTGACAACGGGTTTGGCTAAAATATAAAAACAAAACAAAAATGGAAACAGCTCTGGTTTTACTGTTTGTTGTTTGAAACACGCAAGAACTACTCGCGCGAGGAGCTGACGAAAGTGTTTCCCTCGTGCTGGTGTTTCAGAGCACGCCCACTTTTGAGTCCCGTTGCCAGCAACAAGCGTGGAGACAGTCTGGCTTGAAATGTTTTTAATCACCTACTGTATAGCTACGAGTACGAGAACTCTGTCTTCAGTTTCTTGTATCGCACTTTTTTAAGTCGAATTCTACACGCTGAATCTTCCATAAATTTGACTCTCTCTCGCCAGCCAATCTTATTTTGGCCTAACTTGTCCTTGCTGTTAGTTATACCGGAGATCGTAATCTAAATCTGCTTCGACGAGCTCCCCTCTGCCGCGCGCGATGAAACAGCCACCCCTCCTCCGCCCTTCCTCCTGGCGATGCCTTCCCCAACCGTAATTCTGGTTCCATCTGCCTCCGTATGTCATCCACCATAAGAAAATTGCCGCTGCCGTCCAAGCCAGCAGGTGTCTCGCTGCCGAAAAAAACGATAAACACGCCTGTTTCCAAGCCCGCTAATCGGACAGACTGGGCACGTTTGTTTAAACAGGGACCGACGACAGCATCGATGGAACCAAAAAACGTGAGCATCGAATCCACGAAGCTCAGTGACGAGAAAGGTCGGATGATGTCGATGCGCTTCGTATGGACATAACGGCCGACATCGCGCGATCTTTACTCACAAACCCCACACGATTAGACTGCGCAAACTCTCGATTAGGCACCCAACCACATCCGCACGCTTCCATGGCCACCTCCAGAAGTAAACGAATGTCAAAATATTTCCGCGTCCAAGCGCGTGGAACACAGTTGACACAAGCGGTGCATCTGTAAACGCGTGGAATACGGTTGACACAAGCGGTGCATCTGTAAACGCGTGGAACACGGTTGACACAAGCGGTGCGTCTGTAAACCCGTGGAACACGGTTGATGCAAGCAGTGCACCTGCGAACAGGTGGAAAAAATTAAGTGAAAATCCAATTGGAGGCTTTAGATGTATTTCCATCATAAATCTTGATGACAGATAGCTACAGTAGAAATTTTCTTTGACAGAGATGCATTACTGACACAGAAGTGGATGGAAGGCTTATGACAGTTGTTCACAAAATACACAGTGTATGAAACTCTACCAGTGGATTTAAACTATTGGTTGTACCATTTTGACCTCACTACCTCCTATAGGAGTTAGGAAAAATTAGTATCCTCCTAGAGTATGCAATTGCCCTCAGAATGTGCCAGCAGGTGAGCAACTTAGCAAAAGGCTCTGGATCATTCTGTATTGTGACTTCATCATTTCAAGACATCTGACATGTAGTAAAACTTCTCCCCATTCATCTGCAGCATGCTGCTCACTCAACTCATGATAAGATCTCGGACAGATGATATGTGATAATTAATAATGCCTTCGTTGACCAAATGGGATCATCTGCAAGATGGTTTGAGTATGTTAGATCACAACACTATCCCTCATCCTACCAGGAATAATCCGTAGTGGAACTCGAGATAACATGCCATTCAGCTGTGGAACGCCAGCAGTGTAGAGACACTGATAGGTTGTTCTGAGGTCACAGACTTGGAGATTGTCTCTGAATGACACTGACAGGGTGTTCTTAGGCCACAGAGTGGGAGGTTTTTTCAGAACGGCACTGACAGGGTGCTCTTAGGCCACAGAGTGGGAGATTGTCTCAAAATGACTGTGACAGTGACAGCCTGCCTGATGTGATAATGTCATATGCCCACAGTTTCATGTAAACTGTGTTCTCCTAGTGAAGAAGGCTAAGCTCTTCATTAACAACAAACCTGAATATCAAGGAGTTTAAGAAATCTCTGAAAGAGAGGAAAGCAGCATTTTTCATGTGGAACTACAATAAAGAAAGGCATTTAGAGAAGAATTTAGATAGAAAATCAGAGCAGCAAAACCTCAGTTTGACCATAAGATAAAGGATAGCAGCAAGCAGTGTTTGGAAGGCATGGAAAAGATTAAGTACCCTGACACTCACTGTGATGACCACATTTCCAGCTACATGTATCTGAACACATTTTATGCTCTGATACTTAAGAAGCTAACCAGTGGTGTGATGCATAATGCAGTCTATTGAAGTGGTGGAAGGAGCTAGTGTTTCAAGTTCTGCACACAGTAACCCAACGAAGTCACCTGCACCAGACGAGGTTAGTAGTGAGGTTTTGAAAAAGTGCTCTTCACAGGGCCGGTCTGTTTTGGTTATTTGGCACTTGCATTTCATACTAGCATCTAGCTAAAATCCACTATCAATCCTGTAAATGGACACCATAAGGCTAAAACCTTAATTTAAATGATTTCTGTCTGGTGAACTTCATCACTGTTTTTGGAGTGCATGGAACAGAGGTGTATAAAGTGGCCCCTTGTTTCAGGTCACAGCCTTGCCAAACTTGGCCCCGTCAGCAAGGCCAGGTTCAACAAAGTAGAATGCACAGAGGGCCTTTAGACAATGCAAGACAATAACAAAAAACTTTCAGGTAAAAATGAACAGCACATTAATCCCTTCACCCTGGTACCTGAAGTTTCATCAAACACAGCAAACCGGTCTCCAACAGCCAGCAACAATAAAGAAAATGAGAGAGAAGAGCAGAGTCTTTATTCTCAGAACAGCACAAAGAAAATCAATAAAGCTGCTATCTTGGAATGGAACATAAGAACACATTTCTTTGTGGCGATGAAACCTTGCTAATATAAATCAGTTCTCTCTACAACCACGCATCCCCAGTCATGTGCACTGCAAGAGAAATCTTCCTATGGTTATTAACTTTCTTAAGATTAGGACTGCCTCTGAGTTCCACGCCCACTTTCTCTGATTAAGATTTAAAGAGTTGAAGGATGACAGGTGGGGAAAGAAAAACCTGATGTCTTATGGGCCAAAAAAAAAAAAAAGAAGAAATGCTAGTAATCCTGCCATTCCACCTTTTCTTATGAAGTCCTCATGTTGATTCCTCAAGATGTATGGCAAGACAACGACAGCACCAGCATTCAAACACATTAAATCAACATTGCAACCACACTGAAGCCAGTAAACTGACTTTTTACAGTCTACCCTATACCCCCAACCCCCAGCAAAAAAGAGATTAGAAATCACAGAGATCATGCGACCGACGCAGCAGGTCTCATTGGACATTATGGACTTCATACGCCTCTAATTCTGATTCTTCTTATCTGATCCAAACAACTTGGAAGGCTGCCAGGATTTTCGTTCACATTAAGAGCACTGGACAGAAGTTGAAGCATCGACAGGAAAACGTACTGTGGTGCACGCACACACCAAAAATAGCTAAAGTCGATGCAAACTACATCTGAATATTGTTCTTCCTTTCCTTTCTTTTTTAGAACTCTGCTGTCATACAACCAGTAACAAAATGTCAGATGCTTCTACCATAAGGTGGGGTTAGAATCTGCAGCTCAGAACAAGAACAAGACTAAAGGGTGAGGTGGGGGTGGGTGTTCCAGAAAGGAAAAGCTAAAACTAACAGAATGAGACAGGCTATGCTGGTATAAAAAAACTTCACCTAAATTGAGCAAAATAGTGGCAATGAACTGATCCAATTAACCACCTTCAACAGAAGTGTGATACAATTTCTTCAAAACCAAAAATGGGTCACATTTTGTAAACATGCACTTTCACTAGTCTAGTTGAGAGACAAAACTGGGATGGTGATAATGGAGGCAGTGACGGTTCTGTGGAGGATTGCACTCTCTACCATGCTTTTAATTCAACAATGAAGATATTCGCATAGGCCTCCTTACGCATTTGTTTCTTTTTGAAGAAATGCAGCAAATTTGCTGTTGCACTCCACATGGACCAGCCCCCTCCCCCCCCAAAAAAAATCAGATTTAAAGACAGGAAATGCCATAAAAGAACAGATTTCTAGGAGAAATTTTTTCCCCTTGGATAACCACTGCAGATCTTCAGACCAGCAAAGACCACAGAGTGCAACTGTCTTCCATTCAGATCATCTCGTTCAAGTCAGATTTTTCTTTAAAATCCTCTAGCAATCAAAGTCAATAAAAGTTCTGAAATGCTCCAAAACTAATCTTAAAAACACACTTCTAGGCAGTGGTGGTTGTGTGTGTCTGTGTCTGTGTGTGTGTGTGGGTGGGTGCAGGTGTAGGAGGTAGTGGAATCACACCCACATGCTTACACGTGATTTTGGGCAAATACCAACAAGTGCACAATGACCAGTCTGTGTGTGCATGTGGCCTGTGTGAGAAAGACAAAGGAGACAAACAGCCAGGGACAGAGTTCTGGGGGTCAGAGAGAGAAAGGGAGTTGGGGGGGGGGGTGGCATACTGTTTAACTGAATAACAATATCAAGTGTCTGGATGAATACTGTAATCACCGTGTAATTGTGAAATCAAAAAATTATCCTATTCCTAGAAAAAAAATTAAATTACAAAAATTAATTTAAATTGCTACTACTGTACTAAATGACCAAAATGTTCTAGTCTGTTTAAATGTTAAGTGCAGAAACTAATGGATTTCCAAAGAACTGCACATCTAGACTTTACACAAGAAAAAATCCACAGTCCTTCCTTAATACTTTAAGCCTGACCAAGAAACTCCCTTGACACGGGCATAAAGAACTGCTCATTAGGAAGACAGACCTAAGTCCTAGAGAAAGTGAGTCCAGATATTTATGTTCTCTGCTTGATGGGAACAGAATACCTTATATAGAAAGACCATCCATTTTAAAAGTTGTGTTAAAACCGAGAACATCCTTCTGGTTGTTTGGCTAATTTGGCTAAGTTTGATTACATTTCCAACAGACAGATGACACAGGGATAACTTAAAAGAGTAAAACTGATTCATTGCTTTCAGATAACGAAGTATCTGTACAGCCAATATTTTGTTGGTAAAAAAATAAAGCACCCAAATGACTGTTTGCTACTTTGAAATCATAGTTGCCAAATATACACTAAAAAGGCTTTAAATTTCTTTCTAGAGAAAAGAAGAAAATTCTTTGTCATGAGAAATAGATCTAGCTTGTTTCCTGGCAATAAAGTGCTGGAAAAAAATAATATGAAGTCCTGACACAACAAGCCAGAAAAGGTGGTGGTCAAACAATGTCATTTTGCATTATTAAAATGATTGGCCCATGGCTGGAAACACATGGCTTGTACCATGCATGTTTTTGATGTGGTTTCTCCCTGGTTAGCACTTGGCCCATGTGTACTCAGTTATCAGTCTGACAGGAAGCAATGGATGCAGTGCCAAAAGCATTCATAATTATGGATGCAACACTTGCTAATTTATGGGGAAATAGTTTGATTACATTTCCAACAAACAGATGACAAACGGATAACTTAAAAGAGTAAAAGTTTTACTAAAACTGATTGTGATTCATTGCTTTCAGATAATGAAGTATCTGAATAGTCAATAAAATAGTTGGTAAAAAATAAAGCACCCAAATGACCCTTTGCTACTTTGCCATCATAGTTGTCAAATATACACTAAAAGAGTTTTTTAATTTCTTTCTAGAGAAAAGAAGAAAATTCTTTATAAAATTATTTTGTTCAGCAAGCTACAAATTTCACAGTCAGATGTAATAGAAATGAAACACTAATTTTTGCAAATCCTGTCATTCAAGAAGAAAAAGTAACACAAAAATGCAGCTTGTAATCATTAAATACTTCAGCATTACAAAACAATTGCAAATAATGGATGTGTAAATTTTATTTGTAAAATGTCTTCCTTGAAGTGTAGTTGTTTTTATTTATACAAGAAACACTGTGACTTCATTTTACATAACTTGTTAATTTCTCTATTGGTTGTGGGTGGCTACATTTCTGCAACATGAGGATGATTTATTGTACACATTTTTAAAAGTTTTGGTGGTTCTGAAGGGTAATGTATAGCTGCCCAGTGTGCATACTAAGAGCCCACCAAATGACCTGGTTGCTTAGCAATGTCGAGGGAGTTCACTTGATTTAAATTTGAGATACACAGGGGAAGTAAGCACACAAGCCAGCAAAGCTCAGTGTTAGATATTATGAAAGACCTAAGCTGTTACTATTTTTTTTTTGTTTGAAAACCCTTAATGTAAAAAAAAATTACAATTTAACATAGAATGTCAGGTTTATGCAGATTACCAACAACAGTGAGAAGGCATGATTTGCAAACTCAGTGCATCTTTGAATATATATTTAATGACTAGTAATATATTTTATTTTATTGTTAATTTATCTTACACCTACTTTCAATGTATAGCTTATAACTTAGCCTTATATCCTTGATAGGGTGAATCCTAACACACCTAATATTAAGAAATTAAGAATGAAGAAACTTAAAGGCAGGTTTCACAGTATTGGTTTCAGCAATTTACTATCCACACACATCCACTCAAAAATAAGAGGTCACACAATGCCAGTGATGTGTTTCTGGCCTTGTCCTGAAAACGCGCAAAACAGACCATGCCACACCTCTCCTCCACACTCTGCACTGGCTCCCCATTCAGGCTCGCATCGATTACAAGTTGTCTACTCTCTGTTTCAATTTTTTCACCGGTGCATGCCCCAGCTACTTTTCAGAACTTCTTACAATCTACACTCCAGTGAGACAGCTCCGCTCCTCTTCCGGCGATCGCATTCTCGCAGTACCCCGCATCAGGACAAAAACATATGGACAGCGCATGTTCACCTTCTCGGCATCCACCCAATGGAATTCACTTCCCCACAACATTCGCCACTCCCCATCACTGCAGACTTTCAAACGAAACTTAAAAACTTTTCTTTTCCGAAAGTACCTTGACTGACGTCCCGATTGCCTGTCTGCATTAACTTACAGCTTTCTCTGTTCATTCTCTCTTAAGATACTTTTCCACCCATCTGTGACTGAAGGACGATCTGTTTCCCAACCTGTTGGTCAGTGGTGCGTTCATCTCTCCCTCTGTGTGTGTTCATTGTTTTCACTAGCGTGTCTGTGTCCATCGTCCACGTGAAGTGTGCATGAAATGTGTTCTCGCGTGTCAAAAATCCACATTTTATTTATTTATTTCTTCAAGACTCTCAAAGACTTTCAAAACAGAAGGGGAAGGGGGGACATTTATCTGGTGAATCCATAGACCATAAGAACATGGAATCTCATTCTATTTCCCATTTTGGCACTTCTTCTCTCCCCTTTCCCCTCTCTTGTTTCCCTTTGTAACAACCCCCACACCTCTTTACCCTTATGCTCTCTCCTGATAGGACATGCCATTCCATTGGGTGTAGGACTCTTTGGCACTGATTGGTGGTTTAGAACACTTTAATTCTCACGAACTGTCCCTCTTCCCCACACTTTCCTCTTGTCCATCAGTCGTACATGACCAGCGTCTCTGTCAGCTAAGTGATTTGTTATTTGTTATCTGTTTGTGCCATTCTGAAGAAGGGGCCATGCCCTTAAACACCGACTTCCTGTCTCTGTCTCACTTGGCTAAGTTCTCTTTGTTGTACCATAATTACTCAAAACAAATAGAACTTACATTTATCTAAAAAGAACCTCTAATAATTTTACAAAAGTCACGGATAAAATACAATGTTTCTGCAGTGTCATATAACTTGAGTGCTGACAGAAATTGCATGTATACAAAATCTTTGGAGGTCTGATGTTGACAAATTACATATAATAGTTCCGTAAGAATAATCAGGTTCTAAGATGTGGTGATATGCTGATCCCAACTATCGACAAAGATCTACAGTAACCTATTGCTATGTATATTTTGTCAACAGTGAGGTAGAGAACTCTTCTGACTGAAACTGGAATCCAACAACCGACGTGCCACTGGTATCTGAGGACGACCTATTCGGTCTTGAACGTTTAGTTGGATTGTTTTCATACACCAGGGAAAGCAATATAAACAAATATAAACACAAATAAACAATATAAACAAAAATAATCTAATCTAACGGTCCTTTAGACAAATAACCTTTAAATCTTTTAGACAAATATATGACTTGTAAAAACATTTTACCTTTTATATCCATACACAAAAAATGCGATGATTAATATCAATGAATGAATAATATCATAATCATCATATGTGTTGATCTATTCTTTATGCAAGTCCATAAGTCGACCAACGTTGTCAATAAAAGAAGCGTTTTTATAAGATAATTCCTTGTGAATGTAACTGCAGCAAAGATTTTTTATACTACATTATTTCTTAAAATATGAATATACTTCAGATTCATTAGAACATAGGTACCGAAAAAAGGCCACGGGCATGGGAGGCTCTTTGTTGATTAACTTTCGTTACTAGGTCAGTGGCAATAAATGTGACATGTAAAAAGGTGATAACGCAAATCTCTTCAGACAATTCCCTAAATGCTTAAGGAATACAATGCAAATACGCCAGCTAGAGCATTTTATCTAAAACAAGTCAAAATCTGACCTTTCATTTGGTGGCCTTCCTGACATTATTGTGCTTGAGAGTTCGCCATTAAATCAATAACGGACTGAATGCTTAATTATAAACTGTAAATTATATACTTAGATAATTTTTCATAAGACTGATAAACAATGTCTTAATCATATTATTTAGTAAGCTTAGTTTACTTTTAGTTCTGTTTCTACCAGATTTGCTGCTGCACCATTATGTTTACATGATATGACAAAATGGCGGATCTATACGAACCTGATGTGGGAACAGCGTACTATCGTACTAATGACTCTATCAAGAATTTAAAAATAAAGTTAGTAGTTCTGAAGATATTGAGCTTTTAGGTCAACGAAAATGGTAAACATGGATAATTATTAAATCTTTCAAGATGAACAATGGATTCTTGCTAGGAGGGGGTCATGTTGGTACATGTTGATCATGTAACTAGTATATGATTAATGATACGACATAAGCTTATTAAGTAATTAACCGTTCTGCGCATGGACCGAATTGGTGTCGCTTGTTTTCGGCGTTCTGTCGTCTTCTACATATCTTAGATGCTGCTTGTTAGAGCCTTTGATCCTTGATATGGGATTGTGAGGAATTAAATTAATCGAGCTGCAACTTGTAGTACAAGTTCACAAGTACTGTAGTATTAAGTGTAGTAGCCTTCATCTGAAGCATATTTGTCATGCAGGAAATCATAATTAACTTTTTTATTTGCATAAGGATTGACTGCATTGCTGCCTAAAATATGTGTATCATTATATCCACATTGTTCCATGGAGCAACTACACTTTGAAATGATCAGTAATGTAAAATTTAACAGACTTTGAGTTTGATGCCATGCTATAAATAACTGTTTTTAAATCCTTGCACCAACTCTTTTTGCAGATTATAATGACTAATTAAATGCTTTCATCCAAACTTCTTCAAAAGTCGACAGAAACCTAATAAACTGTGCACATATAAGCAATAATTTATCAACTAGTCGAAACTGGATCAAATTTTTGCTGTTGTGGAGGATTTTCAGCACTTTCTCTCCCTAACCACTCCTAAGATCTTTTCACATTGACACTGTAATTCACATCCACATGAGATAATACAATCATATTGGTGAACAATGTTTTGTGAAGGTCATGTAAAAGATTTTGAATATGTATATATACCAAAAACCAAAAAAATGCAAGATGAGGGAGTTGGTGATTTTATTTGAATTTTTTCCTTTTATTCAAACGGGTTTGAATTCATCAGTTTTCAAGAAAATTGGCACAATGAGTGTTTGCACAAAGTGTGTTCATCTGCCATGCTGAGAAAGTGTCCAGAATGCCCCAAACATCTAAATTCAGAGTCCAAAGTCCGTAGCGAGTGTTGACAAGAACCTGGCACCCAGTGGGCAGGGAGCATACCAGACAGTTCACCACCACCCTAGACAAGTTTGCACAGATCTGCCTGAGGGCCTGCTCCAACTGGCAAGCTGTCAGCCTCGAATGGACAGCATTCAGCTCTCTCTGCAGATGGTCCCATAGGTGCTCGATTGGGTTGAGGCCTGGGCTCATGGTGGGCCAAGGCATCACCTGAACGTTGTTCTGCTGCAGGAAGGCCATGGTGAGCGTTGCCATGTGTGGATGGCCATTGTCATGCTGAAAGTTGAGGTTGCCATGCTGCTGGAAGTGTGGCATGATGTGGGGGCCTCAACACCTGGTCCACATAGCCTTGTCCAGGGCCAATGTTTTGGAAGATGATGGGGGCTGCAAGTCGGTTGAGGCCAACCCCATGCCAAAACATGATGCTAGGGCCTCCCCAGTGGTCATTCTGCAGGATGTTGCTGTTGGCGTACCTCTTGTTCCACCTACTCCATGCACTGATCGGCATGGCTGATGCAAAAGCTGCTTTCATCGGAGAAGAGGATGTTTCGCCATCACCGCTATGTCCAGGTGCTTCTGGGTCCACTGCCTTCTCTGGTGCTGATGTCATGCAGTCAGCGTTGACCACCATGCAGGATGGCACCAATACAGCCATTGCTCAGACAACGGGCAACATATAGTCTGCTTCTGACTCCATCCCAAGTGCTGCCGTTGGCTTGAAAGTCATCCCACAAATGACAGATTGTGGAAACTGCCACACCCAGTGGATGTGCAACAACACTTGGGTGGTTTTCAGCCTGCAGTCATCCAATGGCTCTTTCCCAATCTGTAGCATTCAGCCTTGGCAATTTTTTGTGCTGCTGACAGGTGGTCTGTCACATTATGTACAAGCATTGGGTTTTATTGTTAGTTTTATTGGGTTTTATTGTTAGTTTTATTGTTCCTTCACAAAGGAAGTTCTAGTCTTGCTGCTTTTGCTCATGCTGCACAAGCGAAAATCCCTGTCCAACTTTAGAGACACATTTCATTGTCAAGGAGTATATTTTAAGCTCCAGATATCCTATTTTCAACTATCATTCCTATCAATATACTTCAGTAATAATCACTTGATTCAACTGTATTTATATAATCACTTGCTGAAAGTCATAGCCAACAGGGGCCAGGTTTGTGTAGTGTATTTGTAACGTGATATGTAAAATATCTAAAAACAACATAAAACATTTTCATGGGCTGTCAGCTGTACACTGTCTGGAACCTGTTACGGGCTGGTTAAAATGACCCATAATAATGTATGGGGGGGGGGGGGAACTTAACAGATGACAATTGTGTGGAAAGGATGCAATGCAGATTCCAATAGCAGACGACAGAAGCATGAATGCCAGGAAGTAAGGGGCCTGATGCAAGGATCGATTCATGCACAGAACAGTTAACAAACTGCATGTTTTGTTTACTTTTTTTAAAATTTGACTGTACAGTTCACTAAAGTTCATTTGCTTTGCCTCTTCTGGCGCAACGAAGCAGTTTTCTTCTTTGCATCTGCTACATCCCTTTAGAGACTTGATACACTAGGAATTAAATATTCTGGTATTTCATTTGTATGTCAGTTGTCACGATGCCATGTGTATTACTGTCAGAAAAATCCGTCCTTCAGTTTAGTGCAGGAATTGTGATGCACCTTATTCGCTCTGTAGGTGAACAAGTGCATACACTATAATATTGCAATATATTGGGGATTTCTTCTGTTCTGAACCTAATAAGTTATACATGTATTTGTCTTGGACATGGCTTCATGGAATACACTGTAATATACTCTGTGATTTGATAAATTGTGGTGATACATTAAAACAAGAGATAAAGCACCTCTGTGCAAATCAGTAAATATAGGCTCTTGTATTAAATAGGATATGTGTATGCATACAGGTTTTGCATGTGATTTGCAAATATATAATTATATTTTATATAAAATACTTCGTACGACAGGATTAATTTACGACGAGTAACCTCTAGCACCATGGCGAGTTCCAAGGGATTGGGAGAAATTGGTGATGAGCTGGAGATGGCTGTGATGAATGAAGTGGCTTTGCAAGATCGTGAAGAACGGACTTTTCAATGGCAGGAAAAGGTTTTTAGCCAGGTTAGTATTTGTACAAAAAATATTTGATTGTCTTGGAAAGCAGCTGTGTTTGCCCTGATTCTTCAATATTTTTGAATATTTAAATATATGTTGTTTTATTTATCTTGTAAATAGCATTTCTTGTTGCTAATGGTGTTTGAACTGCCAGTGGAATTACGAATATGTATGTTTGGAAGAGGGTATACATAAGTCAACAAAGCATGTATTTGAATAACACTGGTAAAAGAAAAAGGTAGAAGGATGTGTGATATTAATGGTAGAAGTCAAAGGAGTAGAAGTTGTGAAAGGAGGAATAACAGTATTTTTTTACATTTGTTTGTGACAGAGAGAGGTGGAATTATATGGGAATGAACAAAACTGTTTCAATGTATTAGACAAGAAATACCATGATGAAGTGATTGCCATCATGTGAGTATCATTTATTATTTGCTATATATATATATACATCTGTCTGGTGTTTAAATAATGTGTGATGTCATTGCAATGCTAACTGGCCAGACAGATAAAACAAATACACAAGCCCTGTGCATGAGACTGATTTGATATAACTATTTTCAGTAATCTTTGTTAGTAAGATTTACCCAGCAGACAGAAATGGAAAAAAAATCTTCACCAAACATAAATCTCTTAAAAAATAAAAGGAGGTTGTGTATTTGCTGGGGGCACCTGTAGTCTCTTCATCTTCATCTTTATGTCTTATGCTGAATGTGCCACAATTCATCACTTGCAGTGCCGGGACTGCCATGTTACCATTACTATTAGACCAGATGCTCACCAGTTTATCAAGCATGAGCCTGTTTTCATCTGCTATAAACCAGCCTGAATCTGTGGTGGTTCTATTAAACTTTTAATGATAAGTTTTGTACATTTATTATGATTAAATGTATTGTAAGTACTGTAGTAGTGCTTTCTCAATCTACTTTGTATGGTTATCTTACATGTGTGGACATAGTTCAGGGTTGTCCCCTCATCTGTTGATTGTAGAGGAAGAGAATCTTAAGTTTGCAATATTAAATTCATGTGTTGAAAACTGTTATACTGTCTGAAGTGCAGGAATAAATAATCCAGCGGTTTTCTCACTTTTCAGTGCCAAGGGTCGTCCTACTAACAGACTGTTTTCCTTTGTTGACCATGACCCATATTCTTTTCAAGATGAGGTGAAGCCTTACAGTATTTTACTAGGGTTTTTTTTAATCTTTTATCAACATTCCCCAAGCATCATAATTCTGTGTCCAGAAAGAAAGATATAGCACAGGTCTGTGGATATAGTCACCTTTTAATTATATATATTTCTGTTTACACTTCCAGGAAAGAGAACTTTCCGAAAGCTTCATTGGCCTTAGGACTAGTAACTTTTGAAATTCACTAGGCCAATGAAATTTCCACTACCCTATATTTGTTTGTTGTTTGTTTGTTTGTTTTGTTGGGTTTTTCTTTGGGGGAGGGGGTATGACATTCTCTTTTTCTCTCTCTCTCTGAGGCATTTCCAAGAACAAAGTAGTTTGCAAACAAACCGCCCCGCCACCCCACCCCACCCCCACCCCCACCCCCAAATGATAGTTTGATAGGCTAGTGGTTTAATTTTTAATGACCCGGCAAGATTTTTTTATGACCATGGGCCGCCAGGCGACTGTATTTCCATATTCTTGAAGCTCATTGTATATTCAAAACAAAATGTTTTACATCTTTGAGAAATATGCAAATGGCAGCTCAGGTACAGTACTGCACATGCTTGTTGTTATGTCCCAGTTTTATCCAGAATGATCTCATTTCGGTTTGTTTTCAGAATGCAATTACAAGTACAAAGTCTTTTTTTTTAATTGTAGATGTCTTACTTGACACAAATGCCTCTAATTATCTAATTATTTTTTATTAACATTATGCACTGGTTTAATGAACAGAGTGTTCGCTACATGACTACTGCAGCTAATGAGAAACCCAGCAAGCTGGCTCAAAAGATGGCACATGTGCGCTGCCGACGAATTGGTGGAAGACAGTTTAAGGAAAAGTGAGTAATTGTCTTGTAATGTGTCCACATGTGAATGTGACCTAGGGGGCAACATCAGGATGTTCGTTCACATCAGGATGAGTGTGCTGGTTTGGCTTCAGACTGTCTGCAGCTTGTTTTTTTTCTGTTGATAGGGTCTATAGGGTGGGGTGGAGTGGGTGGGGATATTTTAGCAAATAAAATGTGAAATTACCGACTGAGGTGATGTCTAGCTACAGTATAGTCCATTGGTCTGTTATCATTTGCCTGAACAGATCAAGCCTGGACCTGATAACTAATCATCCCCACTTAAATAACTCCTTTTTCATGGCTAAGCTGGTCTAAGGATTGACAAATCCTGAGCCAAGCATTGTTTTGCATACATTTTATAGTTGAATGGGCCAATTATTTTGACCATTTATTTCAGCATTATATGTAATAGGTGGTGCCATTGTTTTTTTTTATAAATTTCATTTTAAATACTAGTCAGTAAATGGGTTTGTGCCTTTTAGTTGTAAACATTTCAGAAGCATCTATTTCCATGTACTATCTCAGCTTCAGATTGGTACAAAACTGCACTTAATGGTTACTACTCTGCAGAGAAATTGGTATGATACCCAAACTGAATATTGTAGAGCAGAAACCGACAGAGGAGCTAAAGAACAGAAATCGCTTAGAGCCATCCCCCATGCAGATTATGTACATCATGGCTGATCTGAGTCCAAAGGAGAGGTATGCTAAGCTTTTTTATTAACCTTTCTACCATGTACCCCTTATTGTGTACTTGTAAGGAGCTCATTGGTTCAGAGCTCATGCATCGCATTCATCTCAAGTTGTTTTCAGACATTATTTCTGCTCTTACCTCATTATTTCTGCTCTTACCTCATTATTTCCCCTCCTACATTATGTACTCGTCCACACTTAGTCAAAGACACACCCAGAACCACATTTGTCGTCACGGATTATATCAACTTTCATGCTGTCCAGGATGTGGTAACTTGCCACTTACCATTGGAAAAAAATCCCCCCGAAAGGCAACAGTAGTGAGGGTGTTGTTCTGTTTCTGATGTAGTGCTCTCCAGCGCACAGGGAGACATACATGTGTTGCATCCTGTGTTGTAGACCCTGTAGTGATTCACATTTTCTTGCCTTTGTATTCCATGTGACTCACTTGCAAAAATGCCATATCTTAAAGAAGGCAGTTCCTTTAATGTTATTGATGCCAGCATAAGAAATAAATGATGCTGGGACTGGTTAAATGAAGTAGATGGGGGAAAGATTTCACATCCGATACAGTGTTTAAAAATGGATATGCTGGGAATGGCTTTTTGACCATGCCATGACCATCAAAAGAGCAAGAAGATAAGAGAATTTGATATTTTACTGGCTGCTTTCTCCATGTACTTTTTTTTTTAACTTTCGCATCGCTGATCAGGTCATTGCTTCAGCTCAATCCTACAAAAGCCCACTCAGACACAAGCAGACGTAATTAAATTTGAAGTCTATATTACAGTTTGTAAGGAAAAATGTCATAAGTATCTGATGCTTACTATTCCCCAAATTTACACTCAGTGACAGAAAATTTGAATGTATGTCTGAAAAATAAATAAAATCATTACCCCCACCTGTCCACCCACTAGCATGCCACCACCATTCTGTGGGTTTTTTGGTTTTTGTTTCAAAATTTACACAGAGCCACCCATGTGAGTGTAATTTTTCATGGCAACCAAGTGTCTGGGGAATAACAGAGAAATGAACAATTATTCACTTTCTTGTTTGGATTTACTAAGGGCATCGGAAGAACAAGATGAGTATGAACTGTGTTGCCTGCAGCTAAATGCAAATGGTGTACTGTGCATACGACCAGACTTCAGCCGTGGGCGCAAGCCTTACATCATCGAGACCAGTGGTCGAGGTGAAGTTCTCATGCTGTTGATGTATGAGTCAGCTGTTCTTCTTTATAAATCTTTAGAAAATTCACTTATGTGGTACAGCCTAAACACAAAGAGGTGTTGCCATTTGGTGATACATATACAAATATGCCTTGATCACAGGGCGTTTCTTCGCCTCAAAGTAAATAGTAGAGAAATTCTAAAGTTCAATCCCTCACATGAATTGAATATTAGTGTTCACAATGCTTTTCTTTCTCCTTTTTTTCTGAAAGTGACCTGGGAAAGGGAAGATGCCAGGAAACGATTTTTTTCTATCTTTAGCTTGGTTTAGTTTTTTGTTTTCCTTCACATATTCACTGCACAATCACAAGGACTTGCATGAAACTGATAAAGAAACCTCTTTAGGGTTTGAGATCAGGTGTGAAGGGTTTTGCCATTGACATTACGTCTATAAGCTGGTCTTTAGCTGAGTTTTATTTCAGTAAACAAGGTGCCTTGTTTTTGCAGATGTGTATGAGTACACCATAGAGCATTCTTCCAAGGAGATGAGCAGGTAAGTTGATCTTTACTCACTGGCTGATTGTCTGCATTGGAAACCTACTCATCAGTCGCTGAGGCACCAAGATTTTTTTGTATTCTTCTCTGGTTACAGAACAGACAAAGACAAGGAGCAGAAGATGTTCAGAGAGGTCTATTCACGACACAGGGAATTCTTGAATGCACTTGTTGGCCACGAATTTGAAGTTGTAAGTATTGTCACCTGAGTTCCATTTGAATTAAACCAGAGATCGCTGTTCTGTCTTTTATCTGTACTGTATCTGAGCTTAATATTTGCTTACTTTTTTCATATTTTGTATTGTTGTTTAGCATCATATGACTATTAAAAAAATTTGTAGTGTGGAGTTTGCCACACCTGATTTAATAAAACAAACGAAATGTCTGCTTCATTTTTTGGATATGACATGTTCCCAGTAACACAATTTTCGGCAGTATATTATCACAGATATAAGATGGTATGCTATATGTCTGCTACAGCCTGAGCCAGATGTGCTTCGCCTTGCTCTGTATGGAGAAATAGGTAAGGAATGCCTGCAAATGTACGTTTTGCAGCTTAGTGATTTTGAATAGCATGGCAGAAGGGCAAAATGATTTCACACATGGTTCAGTTAATTTTATTTTATTTGTGTGAATGGCACATGTTTGAAATGGTATCCTGCAGGTATGATATGCAATGGAGCAATTCTGCACTGCTGCCGGGGCTTTTTTTTTTCAGTGTCAGCACAAGGATTTGAAATTGACAATATCTACCTTCACTTCTTCGTTGACTTACCTAAAAGTAAGAGAAAAATGAAAAAGCTTTACTTGTTGCATCCATTATACTTGACATAATGATGGCGAAGTTAGATATGTGCATAAACTGTTGAGCATATTGATATGTAAGTTGTTAGATTGATAAAGAAGTTGCAAACTTTGCTCTACACTTGCAGTTTGAAGGCTTTGTTTATTTGGATGCAGCACAACAAACCACTCTTGTAAATGGTACATCCACAAGATTTTTTTGTGACAGATTGGTATGCAGATCGGGAGCAACAGTTGTCCTGGGTTACACAGACTTGTGCCACTAAGACCATAGGCAGGGTATACCACACATTTCATTATAAATGCCCTTCATCATGATTTGCTTATTTCATACATTACATGTATAAACATTTTTACAGTCCTAACGTTTCTGGAATCTCCATCCTGTTAAAACCTGTTTTAAATTGACGTTAACAGCACTAAGTACTTTTTTCGCAAAGAAATTATTTACAGAGTACAGTTTAACAATCAAGTTAGGACAAATATGATTATCAGGAAAGTTTTTATAAAGCACACATTATTATTGTACTTTTATTCTTTCAAATTTAAAGTGTTGTTGCTTACTGTGTCTGCAGGATGAAGTGGCTTACTTTAGTTTTCCTTTCAATGTGGAGTTATACTGCAAGAGAAGTGCCACTAGCCTCACAAATCCAGGTGAGTTGAGTCTGATATTGGCTTGACAAAAGTTTACTGGGTCTTAAATGTAGCCTTCTTCCTTTCTACTCACACCAGATAAGAGTCTGTATGTAATTCTCTTTGTGATTTTTGGTTTGTGTTTCCTTTTAGTCCTTTTCCTTATGAAGGGGTCATGCCCCGAAACGTCAACTGTGTTTGCTTTTATCCAAACTGGGTGCAGATAATCTGTTGTTTATACTCTTAATCATGGATCAAGAATGTCAACAGATTATAATATCTGTTTATTAAGTATAGTGTTCATCATGTTTGCAGTAACTGCAAATAGAAAGTTCATTTTAATGTAAAACAAGTTCATTTGCTCGTTTAAAAAAGCCGGTCATGTGGTGCAGTGGTTAACACTTAAATGGTGAGACCAATGAGAACTGTGCATCTCAAGCCAGCTGCTTGCCATGATATAATTGCTGACTTGGCATAAAACATAAAACTAACGAAGATCATATACAAAGAAGAAAGAAAGCAAAACAGTAAGATATAGACAAAACTGTTTCACACAGCATAAATTTTAATTTCAATTTTTGGGCTAAGATCAACAGTGTGCGTATGAGCTGCAAGCCTTTGTTGAAAATTTAAAAATCATATAATTATCACTAGAATATTTATCTTGAATAGTTACTAAAGAAACATGTTAGTTTGTTTGTTTTGTTTACTTGACAGATGAAATGCTAAAGCTCCCACTGCTCTTGATAGAGGTGCTAGCAGTTGATTCCTGGCATCGCTTCCATCACGAGGGCTACACATACATTAATCTTCCACCAAAACCAGGTGTTGGCAGTAGCACTTTTGAAGAACTTCAAGTAAAGTGACGTTGCATGGAGTTTAGTCAGTGATTTTATCCAAATGATCTTGATTTTATGCCCTATTCATGGCTGCACTTTTTTTAATAAAATGTTTTGGTAGGACCACTAGGGAGGAGAGAAATGGAGAAGATGTAGTGGTCCACATTTACAACTCAGTAGATAGTATATTTTGTTTCACACATATACAGCTCGGAAGATAGTATATTTTGTTTCACACATATACAGCTCAGAAGATAGCATATTTTGTTTCACACATATATAGCTCAGTACATAGTATATTTTGTTTCACACATAGCTCAGAAGATAGAATATTTTGTTTCACACATATATAGCTCAGTAGATAGTATATTTCGTTTCACACCTATAGACCTCCAAAGATGGTGTACTTCATTTCTCACCTAAACAGTTCAGAAGATGGTGTACTTTGTTTCTCAGGTAAACAGCTCAGAAGATAGTGTACTTCATTTCAGATTGCATTGGAAACGGTTCTTGATTAGGTTGATTTTTTGTTTTTAAACTTTTTGAAAGAACTTGTGTATATTTGTTTATATTTTCAGGGTCATACACAATCACAAAAGACTGCTGGAGGCCTTTAGGGAGACCTATAGTATCTCAGCTTAGACGTTTTTTTATAGGTGGTACACCGGAACTCGAAGATCCAACTTATGTTTCTGTACCTGCCACCTTTGAGGTAAAATTGATGACTCAGATTCCCCATACTAGACCTTTAACGAGCAATAATTTGTAACCTACTGGAGTTAGGTTACGGTCACTTGGCGAATGACTAAGACAAAGAATTTCTTCAATGCTCACACACAAGGAAGGAAATACAATCTGTTTTTCTTTTCTGTGAATGTTTGTGCACATGTTCAGACCAGAATGTGATCTTAGAAGAACAGTAGCTTTCACCACAATAGAGAGATACATAGGAAAATACCAGAATGTTATGATGTGTTTATGTCTACATGATAAGCAGAGGTTGGTTTTTGCTGCTAGGGATCCCATCTCAGCAAGTTTGGCCTCAGGACAGAGACTACTGGCAGTGTGACAGCCAAGCTTCACATCATGATGCAGTCAAGGCAAATTGTTTGCTAATCTTATCTTGTTGGCTCAGTACTTATGTGTACTAGCACTCCCAAGTGTCATTTTGTTTTGGGAAAGAGAAAGTGGTATATTTTTCACTCGATTTAGGACCAGGATTAGAGTGCAAGTGATTTAAACTCACAAATGTATTGAAGGAGTAAATTGGCGAATTGGTTTTTCACTTACCAGACTGTCCTGTGTTCTGGCAGTTGTTGGTTTGGGACCAACGTTTTCTGTTCTCTCAATCATGCCTGTCATGAATTTTTATACCACTTTTTGATTGATGAAAACGCTCTAAATTAAAAATACAATCAATATTGTATCTGCCATCACTTGCACATGGAAAATGAGATGGGACTGATTATATATGATGTGCATTAACATTCTCTATGCAGGAACTTCATGGAGCAGAAAGCAAGCAGAAGAACTGCAGGATCCATTCTGGACTCGTTGGGGTAGAATATATCCTTTTCATTTTGGGATGATCAAGAGCTCAGATATATCTTTGAAATTTTGTGGTGATCATGGAGCAGGATAGATCCTTTTCATTATGTGATGACAAAGGGTGTCCTTCAATAAATGTCTCAGATATAGATGTACATTTGCAAAAACTTGACACATGGTGTATATGATCACATAACCTAAGGATATCCATTTCTACAGAATTTTTCAGATGTTGGGCTAAAATCTTCTTTTGGGGTTGTGAGACATTTAAAAGAAAAAGAACATAACATCCGCAACAAGTACACGGGCCCCACACCAGAATTGTACAGACGCTACATCGACGACGGTCTAGGCGCCACTTCCCTCCCTGAGTCTCAGTTATTGCAGTACATCCATTACATACAACACTTCCACCCCTCCATTCAATACACCTACGCCATTTCATGCACCTCTGTCACATTCCTCGACATCAACATAATGTTGCAGAACGGCCACCTTGCAAGCACCATCCATTACAAACCTACGGACTCACACTCCTACCTTGATTTCCACTCATCTCACCCACCCTCCACCCTGCACAGCATACCCTACTCGCAGTTTCTGAGACTCCGTAGATTATGCTCTGGCGACACTGACTTCCATGAACAATCCGACAGAATGATAGACTTTTTCCTCGCCCGCAACTATCCCTCCAAACTTCTACCCACTGCTAGACAGAAAGTTGCCGCCACACCACGCGCACTTACACTACAACCCTCCCACCACCACAGACACACAGAACCAAGGCTGATCACTGTACTGACCCACCACCCCCACAACCTCCCAGTACGTAGGATCCTCCTTTCGTACTGGCACCTGTTGTCCAAATCTGAACCCGACCTCTTCAAAAAACTCCCCCTCCTAGCATCTCGGCGGGATAAGAAACTGCGAGACCTTCTAGTACACTCCAAACTAAAACTGACTACCTCCCTCCCCCCTTCCTGCGGCTCCACCCCGTGCAATGTCCCCCGTTGCCACACTTGCCCCTACCTTAACACTGCCACAACACTCCACACACCCAATACCACCTTTGTCATCAAACGCAACTTCACCTGCACCAACAGCAACATCGTCTACGCCATCACATGCACCCTCTGTCCCACTTTATTCTACATCGGGGAGCCAGAATGCACTCTCAACACCCCCTTCACAGAACATCTTGCAGACACTAAACACTGCAGAAACACACCAGTTGCATGTCACTTCAGCACACCCCCACACACAGCCGACAACATGAGGGTCTGTGGTATCTGGAAAATGAAGGGCGACTCCATTGACCGCAAGAATATGGAGTCCTACTTCATTACCCATTTCGGTACCATGGCACCTACTGGACTCAACCTAAAACACTGACCCTCCCCCTCATTTCCCTTAACCCCCTCACCCCTCTGTCTCTCTCTAACTTTTTCTCTCACCTCCTTCCCACTCTCTCTCTCTCTCACCAACCCCCCCTTACCCGCGCTGCTTTTTCTCTCTCTCTCCCCCCCGCCCACTCTCCACCCCCACCCTTCCCTACCCTTTCCTACCCACCTTGCGATTGGCTGCCCCTCTTTTTAACCTTTCTTACTCACTGTCCCCTGGTCATTCTCCTGCTGTGCAGCTTACGCGCCACTTCTACTGCAGATAAGTCTTTTTCCTTTTCGTTTTTTCGTCGTTTGTGTGTCGTCCTGATGAAGGGGTAGTGCCCCGAAACATGTAGATTGTCTTCGTCTTTGTCCCTTTCTAGCTTGGTACAGTTCCCTTGTTTTACATTTAATGTGAGACATTTGATAGATCTAAGTTCATTTCTTTGCAAGTGAGATTAAACTTTAAACACACAGAGCTGAGACATGCCCATCATAAAAAATGTCTGCTTTTCTTGAGACAGAATTTCAACAATGCAAGCCAACATTGCAAATGTTTTGGGTGAGTTCATGGGCAGTATTTTCTCCATTTACAATGGTTTATGTATTTGTGTATTTCAAACAATATCAAAGGCCCTCATGCAGTTATTTGTTGTTGGCGTAGATGTCATTTTTAAGATTTGGTTAAATATGTGCATAATGGGACCTCAACTTTTTTCAGAACATTCTTGTAGCTGAGAAGCAACTTTTGCCTTCATCATCACTGAAAGGTAGACTGAAAGGTTAACTTTTCTTTTTACTATAGATGCCTTCAAGCGTGCTCGTGTGAAGATGATGCAAGCACGAGAAGCAGCTACAAGAGAACTTTTTAAAGACACCAAAAAGCAGACATAATTTGTGCAACTTCCTTGTCTTCAGCTAGTTTTGGAACTTTGCTACGTAAAATGAATCTATATTCATCTAAAGACCCAAACAGCTAAGACTGCTTCATCATGCTGACACTCCAAGAAGAGTCATGGATATTCATAAGCGTTTAACTCAGTGACTGCCACCATCTTGAACTGTTGCTGTCTGTGTTGGCTGGGCGTTTTTGGCCACATGCATAAAAATCCCCAAAAATAACGATACATGCTACAGACAAGAATCAGATTGATTTTTAAATGTAAACAAATGCTGAAGTGTTTATTACCGTAATCTTTGCTGTCTTCTCAAAGTTAGTTAAAATCCAGCAGATATGAGCTAACTGAAATCCACTGTGCAAAAATTTTGCCTTCCGTACTGTGTCTTACACCATTTTGTTCAGTTGATAGTAATTGTGAAAACCCATATGTTTGACCATTAAAATCAGTTCATGTCAAAGGGAAACAACCTCATAAAAACCATAAATGCTTGAGCTACAAGGTAGACAATTGTTTCCCTTGAGCGACTTCGTGGAAGGCACATGATACTTTTATATTCTCCGCCATCTATGTAAGTTGAAGTCCGATTTGGACAGACAAGTACTGCCATACATTTAAGTCTGGTGGCAGACAATGTGTTAAAAATTTTTGAGAAAATGTGTCAAGATGGAGAAGCAGCGAGTGATTACTGGGATTTGTCTGGCACTACCCATGCTATATTGGAGGCTAAACAAGAAGCTTTTTTATGCCTGGATGCGGCAGTGACCTCCTGGCACTATTAAAAGAGAAATAGTAGTTTGAACCCACCATGCTTCCACTGGTTACTTCCCATGGGGGGAAAAAATGGATTCTACTTGTAAATACTTGAAACTTAAAACTGGTAGCCAATCAGCAGTAGACTGAAAGATGGATTTTAAAAAAAAAAATTCCTTACCCCTTCCAGCTCCTTTTGTCTTCAATAAATCCCCCCACCCCTACTCCAGTTTTGTCTTTGTATATTTTTCTGCACTTTGTACTCAGTTTTTTTCTTTCTTATTTTGTGTACTACTGAATGAAGCTGCATGCTGTGATGTGGATATCAACAGAAATGCTTTTAATGCCTGCAGATAGAATGAAGTGGATGTGCAGCTTCATGGAAAGTGCCATGTATGCAAATGTGGAAGAAAAAGTTTCACACTTCATGAGTTTGAAATGGGATTATTTCTCCATTATACCTAGATTGCTTACCAACTGTTACAGACAAGCTAATCACAACAAAAAAATAAGGGCCAGTCTGTGAATGAGTGCTCGCTAGTGTGAACTATGACATACTCCCTGCTGGTGACCTCTTGCTCATGGAGCAAAACTCCAGCTTTTAAAGTGGAAAATGATGGGTGTCAGACCCCCACAATAAACACAAGCATGGATGTTGGGCTGGGTGTGCATATGGGGGACTGAACTTGAAATGGAAATGAGAAAACCTATAAGAAAATGAGAGCTGCCATGTGATGGGGATAGATCACGGGATGTAGAGGGCGCTGCAAGAAGGAGAAATAAAAAGAACTTGGAGTCTGAAAGAAAAAGGAGGAAAAACAGACCGAACAGAAGAGAGAAGCCCACTCGAACTTGTGCCCAGACCTTGGGGATTGCTTGCTTAGCCGTTAGACTTTGAAAGTCTTGACCACGAAGAGCCAAGGCGGGATGTAGCGAGATAGAAGACAGGGGCACAGTGGAGCGTGAGCCACAGGACTGCCTTCTTTGTACACCTCTGCTGCAGCTGCCACAAGCAAGGGTCATGCTAGGAAGAACTAACTGCCTTTAGCCGCCAAGAGATGTTAGTGTAAAGTAGAAGGGCAGGCTCCCGTCTATGAGTCGCAAAGAGCAGCGGTCGTTATAGAAAGAGAAGAGGTCAAAGTAGCCACTAGACAATTTAAAGGCAAATTAGTTCCATGGTTAAGCCGGCCACCTGCAACGGACAATAGACAACTAATAAAGCTTGGGACATGCACGCCTGGTTGGTTATCTGTAAAACAGTAGAAGGAAGGGTGCATGGAGAGGGGATGGTGACGGTGTGTCGAACGAAAGGGACGGAAATATTATGGACCGGAAGACTGAAAGCATTTTCTATTTTCTGTATGTGTGTCCTTGACACCGTTTCTTGCTCTTTTGTCTGTTCCCCTTTCCTCCCTTCTCTCCCTGTCATTACATTTGTTTTGGGAATGAACAAGTTTCAGATTATTTGTGTTGTCTGTTGGTGTGAATGGTGCAAAAGGAGGAGTGAATGTGAGACATTGGTAGAGCAAGTGAAAGGTGGTGTGAAAACCTGGAGTGTGTGTGGATGATTGGAGGGAGACAAGCAAGTGCATGCACAGATATTTCTATCTGTAGATGTACATCAGCAAGATATCACCACATTTTTCATGGCTATTGTGATATAGTCTAAGCTGCTGACACAGGAGTAAACCCCAACAACCAAACAAACACGGTCATGCCATAAAGCAGAAATTGCACCTTTACAGGAAACTTGGCATTTTGCAAACGTACGAAATTTGAATTGGATGCTACTGTCATCCAACGTTGTAATCTGCCTGTTTCAGGATGTTGCAATCAATGTTGGGTGATCAATTTGTAGGATTTTTCACTTTGAATTAAATGTAACTCCCATATTTAGAAAAGGTAAAATCTGTATGCACGCCCATCAGAAATTAAGCAGTGTGCTGAACTGAAAGCAGCATTCTTTTGCACATGTAATACCCGCTCAATTTGACCCCTATCAGAAATTTCCAGCAATGCTGTCATTAAGTAAAAAAAAGATTTCCTTGTGATCTTTCTGGTCCAAAATGTAAAATGGGATCAAATAGCCAGGCTGTTCGACAAAGACAAAAGACTTCTTTTGCATTTTATTGCAAACGCCTCTCCTTGAAACTAGATAAAACATAACCGAGATAAAATTTAAGGATTCATTTGAAGTTTATCATTTATGTATGGAAGACATACATATATTTAAAAGCAAATGTAAACAAAAATTAATCCATTAAAAGTTTTCAATTTCAGAGCAACTTTTGTTCATATTTGCCAGTGGCAAATAAGCTTATGTAAACAGGACATAAATGAATTAACACTGACAATACTAAAAGGGCGAAAACAGATATTTCTATTTAAAATTTGCTGCCACATTTCTAGTCAACGAACAGTACTTCTAAAAATGATGTCCACACACGCATGCGTATGCAGACGTTCTCTCACACATTCAAATGTGCACAGGCATGTATACATGCAGTGATATTTTCATAACGAAAACTAAAACTAGAACTAAAAATATTGTTTTTCGTTTTACTAGAACGAGAACTGAAATTAATAAAAACAGAGAAACTAAAACGAAATAAAAATAAAAATTTGTGATCCGCGAACGAACTAAAACGAGAACTAAAATCGAGTAAAACGAAAAATAAAAGCAATTGCATTTTCGTTCTTTCCTTTTCGTTCGTGCAGAGGGTCCATCTCCCTTGTCTGTAGGTCGCCCCGAGCTTTCAGTTACGTTACGCTATTTACTGAGCTGCCCCTAAATCTCTAAGCAGTGCCATCCTTTCCTGGGGAAAAGCCTGGCCACACCTAAATTACAGATAAGGGTTATGGTAGCCTTGGACAGTGAGGCCTTGTTGTTCCTTCCCTACCCGCCTTTGGGTCAGGGGATCGAAA
>SMGT01004409.1:430644-473549 GCA_004794575.1 Lanistes nyassanus | reverse complement strand
ACACACCACCACCACCACCACCACCACCTCCTCTTCAGGAGTCTTCGTCGCCCTTTCCTCTCCTCCGCAGATGTTTTCGCATGACTTATATATAATATGTGCGCAATAGAATTTTAATATCGCCAGTGTAGTGCAAACTGCAAATTCTATAAATTTACTATTCATTACTCAAGAATCCAGAAAAAAACGTGCCTCGGAATACTTTTCATTGCAAAATGACGCAGGTTGCGAAGGTCTGACACCCACTAGCACACATCCATCAAAACATAGGACCATGCAAAAGTAGTCGCGTAGAAGACGCGCATAGAATATACTTCTTTTGACGCCGAAACCTGTCGCTAGTGTTTAGCCTTCTTTAGCGTGACGGAATGCAAAAGATGTGTTACCCTATTAACCAATCTTTAGTCTTTACTGATGTATAAGTTACGGAGTTTTGCTTACTGTTATCGAACTGATTGTTAAGGTGCACATGCAGGATAAGTGTTATCAGCAGCTTTTTTCTCCAAGAAACTGATCACAAGCAAATGCAGCTATGCCCTCTCTCTCTCTCTCACGCACACACACACCACTAACCTATGCACTAAGCGCGCACGCACACACACACACCACTAACGGATGCACGCACGCACACACGCTCATATATCCACGTACTTACACAAGCATGCACACAACAAACACCCACGTACACACACGCACACACTCAGAAACAAGTGCGAACGCACATATTCGCACGTGCGCGCACACACGCATGCACACTCTCTCTCTCTCTCTCTCTCTCTCTCTGATGGCACGCTGACCCTCACCACAGAAGAGCTACACCGATTCGATCTCTGTGAAAGGCCTGCCTTCACGACAACGAGGAAGAAGTCTACGATCCCTTGTCTGATTGCTATGGAGACTGTGAGGGCAACGTGGACAACACCACCATACAACAGTACAACACGTACTTTGGGGTTGCCAATGAAACAAGGTCAGGAAATTCAGACTCGTCTATCCAGAAAGTTGTGTATCCATTTTGTTTGTGTACGTGCTTACATTCGTGCATGTTGGGGTAAATTTTGCGCGCACTTGTAAGTTCGTGGGTGTGTGCATGATGTTTGTGTACATCATGACCTGAACTGCGTTCCTGTACTTAATATCATTTTGCCAGATTTATGCCTACACCCAGATTAGCTGGAGGTTAAAAAGGTACGTCTGCGATCAAACACTAAATTTCGTCTTCAGATGCCAATAAGTGAATAAATAACAATGTGCACATTATTTTGCGAAAAACCGAGAAGTTAATTTATTTTCGGAAAAGCTCACCTGGTCACACTAGAAAAGCGGAAGTGGGATCGCATTACGTCACGATTGTGTATTAGCAGAAGACACTCAACACAGCCATGTACACGTCTCGTGCAGAAAACAGACTGTAAAACATACAAGAAAAACAGGTGACTGCCGCTTGGAGGAAAAACCTTTCTTAAATTTAAAACAAGGGAACTGGACCAAGCTAAGACATGACAAAGACAAAGACAATCTACATGTTTCGGGGCACTACCCCTTCATCAGGACGACACAAAAACGACAAAAACGAAAACAGAAGAAGATGTGGCGCATGGGCTGGACAGCAGGACAGCAGGACAGCAGGACAGCAGGACTGCAAAACCACAAGACGGGACTGCACTGTCGCGTTGGAGAATGTGTACTTACGCTGATAGTGTTATAGTTTACATTCCCTTTCTGCAGACCCGAAAAAAACTGACAAGAATGGGATACATTTGTGCAAAGGTTCGACCAGACCTCGATTGCTGCTCCAAATAATAATTCCAAAATTCGTTCTCCTTTTCAGCCTAGACTGCTATCTCCATGCATAGAAAAGAGAGTTCGGTTTGGATATGTGATATACACGTTTGCTGGAAGGCTCTGTGTAGTTAATAGACCAAGGAGTACACAAGCAACTCTACTTCGATCGTACATGGCAACCACACACGACTATAAGAATAAGTGTGCTGACAGGGACAGTGACATCATCACCTCATGCCCATCGATGTAATCTGCATGCAGTAACCTATAGTGACAATAACAAGCATCATAGGAGCCATAGCCTCTGACTTGCTAGTCTGCACACTGGTCGGTAGATCTGCATATCAGAAGCGATAACATGCAAGGGTATGCAGATTGTTTTGTTGATTCACAAAATTTCAGTTTAAATTACTCCTTACTTATTAATTTTCTGTCAGTACTACCATTAGTTTAGTCGTAACAAGCAAGTCGTAGTTGAATGCTTGTAGACATAGAGGGAAAATCTTTTTCGAAAATGCCTCCTGAGAATTATTTTAAAAAAAATATAATCAAGAAATGTTTAGTGACAACATGAATTACAGTAAAATATTATATTGGAAACGAGTGCAAACTTTCTGTAAGTTATAGTGACAGCTTATAATACAATCGTCAGGGCAAGTCTTTAGCAAAGGGTGTTTGTAGCGGAGGTGATGCCATAGACTAGAGGAATGAATAAATATACACAATTCATTTTGTGACAAAATGAGTTTTTCAAGAATTCATTGTGTAACTTGCATTGTTTAATCTAATTCTGAATTCTGTGCTATGCAGTGGTTACAAATATGTGATTGTATGCTTAATTTATGTTTAATAAATTTTATATTAAATTTTATATTTTATTTTCAGAACAAAAGTGCTTCATTTTATTTAGCAGGGGTGGCAGTACGAATTTATTGTGTCAGCAAAACAACTCTAGCATTACCACTACACTGCTGTCACTTAAATGCTTTTCTTTCTTTGCTGGTTTTTAGTCTCCACTAGGAATAGCATGAATTACTACTTTCACCCAGTCACAATGGAAACACTAATTAAATTTGTAGTACTAGCTCATTTAATTTCTAGCTTGCACAACAATGAAAAGCAGACATAAGCTCTATTAGTGTGTAGTCAGTCAGGCGGGATTTGGGAGTGGGGTGGGGGAGGGGAGGAACCTGAGTTTCAGAAAATGTTAATGTAAAAACATTGTGTTTGCTTGATGTGTTCAATTTATTACTTTACCGAAAACCTAGATCATGTGACAATGACAATAAGAGTATTATTTATTGAGTATGGTCATTACTTTTCCTCAACAATGTCAAATCCCTTAAAGTCTCATTAAGATCTTAGTGATAGCAATGTTACCAAGAAACAAAACATTTACTTGTCTTGGTTGGTGATATCATGGTCATGCTATTGTCTGTATTGTATTGATTATCAGTAAAATATAAACAATACTTGTACAAGTTTGTATATAAAGAACTTCACTGGTCTTATAAAATTTCACAAGTTTACATGTTATTTGTTATTATAACTGCATCAGAAACAGTCAAATGCATGTAGGCTACATTTGTGACATTTATATACATATATATATTTTATGACCATGTGGTGGCGAAGTCTTTGTAACATCTGCCACATTCAGATTCAGTTAAAATCAAAAATTCTATTATTGTGTTTTAATTAATCTAGTTTAAGGATGTACATTTCTTAGCACTATACAAGTATACTTGACGACTTTAGTACCGATTCAAAGCTAAGAAATGTGATCAATACAAGTCATTTTATTAGGCAGTTCAAGACTACATAATACACAAAACAAATGGTACCTGAAGTGCCTAAAACACAATAAAACAAATTTTAAACGACAATCAGCTGAGAACCAGATCTAACACCAAATGTGTTACAAGTGCGTTGCTTCACTTATCAGTCAGAAAAAATCAGCTGTTAGGATAGTTTTGTGAGTTAGACTGCAGATCGGCATCGTGCTGTGTAGCTCGTGTTGCGGTTTGTGTTTCGAGGAGATCTGAACTTGGACTGGCAAAGCCCACGTGGAACATTAACATCGTTAATGGTGCATTTGTCACTGTCACTATACTGTAGTATTAATTTGTGTCAGTCTCAACAGAACTGTTGTCACTATGACTGCTTTCTCAGGGGACACATGAAGAAGTTCACTCTTCTCGCCATTGCAGGCAAGCAGACGATCCTAGCTTACGCAATTATGACGTCACAGGTTAATTTCCGACCAGGACAGGAAGTGTGGCAATGTTTTGGGGCGAGCAGGTGAAAATGCCCATGTTTATAGTCCAATATCTCCAAAACGGCTTCGGGTTCATTCATGTGGTTCGTGAATCCAATATGTGTTAAAGATGCTTTACCGTTTCTTAAATAAAAACAAATCAATCGAAGTAGCTCTTTAAACATCCCTCAATCTTTCTGCTACCAGAATCTGTTGTCGTAACTACGATAAATTCAAACCAAAGGGCTGTGTGGGATCTGTAGGTGTAACTGTTTTTGTCTCTGACATCTGCATGCAGAAAAAGATCTAGCTGAAAAGTCCTCACTACACAACACAGAATAATTTATTTTGCTGGGCTGCGGTGAATTTGTAAAAAAAAAGCATTTGAAATCCCCAGTTTGAATGAAATGTGTATCACCACCGTAGCTGGGCTTTTAACAGAAACTTTTATTTGTTTCTGTTTCATTTCAGAAACGTTCTCAAGGAAGTTGGACATCAAGCCCGAGACATGATTTTGTATTGTAGTGTCATAGGCAGGGAGTGCTATTTTGAGTAAGTTCTCGTAAATTTACTGTATGTCTCTTGTCGTATTTACTATTTGCTTTAGCTCGATGGCAAATCTGACTTCTGTACACTCTGGCCTTGCAAACATCTTAAACCGAAGAACGAGTCCCATGAACATACTCTTTGTTCTGTGAAATGTTTACAGTAAATTGTCGTAAAATGTGACAAATATTTTTGTTCCTGAAGAAATTTATTTATTTGCGTTTGTTTATTTTTGTATTCATTCATTCAATCAATTATTTGTTCATTCACATGAACAGCTTTGGAATTCATTTCAGGAATTTTACCCAGTCCTTGTCAGCGGACTACGGCAATTGCTACACGATATCGATTCCTGAAAGAAAGGTTACAAGAAGCGGGGCTTCACAAGGTGAGTGAAAATATTACACTGGTCAACAAATTTGTACAAAAGTCATGTTACTGAAATAAAATTAGTCATTTCTTATGAATTTTTGTGTGCTGAACACGAATATGACAATCAAAATCCAAAAAAAAATTTTTTTTTGCAATCTGCGATAATTGTTGTTTTCATCCCGAAATGCATGTAAATAGGCCTATGAATAATACCTGTAAAAATCAAGTCATAGACTACTTAGATTTCTTTGCCTGTCTCTTGTACAGCTGTTCGAGGGCATCTCTGGGGAGTGTCCAGCTGTAGTCAGCTAGCATGGTAGTTGACCATTTTCTCCGGTATCTTTGTTCCATTGTTGGGACATCTTGATGAAAACGTTCTCCATGTTCATCACTAACCAAACCTTAGTTGTCAGGAAAGAAAACCAGATGTGGATGAAGGAAATGGATCTTTAGAGACATACTGCAGCCAAGTTTTTGATACTGCATCAGCATGTCTTCTACTAGTTCCTTATTTGTAGTTTTCTGCAGTAACATTCCCAAGAAAGTTTGTAGACACTAGGCGAAAAGCATTCCATGCTTGTTTCGCATCACCCTGCAGCAAGTTGTTGAACCGGTCATCTTTGAAGAGCTCTCGAATCTGAGGACCCACAAAAACTCCCTCTTTAATCTTTGCCTCGCTGAGTAGAGGGAATTTTTCATGCAGGTCCGGTCCATGGCTTTCACGAAGTTCTTCATCAAAACTAGTTTGATGTGAAGGGGCGGTAGCAGGATTTTGTGAGCCTCGACCAGAGCTGGGTGCTGGATATTCTTCCCTCCAACTGCTACATTTTGTCTGAGGGTCCATTCCTTCCGCAAGTAATGCAATTCCCTTCATGGGCTATCCCACTCACATAAGAAACACATGTATTTTGTATATCCCTGCTGCAGTCCCATTAAAAGGGCAACTACCTTCAAATCACCACAGAGGTGCTAGCTGTACTTGTTATACTCAATGGAATTCAGTAGCTGCTTTAAGTTATCGTTTGTTTTTTTTTATGTGGACAGCATGCGCCACTAGAATAGATAGAAGATGGTTTCCATTGTGCAAAAGCACAGCCTTAAGACTCAGTTTCGAAGAGTCAACAGTCTCCATTCTTGTGGGTCATGGGTGATTTCTAAGGCATTCATGAGGTCCTCAATATCGGAACAGAATACCAGATTTTCTTCCTTTCTAAAGAAAGGCTCCAACTGCTGGTGGCCTTTTGAAGTAATTGTGACATCTTCTTCTAGAAGGTTCCATTGCTGGAGTCTTGAACCTAGCCTTGTTCTTGGATAACTCCAACTCCCGACCCAAGTCATTTATTTCTTCCTGAGTTATTCTGTGTGGGGTTGATGATGCACCACAGTGAAAATCTGGATCACTGCATGCTGACGGACCAGGAGAACAACAGTTGGAGGAGAGTTTGCCAACACTTTAATGCACATGATTGATAATCCCTTCTGGAAAGATGTATGCAGGCATTAAAAAAAATATGCACAAAATGTAGCCCTAACAACATTTATGAATTTAATGCAGAGCCAGTGTTTGCAACTGTGATGTTACTATTGGTCACCACACCATTTGCTTCAGACAGTGACTTCAGGCAGGCGCGTGTCAAGTTTGCCACTTGCTGGATGACAATGGAGAATGTTTAGCATTTAATGAGTTCAACGGGAAATTTCCAGAATGGACTCTCAATTTTCTACAGTTTCGTGAAGTAATTAAAGCTGTTAAATTTTGTCAGGTTGTTGGAATAAATTTGATGGTTCGCGATAATTCACAAGCTCCGAAAATACGGAAAGCTATTAAGTAAGGAAACAAGCACGTACAATCATTGTTGATGTGTACTGACTCAGTCCCAGCAGGTGTAAAAAAATGCTATACTGCATTTAAACTGGAATCAGATTTAAATAAATCTTATGAAACTTCAAGATGCTGGCAGCTAAAATAGTTTCAGCTGAGGTTTATTCACAGAATATTACCAACCAATCAATATCTGTTTTTACGAAAAGTTATTCGTTCACCACAATGCTCCGTTTGCCTTGAGGAAGAAGAAACAATTGTCCATACGATGTCGATGTGACAGTTTCACTATGTTAGTGACCTACAAGAGTTTATATGTGCGAAATGTATTCATCTGGAGAATTTACATTTGGAGGAGAAATTGGCGTTGTTGAGTGTTTACAAAAGGATGTTCACATGGACAGGGTTTGAATGTGATATTGTTATTGGCTAAATTTTGCATCTATAAATGTAAATGGACAAGAGGCATCGTGAAGAATCAAGTATTCTTTAGAGTTTTAAAGCACAGGTATAATTTTGATAAGAGGTATTGTATGGATAAAGAAAGTTTTCCACTTTTTGAGCGTGTTTTGGAAACGTACAGAACGTGCATTCTTGTGTGATGGGTGGCAGCCATCACGGAGACGGTTTTGGCCACCACGCTCACAGCCACAGCGTCTATATCCTTCTAGGATAGTTGCAGATATTAACAACTAACATATTCGGATTCTACTCGAATTACTCTTTCAGTAGATAGTAAACTCAACGAACATCTTAATAGATTAGGTTAGTTTGTAGGCATATTTCTTATCTTTTTCTATTCACATTAGCTAGTTTAACGGCCTTTTAACGTAATTATCTTTATTTCGTTCTCACTCTACTTAACTTTTCTTAACACTAACAGGAAGAGCAAAGCGCACTCTAGTCACTGTATATTTTCATGTCCTTGTAGGTATATTCTTTCACTTTTTATTCTAAATGTTGTATGTGTAAGAAACACAAAATTTCGCCTTTGCCGCGTGTACGCCGGCTTGCTGCTGCTGGACCGGACAGTGCCACCGTTGTGGCTCGCGTCCACCCTGTAAAAGAGGGTGCGGGCCGGACAAACATGCAGTGTGGTACTGAAGTGCCAGTAAACCGTGGGGTGGCGGAGCATGTAGGGCTGCATCAGCAGTGGCGGCCCTAAATAAAGTACGCAGAGGGCGTGGAAGGAAACCTGCCTTTTTTTTGAAGGAGAGAGAGAGAGAGGAAAGTTGCGAAGCGAACCCGCTTCATCACACTTGCGGGGAAAGAGAGAGACTGGCAAATGAAAGCGAGTGACCCCAGGACTTTCTTTGCCGCGAGATATTTTCCGATTGGAAAGAGCATTTCTCACCCATGCCCAGCGCAAGTCGGGGACACTTAGGAGAGCTACACGACAAAGAATCGGCCAGCAGACTCTCTGTGCGCAAGTGGGAAATGCGTAGACAACAACACGTCATGACAATAACCTTTACGAAGGAGGGACTGAAACATCACAGCTGTTCTACCAACAAATGACACCTTCATATCTTGTTATCATTTAGTGTATATTTTATCGTATTTTAGTGTATATTTTGAATTTTACACGTACATCCGCCGTGTATCTCTTTTCGATGGTATTTATAATTAAATAATAATTACGAATTCTGCAGCTTTTAATGATTTTAATTGTATTAAACGTTATCTCCTATTTTGACACTACCTAAGGGCTTTGCAACATGTGATTCTTTTCTTGTGATCATAAATATGGTCACCTTATACGAGCACATCAAGAGAAACGTATTTCTTACAAAGAAAAGCGAATGATTTTGTCGCACACAGGTCTTGACCTTATCCTGAACATTGACTCAGACGAGTACTTGAAGCCATATTTGGTAGGTTACGGGCTGCGCGTAGTTCTGCATGATCACGGCTCACGCCCCAACCCTAGCAACGGCGGCTTTACAGTGGGTGCAGGTTCAGAGGTCTTCGTGGGTCTTAAGCTGGTTAGTGACAGAACCATGACTGCTTGCTTTTTTGTCCGTCTGATTGTCTGTTTGTATGCGTGTGTTTTGTGTTTTTATTTGTGTTTTTGTATATCTGTGCTTGTTTGTTTGTACATGTGTTTTGTTTGGCTGCGTGGTTTTTTGTTTGAGCCTGCGTGTGTTTAGTCTTCGGTTATGGTTTGGTCTGGCTGGTTGGCTAGTTAGCTTTCTGGTTGACTGCGAGTTATTCTCTTTCTCATCTTACATTGTATTTGAGGTGAAGATAAAGATGAGCAGAGACAAATACAAGTTATGTTAATTGATGTTTTAGTCTGTTGTACCTTCAAGACAAATATGAAATAGTTGTCTAATCTTTTAGAAGAAACCATTCTCTGCCTCACAATGAGTGTACAACTAATTTGTCTGAATTCTCTTTCAATGCCTTTTCTGTGTTTATTTTTTACCTGTAAAATTATTTTCTATAAGGTGTTTCATACTGATACACTGATTTTCAATAGAAAACTTCCCACACCTGTATTGTCTCAGATAAATATCAGGAGGCTTGGTTCACCTTACGGCTTGTGTGAAGATGGGGAAGAATACAAGCGAAGGACTGGAAACAGTTATACGATTGAAGTAGGTAAACTGGACTGTTTTTTAAAATGTGTACTTGCAAGAGAAATAGTATCTGCATGCGTATTTTTTGTGCGTCTTTCTTTTGTTGAAACAACCGTTGTAATCTTTGTGCGTCTTTTGGCATCTAGAATTATTGGTGTCTAAACTAGGACTGAGCAAGTTTGATGATTATTTTATTACACTGTACAGTGATACAGTGGCCAGATGGTGCATGACCACTAAATCTCTTGCTGGGACATTAATAATTATAAATCATTAGCGAGCTGGGCGAAATTTTTACTTTCTTTATTCTGCTTACTTACGTTTATTTACTTACTGTATACTTCCTTTTTCTTATTTACTGCATACTTCCTTTATACTCACTGAGTTATTTTATACTTGCTTACTGTAAGTTTACATACTCATTTACTTACTTTATACTTACATTCTTATTTTATACTTACATACATAAGCCTACTTATGTACTTACTTTATATTTACATATTTATTTACTTCCTTACCCTATACTTATTTTATACTAAATTGCTTAATACTACTTTACTTTATTCTTACTTTACACTTACATGCTTTATACTTATGGACTTAATTGAAGCTAACTTTATATTTACATACATAGTTTTTTTCTTACTTTATACTTAATCACTTATTTATAATTACTTCATACATGCATATTTATTTACTTACTTTGTACTTTCTGACTTTTACTTGCTTGGCACGGACTTTATACTTTTTTATACTTACTTTATACTTTCACACTTCCTTATTTACTTATACAGTTACCTTATATTTAATTATTTTGTACTTACTTTACTTTAAAGTTACTTTATACTTACATACATTATATGTACTGATTTATTTTGTTATTACTTCAAACTTACATGCATACTTATTTACTTATTTTATACTTACTGACCGACTTACTTTTACTTACTTTACAGTTTTCACCTTATACTTACTTGTACTTATACTTAATTTTACGCTTACTCTTACTTACTTAATATTTCCTAACTTTATACTTATTTACTACTATATTTACTTACTTTACTTTGATTTACTTCGGACTGCCCTTGTAGTAGTTTATGATGAAAATTCCTCTGAATTACGACTGCTTCTCAGACCCAACTAACAAACCCACAAAACGTCGGTCACTGTGACCGAATGAATCTTGTAACTTTGTCGATTGGATCACCTTCCTCTACCTCTCTACTTCCACTTTTCACACCTGATGACAATTTTAATCATTTGGGTTACTGTCGTCACCACATAGTGAGGGACGCAACTGCTTGTAATTCCGGCTTCGGCAATCAGTCGCTATACAAATTAGTCAAGAGAAATGAGGCAGGTGGTTGCAAATTGTTGAGAAAAACGCTGAACGGAACTAATTCATCAATTTAACTCTTTGGATCCGAAGGGTTAAACCCTAAGTAGTAACCCCAGGGGGCGACACAGGTTTACACTATTTAAAAAAAATACTACTTGAAAACCAGCACACGCATCATAATATATTTTACATATTCAGAAAGATCTATTCTTCCATATCACACTGGAAACACTACTTTTAGTTTAAAATATTAAATTGTACTTACTATTTGGTGCCAAATATAGTCATTTTTTGCACACACACAAAATTGGCACAAAAGAAGGTTTCACTGCTTGTACACTTCCCACAGGAAAAGAAATCCAGTAATCAGGAGTACTCCACTTTGAATCTGTTGGTGAATGGTTCCATTGTGAAATAAAACACAATTGCACCCTTGAAGTTCACAAACTGTTGGCATATTGAGGTGTTTTTAGTGTCCAAAATTGCAGAGAACTTGTAAAGAAATGACCAGGTGGTTATGGTGAGCCAGTGAATGGAATTATTTGTGGAACTTGTTCCAAATTCCTTGTCCAGCCTTCAACAACTTTTGTGTTGCTGTCAAACTCTGGATCATCTGCAGCAGCATCATGATCTATATCTTCGGCATCTTCAGTATGATCGCCGGTTATTTGTTTAGACACCCCCCTCCCTCCGCTTCTTTATCTTGTCTCTGGCTTCCACTCTCCTCTTCCAAATCAGTGTCTCGAGACTCTTGACTCTGACTGTCTTCCAAATCAGTGTCTCGAGACTCTTGACTCTGACCGTCTTCCAAATCTGTGTCTGACACTTTCGTGACTGTCGTTACTGGTATCGCTTTCATTTAGCTCTTCCAAAACGCTAAGGGCCGCGGAGAGACGCAAGGTCCTCTTCCCGCGTGTAGCCATTTTGAACAACGGAAGCAGACCTGGCCAGCCCCCACTACACTTAAATCTCGTTTGGCAAGCCCAAACTTTTCCGAAACTCATTTAGACAGTGCAGGGGAAACAGGCGATGATAGAGCTTTACAATGATATAAAGTTTACCTCCCTTACACCGTTAAATGCGTCGCTGCAAATGTTTAAATCCGTTGATAGTATACAAGCAACGCGGGCTGAAGGGTATAATAGGGCGTTGATAGTATACTATCAACGCCGGATCCAAAGAGTTAATAGCTAACTGATATGACTTAACTTCTGCTTGGGGTAAATAAAGTGACAACAAATAAAACTTAACTAAGAAATAGACAAGCACAGCGTTAACGTTTCGGTGCATTGCACCTTCTTCAGGACGACATAAGCAGATAACAACACGAGTTACTTAACGGAGAGAAAGACGATGGTCCACCAAGGCCGCTGGACAGGAAGTGTGAAGGGATGAGACAATGTTGATGTCTGGTACCTTCCCCCTCCCCTACACACACTCATACACTTTGACTAGGAAGGCGCTGTTAGTCCTTACCCTCATCGCGTTTGATCTTAACGGCCACACTTTGCAACAGATCAGCTGTGCTGCCATGGGAACTAGAAGTCGAACCCAGCTACGCTTGTAACTATCTGTAGATCTTCTCCCCTGTGCTAAACAAAAAGTCGCCTGTACACCATGCACACTCACACTCCAGCCCACCCACACCAAGCCTCGCCCCACTGCTGTGCTAACCCACCCCACCCCCACAACCTTCCCGTACGTAGAATCCTCCTCTCCGACTGGCACCTACTTTCCAAATCTGAACCACAATTTCAGTCAACCCCTTCTCCTGCGATCTCGGTGGGATAAAAACTTACGAGATCTTCTGCTTCACTCTAGATTGACTTTCAAGAGTTACAGCCCGTCAGGCTGATGAAAATTGTTGAACTTCCTCATCCCTGTGAGTGTGTACCGACCAGTTAAATGCTTTCATGGAATAACGACAGAACTTTGATAGTTAAATTAGTGGTTTTCATTTCAGCCCAATCTTCTATTATATGAAAATTGAAAACTTAAAAGGAGCACTTTTCGCGATATTCCCTTTAATTTATTCATTTTCTGTTCCATTTGTTATTTCATCATTTACTTCTGTGTCTGTTTGTCAGTACCCTTTGAGTTTCTAATTACCCTTCAGGGCTGCCGTGATCGCTGCATCACAGAGGCTGTTATACAAAACTGCAGCTGCGCTCCTCTGTTGGACGATTTTGCCAATATGACAACAGATAACTATTGCACCGATGAGACAGGCGAGCTCGTTGAGCAGTACACACACACACACACAAACGCACGCACGCACGCATAGTCTGCTTACAAGTAGAAAACTTCTAGTCAAGTAGGTTACGTTTCCTTTACAAAAAAAAGTTACATCCACAACGGAGAAGAAATAACGAAATTAAGATCGACTGAAGTGTTGGGGGAGGCATAGGGTGGGGACGCCCGTTGCAGAGTGAACCGCCGTCTTCTCCCAGATGCAGAGGGTAGTGGGTTCGGATTCTATGTATGGCACACGTACATTTTCTGTATGCGGCGTAAGTTTACAAAACTGGTCATCTGTATGCTCCTGTTTCCTTTCCCTTAGCACTTTTCCTCTTTTTACCCTTATCATGGGATTACGTTATCAGTGGACAACCAATCCATTCAAATGTAATAGTAATCTGTATTTGTAAGTATAGAGTAGTAGTAGGAAATCGCCACATGACTGTACGTATACTACAGTGGTGTAACAGAAAAAAGGCGGGGGGGGGGGTGTGTGTCGTTTCAGCCATTTCCGTTTCTCTCAACCTGTTCGCCCACGCCCTCGGTCGTTTTGCTCACTCGCTTAAGTCGACTCGCCCACGCTAAAGGCAGACTCGCTGGCCTCAGGGAATCATGAGAGAGGTAGGGGCGGGGGAGAAAGAGAGAGGAGGAGAGGGAGAGAGGGGGAGAAGGAGAGGATGAAGTTCTTGCTGACAGTTACTTTACTGTGACGTAGCAAACCGAAAGATGACAAGGCAACACACTGTCAGCCTGATTCGCTTCAAAGCTACCCCGAAGTCACTTTCTTTGATCATTTACCCACCCACTCACCCCAGCCTGTTCAAACAGGCTTTTAGGGTGGGGGGCACCAAGCTTGCCGCCAAACGGCTTGTTAGGGCTGGTATTAAGTCGCTGTGTTTGATACAGAGGCCGACAGCGAGAAAAGCATGTAATCAAGTATAGCTTTTACAGAAAGTGGGACTGACTGCGAGCTGCCCTCGGAACTACCCACACTGCAATACCAGATGTGTGCAAACAGACCGTGAGGCTGGGGATCTTCGCACACAGCAGCTTCACTCCGAATTCTTTTGTTTCTTCTTAAACACTTCTGCACCGTCTAGTCGGCAAGGGAGGCAAGCAGTTCCCCGTGGGTATTAGGTTGCCATGTTGATGACTGTCAGACTTAGGACAACTGTAGGACAACACCTTGTACGTACGTCAGGCCGATTTGCTCCAAGGATACGGCGAAATTACTTTTTGATCTTGAGCAAGTGTTTAGGCTTACAGACTGCTTGATGTGAAAGAGATTGTGTGCGTGCGTGTGTGTGCGTGCGTGCGTGCGCGAGCGCACTGACTTAAGCGATTGGAAGGAGCGACCTAGGCAGGGAGGTGAAATGACCCATGAAGTGGGAGAACTGGTTGGAGGGCAAAACGGCAATTGGGAAAAACGACCGTACTCCGAAAAAGTACTTGACTTTCTTAACTGTGTAGATTGGAAACTGTTAATCTGTGTATATGGCCAAACACATTTTGTAAACCATTGTCGTATCCATCCGTAACTCATGGACTTAACTGTTTCAGAACTTGCTTGCATGTACGACTTCATGAATAATTACTACAAAGAAGTTGACGACGGGAACGACATGTGCATCTGCAGCAAACCATGCAGGCTGGTTGCCCGTCTTACATTAGTACCGTTCGTGAGGCGGGTTGCGGGGGGGGGGAACTTTGTTTCGTTTATTTTTCTGCTCTTTCTCTCCTTGGCTTCGTCCATTCACGCCTCTGGGTTTCTAGACTGTTCTTGTAGCAACTTAGCATCACATGCTCGCGAAAGACCTTTAACCAAATGAAAGAACGTCTCAGTTTGCTGAACGTCTCCCTGGATATACAGGTGTCCACACAGTTACTTTATACGAACGAGTGTACGTATTCGTCTGGGTGGCAAATGGCTTAAGCTGATCGTTTCACTGATCTGTCACTGTGTGATCTGTCACCGCTTGTCAGTGTGCAATAATCGTGCGAAACAAGACCTCTGACTATTATTAACCTATGCGTGTAACAACGAAAACCAAATCTCATTTTCTGGCGGGATTTTTTTTCCAGTGAATCCGTCTACCAGACCACCATCACAAGTCACGTCTGGCCCTTGATTGATCAATTGGTCAGTGCTAGAGCGAATGTTGCAGGTGTTGATTTAGTCTTAACTGTCGTTATAGTCGTCTTCATCATTTTCATCGCCATGATTATTATAGATGCTTAGAAAACAATCTCGTCTCTTAACTAGATCATCGGAAAATCCAAAGATTTAATTCGGCACAAACCATTAACGCTCTTTAAACCAGACCTTAGAAACTATGTACACATCGTTCATACTGTCAGTATTCGACTAGGCAAATGTCTGGAACAGCTGTAATAAAGGCTAGTCGCACACCCTTGAGTTTACGAATCATAATTGTTGGTGTAAAAGGTACCAGTCATAACAAACTCTATCAGTGATCTGGATTCTGAAGCCTGAAAGAAAGACTCCAAAGACATCAGATTTACTTTAAAATTGTTAGTGGACTCTGCCCTGGATATATATATATATAAATATTAAATCCTCTTCCGCTTAGATTTACATCTCCCGTCTAAATCCCTGTCAGACACGAAGATCTAACGACTGAGCAATATCTGTTGCTAAATCCGAGTTGTACAAGAAATCATTCATACTGCTTGTTACCTCTTTCTGGAATTCTCCCCCAAAAGATGTTAAAATAACACATTCTATTTCTAAATTCAAAAGACATATTAGCGACTCTGATAGTCTGTCCCGCCAAAACGCTTAAGATGCACGGATATATTTCACTAATTATAACACTCCCAGGCAGTAATCCCTTAGCAACTGTTTATATTGTTCGGAAATCCAAACCTGTCTCTTGCCTTAAGACAGACTATGTAACGTAATTAGTAATCACGTGTGTTATGGTGGGAGTAGACAAGGAGAGAGGCAATGTAGGTATGGAAAAATATGTCTTTATCAATACGAAGTATAAGGTATCTTCAATAAAAAGTGTTTGGACTTATTAACTAAACAATGTATATATATATATATATATTTCCAAAGATATTATTTTATGTAAAGTGATTTTGTTAATTTTTCCACTTCTTTATGTTTATCGTCTAAACTACTGATTTTGTTTAACAGCCGGTCATCCAGTTTTGTCTTTTCTTGTGAATCTTACAGTTGATCACTATTTTTATGCTTCAAGCCTATTTGTGGCACCATTATTAAACCTTGCTTATATACAGTGATGGGAATAAAGAGAGATTTAAAAAGACTTCAGCCACATATTCCGTTCGATTTAAATGCGCTTACTGATTACTTTTACAGAGAGAGCTTGAATGGAATGCGTATTGTCAAAGCGATGATGCTAGCAAGAAGTGTTCTGACATCTATGAAGACTTCAACTTAACCAACATTGAGCGTCGCAGGTGATAACAGATACTCAAATTACAGCGATAGGGACAGAAAATCGGGGTACACAAAACTGAGGACTGGACTGGCGAACACATAAAATACAGACATAAAAGCAGACTAGGTGTCAGGAGCTGGTGGGGTGGATATTCTTGTATTAGATGACAAATATAGTTCTCTTCCAAAGGTGACGCATGTTTTTCCTAAAGTGTCGGGATTGTAAAGCAACTGCTTTTTAAACCCTTTTAGAGTGGATTAGAAATGATCCTGTTTTGTTCTGATATATATATATATATGATAAGTGCCACCCAACTTATAATAAGAAATGTATTGCTCTGTATTGCCCAATCGTGTTCTACTAAGCAGATCAAGTTTTTTTTTAAAGCAAAAGGCGTATTTTAGTAAAAAGTGGCTATCAAGGTTTGCGACAGTGATATATTAAAAAACTTCATTCTCCCTTTCTTTTTTCTCTTCCCCTTCCTGGAAATGTGTGTGGCCAGACAATATTAAACTGATTGTGCTGTTGCTGCCCTCTTGGATCGAAGACCACGGTTGGATGGGGGGCAATACGGGTCTTACTGTGGCGTCACCTCGATTCTTCCCCTTTGGTCTCTCTGTACGCATTGTATGGGGCGAGAGCGGGCTTCAAAGGGAGAACCGCTAGACCTATAAAGCAGTGTTGAATTTTCTATAAAAAGAGAGTGGGGTGGGGGTAAAATCAAAACGTGTTAGTTCTCAGTACGAGTATCTGTAACTATTTTAACGGAATATGTACAAATCTCCCTTTAAAAGTTTTAATCTCAGAAAATAGCCTTTACAAATATATGGTACTGATCCTTTTGTTAACGACATTTTCTTTTACTAACACAGAGTACTACAACGTTATGCAAACTTCTGGCCTGAAAGATCTGAACATAAATTACTATTATTATTGCATACGCGTGCTCACGCACGTAGCAAGACGTGTGATCTGTTTTAATGATAACATGTGTGATCTATTTTGTCCTGGGTTTTCTTGTTTTACTGAATTGATGGTAGTGTAGCAAACTGGAAAGAAAGTTCAGAAAAATAGTTCAAGGATCTGCAGCTTTTTTATGTTGTTGTAACCTCACCTTTACAGTATTGTGACTACTTGGTTTTATGCGTTTATTTGTCCATTCACAGGATGTCCTTCGTGAGATTACGCGTGTATTACGAAACTCTGAATTACGAGATCATCACAGAAAACCCAGCATATGAGGTATGTCCGTCTCTCTGTCATTTTTTATACGAAGTTCACAAATACCGATTGTTTATTCAATAGTTACACTGAAGTTCGTCGTTCTCGCACAGTGGCCCCAAAATACTTCCATGGTGATCGCTAATATAAAGGCGAATTTCGCAATTTCGATTAATCTCCCATAAGGCGGCCTGCAACTTTTCAGTAACACGTGTTGCGGATAGTTTTTGTTTCGAAACTCGTGCAGGTACTTTCTTCGCATCCAGGACATTTTTTCAGGACATCCTGTCGGGGGAGTTGTCTGGGTGCTCCACATTTTCTCTCTACACAACCATCGCGTCTCCAGTTTCTCTCCTACCCACGAGTGACTTGGAATTAACGAAACCCCCAAAAACCACATTTTTGTTACCCGTGTATTCACTAGCAAGAACTGTATTTCGAAATGTAACTCTAGTTCCTCCGTCTTTTGTGTGGATGCCCTTCGCAAACAGAAAAAAATATTTTCCAGTGTATCAAATCGATCATTTTAATGGTCCCTTACGAACCTCTTGAAAAACATTAACAGTATTTTGTGTTATTCTGTATTTTCCAAACGATTTCTGCGTGCCTATACCGATCTCATTTACAAACGTTCAGTCAAAACTTTTATGGTGATCTGTGTCTCTCGTGTCCTCTGGAAAGAGAACACTCCCTATTGAAAGTTACTCTGTTGCAGGATGAACAATTTTTATGTACCGATCCTCATTACAAACGCTGTTCTTGCAATTGTCTCCCCTTGCAGATCGAGCGATTTCTGTCCGACATCGGTGGCACCATGGGTCTGTGGATCGGCGGGTCGGTGTTGGTCATAGGGGAGCTGTGCGAGCTGTTCATCTTGCTGCTGCTCAAATGTCACCGGAACACGAGAGTTCGTGGCCACGTCACAGCAAGATAGTGTCCTGCATCTAGTACACAGAGTACTGGCTCGTCAAAACTGGACCCTTTGTGTCACGTACCCCATTCACTTAACACCCCGTGACATACGGAAGAAGTACAAACACTGCTTCCACAGCGAAATAAAGACGGAAGTTTATTTACAAGAGAAATGATGAAAGATGAAACGATGAAAAGAGAAATGAAAGATAATGAATGGAATAAATAGGTTACCACGCTCTCCTTAACGACCCAAACACCCCCTTCCGTTCACTCAAGCTCAAAATCGGATCAACAAATGATAAATGAGCTGCCAAGGGAAGCTATCAATTTACCCTTAGATACAACCACTGTTAAGTAAAAACCAGTCGTTACGATATGGTGCGTGTGACAGCTGTCACGACTCACAAATTCTTTTGTCCTGATGCACCTACTTTGGGGCAGGAGATTAAGCAGCACAAATACACACATATATATATATATACACACACATCACACACACACCACACATGCACTCACACACACACACATACACATTCCTGTTGTTCCTCATATGCCCAATTCCTATTTCACTTTCCGAATTTGTCATTATTACCTGCCATTGTATTAGTATTTAGATTTCTGTTCAGTCAGGGTTAGGCATGTGAATGCTATCTTGCTGCCTGACCCTGCTATTGGAATTTACAATGATTTATATTGTGCTTGCCGAAACAAACATTTGTTTACATCAAAAGCTACCCAGCCATGTCTTATTCCAGAAGAGTCTGACATCACGTGATCAGACGTGTCCTCCTCCCCCTCCTACCCCTCCTTTTTTCCAAACTGTAACGATATTGCTATTGTCCCTATACTCCTACCCTCATGTGACTAGAGGCAGCAGCTGCATAATGGGGCTAGCCTTTCAGGTCCAGCCAGGTGCTGGGCGATACGTCCGAAAGGTGATACGGCGGCCTGACACTGACTGGACATTGGTTTTACCACGAGCTCCTTTAGTAACTGGTGGGTAATCAGCCGCCTGCAATTAATAGCTGTCGGGCTAGTTGCATGAGCGGAGAACTCAGGGAACCCGAGGCTAATGACAAAAGCGCTGAGCTCGAGTAACCCCAGAGGGCGTCGTAGGTCTGTCCAGGCAGCGATCAGCAGGCAGCGGGCAGACCAGCACCTGGTGCCGTAATTCAGAATGCCTAGCGCACGATTGCCTGCATTTAACCAGGCCGTGCCAGCGACTTACACTAACAGGCTTTGGAGAGAGAGAGGGGACACACACACACACAGATACCTCTGAGGTAGAGAGACTCAGAGAGAATGCCTTAGAACGAGGCAAAGCTACGAGACACACAGACTTAGGGAGACTCGGGGGAATGCCTTAGAACTAGGCGAAACTGGAAGCTAGGATGGAAGGCTAAGCCTTTGATGCCTTTTGTTGGAGCTATAGTGACTGATACAGCTTCAACGGTTATGAGGGGGGAGAAGAAGTTAGGGCTAGAATAGAAACAGTGAGCAGAGGTCCTATATAGTAATAAGTAGCTAGACGTGTTGCCACTTAATTTATGTTTTAGACTCTCGGCCAGCCAAGTAGTAACTAATAAACTCTTAGAATTTTTTCATCGGCCTCGGCTCGGTTGTCTGAAGAGTGTGAGCCTGGGTGGTATGACGTAACAAAATTCTACTGCCACTTGGGATCTTTTACGCTCATGGGATGTGGACAGTTCACTATCAGATGGATAAATGCTGTTCTGGCTACGCTACTGTCTGTGGTGCGCTTATGGTCGGACAACGCGATCTTCTGTGTGGTTTTGCTCAGACTATGTAACGTAATTAGTAATACGGTTCGTGTGTTATGGTTGGAGTAGACAAGGAGAGAGGCAGTTCAGGTATGGAAAAATATGTATTTATCAATACAATGTATGAGGGTATCTGCAGTAGCAAGTGTTTGGACTTATTAATAAAACAGTGTATATATACAAAGATATCATTTTATGTATTGTGATTTTGTTTTTTTCCACTTCTTTATGTTTATCTTCTAAGCTATTGACTTTCTTTAACAGACGGTCATCCACTTTTTTCTTTTCTTGTGAATCGTACAGGTGACCACTATTTTTATGCTGCAAGCCTATTTGTGGCACCATTAAACCTTGCTTATATATAGTGAAGGGAATAAAGAGAGATTTAGAAAGACTTCAGCCAGATCTTCCGTTCGATTTAAATGCGCTTACTGATTACTTTTGCAGAGAGAGCTTGAATGAATGCCTGTTATCGAAGCGATGATGCTGGCAAGAAGTGTTCATACATGTTCGAAGACTTCAACTTAACCAACATTGAGCGTCGCAGGTGATAACAGATACTCAAACTACAGCGACAGGGACAGAAAATCGGGGTACACAAAACTGAGGACTGGACTGGCGAACACATAAAATACAAACATAAAAGCAGACTAGGTGTCAGGAGCTGGTGGGGTGGATATTCTTGTAATAGATGACAAATATAGTTCTCTTCCAAAGGTGTGACGTCTATCTGTATGACTGTTGGAAATATTAATACGTTCGCTGTTTCTTCATGACTCATGTTTTTCCCAAAGTGTAAGGATTGTAAAGCAATTGCCTTTTAAAGCCTTTTAGAGTAGACAAAAAATCATCTTGTTTTGATCTGATATATATATATATATATTTTATAAATATGATCAGTGCCACATAATTTATAATAAGAAATGTATTACTCTGTACTTGCCCAATCGTGTTTCTACTAAACAGCTCAATTTTTTAAAAGCAAAAGGTATATTTTTGTAAAAGTGGCTCTTACGCTTTGCTACAGCGACATAAAAAAATTCATTCTCCCTTTCTTTTTTTGTCTTCCCCCTCCTGGGCATCACTCCTTAAGGTGAAATGTGACCAGACAATATTAAACTGACTGTGCTGTTGCTGCCCGCTTGGATTGAAGACCACGGTTGCAAGGGGGGCAATACGGGTCTTACTGTGGCATCACCTCGATTGTTCCCCTTTGGTCTCTCTGTACGCATTGTATGGGGCGTGAGCGCGCTTCAAGGGGAGAACCGCTAGACGACAGCAGCAGCTACTTGAGGGAGGGGGAGGGGGAAGACAACAACGTACAAAATTTGTGTTTGTTGATAAACAAAGGAATCCAACGCAAATCAAAAAATATACAAACGGAAAATTCTGGGAAATATTGGTTGTGTGATGAAGCGGGTCCGTTCCGCAACCTTCCTCTCTCTCTCCTTCAACCAAGACAGGGTTTTTTCTTCCACGCCCTTTGCGTACTTGTTTGTGATGAAGCGGGTTCACTCCGCAACCTTCCTCTCTCTCTCTCTCCTACAACAAAGACAGGGTTTCCTTCCACGCCCTCTGCGTACTTTATTTTGGGCCGCCACTGCTGCTGCCGCCCTACATGCTCCGCCACCCCACGGTTTACTGGCACGTCACTATCACACTACATCTTCTCTCTCGTCCTCCTCCTACTTCACCCCACTTCAGGACTCCACTTTGTCCGGCCCGCACCCCGCTTTTACCGGGTGGGAGCGGGCCACAACGGAGGCACTGGCGGCTACAGCAGCAGCTAGCGGGTGGAAGTGCGGCGGATACCGCATTTTGTGTTTCTTACACGCACAAAAGTTTAAGATAACAAAACAAAGAATATATATATATATATCTACAGGAACATTAAAATATGTGATAAATTGAGTGCGCTCTGCTGTCTGAAAGTTAAGTAGAGTGAGAAGGAACTAAACATAATTACGTTAAAAGGCAGTTAAACTAGCTAATGTGAATAGATAAAGATAAGAAATATGCCTACAAACTAACCTAATCTATTAAGACGTTGGGTGAGTTTAGTATCTACTGAAAGAGTATATCGAGTAGAATCCGAATATGTTAGTTGTTAGTATCTGCAACTATCGTAGAAGGATATAGAAACATTTAAAGAGAGTGAGCCTAGCACAGCACGCTGTAAGATGACAGTGCGTCACAGCCACGTGTCGCTGGCAGTACTCGACCTGGGTACCGCCCCCGGCGTACGCTGTGGCTGTGAGCGTGATGGCCAAAACCGTCTTGTGATGGCTGCGTCCATCACAGTTGCGTTCTGGTATTCCTGTTACTGTTATAAACAGTTGATAAAATGGAAAGAAAATAGACTTAATTCAGCTGGAATTTACTTCAGCTGGTTAAGATCAGCAGGTACTGGCGGAAAATTCGCCAATCAACTGTTCTGAGCTATAAAGCAGTCTGTTGAATTTGCCATAAAAAGAGAGTGGGTCGGGGGTAAAATCAAAACGTTTTAGTTGTCAGTACGTGTATCTGTAACTATTTTAACGGAACATGTACACTCAGAAAACAGCCTTTAGAAACATAGGGTACTGATCCTTTTGTTAACGGCATTTTCTCTTACCAACACAGAGTACTATAACTTTATGTAAACTTCTCTGCATACAGGCCAAATGGCCTGCAAGAACTGATCATAAATTACTATTATTGCACACGCGCTCCCACGCACGTACCCACAGGTGTGAAATGTTTCAATGATAACATGTTTGATCTATTTTGTCCTTGGTTTTCTTGCTTTACTGAATTGATGGTAATATAGCAAACTGGAAAGAAATTTCAGAAAAACAGTTGTTCTTACCTCACGTTTACAGTATTGTGACTACTTGTTTTATGCGTTTATTTGTCCATGCACAGAATGTCCTTCGTGAGATTATGCGTGTATTACGAAAGTCTGAATTTACGAGATCCTCACAGAAAACCCAGTATATGAGGTATGTCCGTCTCTCTGTCATTTTAGACGAAGTTCACAAATACCGATTGTTTATTCAATAGTTACACAGAAGTTCAAGATTCTCGCACAGTGGTCAAAAATACTTCCATGGTGATCGCTAATATAAAGGCGAATTTCGAAATTTCGATTAATCTCCCATAATGCGGCCTGCAACTTTTCGGTAACACAAGATGCGGATAGTTTTTGTTTCGAAACTCGTGCAGGTACTTTCTTCGCATCCAGGACATTTTTTTCGGGACAGCATGTCTTGGGAGTTGTCCGGGTGCTCCACATTTTCTCTCTACACAACCATCGCGTCTCCAGTTTCTCTCCTACCCACGAGTGACTTGGAGTTAACGAAACTCCCAAACCCCACATTTTTGTTACCCATGTATGCACTAGCAACTTTATTTCGAAATGTAACTCTAGTTCCTCCGTCTTTTGTTTGAATGCCCTTCGCAAACAGAAAAAATATTTTCCAACATATCAAATCGATCATTTTAATGGTCCCTTTCCAACCTCTTGAAAAACATTAATAGTATTTTGTGTAATTCTGTGTTTGCCAAGCGATTTCTGCATGCCTATACCGATCTCATTTACAAACATTCAGTCAAAACTTTTATGGTGATCTGTGTCTCTCGGGTCCTCTGAAAAGAGAACACTACCTCTTGAAAGTTACTCTGTTGCAGGATGAACAATTTTTATGTACCGATCCTCATTACAAACGCTGTTCTTGCAATTGTCTCCCCTTGCAGATCGAGCGATTTCTGTCCGACATCGGTGGCACTATGGGTCTGTGGATCGGCGGGTCGGTGTTGGTCATAGGGGAGCTATTCGAGCTGTTCATCTTGCTGGTGCTCAAATTTCACCGGAACACGAGAGTTCGTGGCCACGTCACAGCAAGATAGTGTCCAGCATCTAGTACACAGAGTACTGGCTCGTCAAAACTGGACCCTTTGTGTCACGTACCCCATTCACTTAACACGCCGTGACAGACGGAATAAGTACAAACACTGCTTCCACAGCGAAATGAAGACGGAAATTTATTTACATGAGAAATGATGAAAGACGAAAGGATGAAAAGAGAAATGAAAGATGATGAATGGAATAAACAGGTTGCCACGCTCTCCTTAACGACCCAAACACCCCCTTCCGTTCACTCAAGCTGAAAATCGGATCAACAAATGATAAATGAGCTGCCAATGGAAGCTATCAATTTACCCTTAGATACAACCACTGTTAAGTAAAAACCAGTCTTTACGATATGGTGTATGTGACAGCTGTCACGACTCACAAATTCTTTTGTCCTGATATGCACCTACTTTGGGGCAGGAGATTAAGCAGCACACACACACACACAGACACACACACACACGCGCACACACACACACGCACACACACACACACACACACACACATACACATTCCTCTTATTCAATACCTGCCAGTGTATTAGTATTTAGATTTTCGTTCAGTCAGGTTTAGGCCTGTAAATGCTAGCTTGTTGCCTGACCCTACTATTGGAGTTTACAATAATTTATAAGCTGCTTGCCGAAATAAACATTTGTTTACATCAAAAGCTACCCCCTCCTTCTCCCCCTTTTTTTCCAAATTCTACTGCCACTTGGGATTTTTGTATGCGGATGGGATCCGGACAGTTCACTATAAGATGGATAAATACTGTTCTGGCTACGCTTCTGTCTGTGGTGCGTTTGTGGTTGGACAACGCGATATTCTGTGTGGTTTTGCTCCAACCCACCCACCCACCCAACACTCCCACCCGGCTCACTACAGGGACAGCAGAACACGACGCACGATACATCGCACGCCACACTAACAGCCTATTCACCACTCTAACAGATTAAAAGCACACTAACGGCCTGTTCACCACACTAACAGCCTATTCACCACACTAACAGCCTAAAAGCACACTAACGGCCTGTTCACCACACTAACAGCCTATTCACAACACTAACAGCCTAAAAGCACACTAACGGCCGATTAACCACACTAACAGCATATTCGCCACACTAACAGCCTAAAAGCACACTAACAGCCTGTTCACAACACTAACAGCCTAAAAGCATACTAACGGCCTATTCACCACACTAACAATTGTTCACAACACTAACCTGTTCACCACGCTAATAGCCTGTTCACCACAATAAACAGCCTGTTCACCACACTAACAGCCTAAAAACACACTAACGGCCTGTTGACAACACTAACGGCCTGTTGACAACACTAACAGCCTAAAAGCACACTAACAGCCTAAAAGCATACTAACGGCCTATTCGCCACACTAACAGCCTATTTATCACACTAACTTTACAATTCACCATACTAGCAGCCTTTTTACCACACTAACACCCTATTCACCACACTAACACCATATTAAATTCATTGACTTCCCCACTCTCATACGTAGGAATAAAAGTCAAGCACTTGTGCTTTTTGACTTTTCCCCGCGACATTTTTCCTTCCACAATTTCTCCTAAAGGCTTGTGCTCGGAACAGGATATGTTCGCTAAGAAGCCGCTATCATGTGTCATCGTCTTCCTAGATTTCGCGATAATACAGGTAGTGCGCAGAAATAACTGAGATTTTAAAGATCCTACTTCAAGTATATGGTCATCACAAACATCGTGTGTGTGGGAGGGGGGAGGGGGGCATGGAGAGAGACTTTTACTATTTTCTTTAGACTTTTTCTCCCTAGCGAAAACCTTCACTTTCTGCTCCTTGACTTGTGTTCCTCTTGAACTTTTTTGCGCTCACCTAATTGACTATAGATCTTGCGACTAAATCCTAAAGGTTAAAGGGGTTAATCTTTAACGAAGCAAGAAACCATGTCATTCTGAGTGGGTCATGACACACACTTGGTGGAATAAGCATCAGGTATAACTGAAACTCCTATACATGCACATCCTTCAATGTACAGACCATGAGTGGTTTAATCTCAGGACACGTCACCGTATAATTTCTTCAGGAACAGTGGCGCTCCACAGCACTTCACAACTCCTTCGGCCATGATGGCTACCCTGTCGCCCAGGACATCCGCCTCGTACATGAAGTGAGTGATCATCAGGATAGTCCGCCCCGTTTTGTTTCTCCTCAGCGTCTCCCACGTCTGTTGTCGGGCAACTGGGTCCATGCCACAGGTGGGCTCATCTAGAATTACCACCTGCCACAGATAGCTCAGAAGCGGGTGGCACGGGCGGTCGCACCTCCTGTGCATGCGAACAGCTGCACGTAAGACACACAAGGTGAAGCGCAGATACGAATGTTCAGTCGCCCCAACCCAAGACATTCGCTGTACCTTTGTACAGTTTCAGTTGCCATTAGAAAGTATACGTTAAAAAAATTGATGAACGTTCATCTTTTGTTTTAACGTAAGGAAGCAGTGTCCAACATGTTTTACAACAAGAAAATTCTTATGTATATGTTGACTCCAATTTGGAATTTTGGGCTTGTCCTGTTGAAATCTTTAGAGAGAGACAACAGACATTGTAGTCATGAGTCTTAACTGTTCTGTGTGAAGATACTACTTGTTGATACTAGTACTACTGTTTGCTTGTGTTTGCATGGTTTTATTTTGTATATGGCCTTCCAATGTCATGAATAAACCTTGTCTTGCCTTGCCTTAGAGTAATTTTTCCGTAATTAGGAAGAGCACCATTTCGTTTCTAAACAGCTTTTGAAATTCAAGGAGGGTTGACAGGGGCAGGAAAGAAGACCTTGGTTTCACCAACAAGAGCTTGTACGAGCTTATCACGCGAAGACCACAAACACCTGGTTGAAATCACAAACCGCACGAAAACTACACGTTTATGCCGTCTGATGGGTACCAGCAATCGTTTACATTCAGTTCTAAGAAACTGTAGTTTTCATTGTCAATTCAGCCAATCAAATTCGAACTCCTTGTGTGCCTCTGTGTGGCATTTTCTGCCTAAGAGAGTCCTCCAGGAGTCTCAGTCTTGCTAACTGTCTCCACGTAGGGCCCATCCTCTTGCTTTCTCAAGTACCATCTGCAATTGTGCAAAAGAAATAGTGTTGAAACTGTGTAAATACACAAGCTGAACTATTAATTAAATTGGAGGCCACTTTGCTTCAGTAATTTAATGGTGAAGGGGTGGGGAGTTAGGAAGGAGGAAGAATCCTGTTTAAGAGTTTAGGAAGTTCAGGTCTTTCCTATTGCAAGAATTAGAAAAATCTCTCCTGTGTGAGTGACTTTTCTTCTGATCTTACTAGGGAACTCCAACCAGAATAGTTCATCTGTACTCGAAAGTCTGAAGCCCAGCCTGCGCCTGATTTGAATACTAAAGGCGTCGAATTCCACCTCTACCTCCACCCCTGCTCGCAACACCTCAAACGTCAGTGCGTCGTTTTGAATATTTTTGATGATGCCACTGCTTTTTTGTGCTTGAATTTCTTCAAGCATGGCGTGCCATGTGAGACCAGCCATAAGATACACGCAAAACGTGATTGCTAAGCATTCCTTGAGAATCAAGCTGCTCTATCCTTTTCGCAAGCTTATAGTCCGGTAAAACCTGATATATCGACTAATGTAATCCAACGACTGGTAATTTCGAAGAGTTTAACCCGTGACTGTGGAATTCTTGGTCTGCTTTGAGTGCGCGCGCACGCTCACGCTCACCCTCTTGCACAAGCATGCACACGCACGTAAACACACACCCATTCACACAGTTTGATTCCCTCTGAAATGCCGGTGGCTAAGGATCACGCGGATATGGGTAGTCTTCACACTTTGCAGGTGGTCGTATCCTGGTGACTGTTCCAAGAAAACATTTTGCTACAATGCAGTCTGCAAAGCTAAATCACCTACTGAATAAGGATCCGTCTGACAACATACAGAGCTATACGCCACCCTAGGGAGCTGAAGTATGACAAACAGCAGTCTTGCTCCAGTTTCGTGTTCAATACAACCCTCCAGCCATGGTGTCAACCCTAGCATCAGGGGTACCTCAAGGAGAAAAAAAGACGGAATTGAGCAAGACATCTTCAAGGTGTGTTCACTCCTTCACAGCCTGGATTTTCGTGTCTCAGCAACGGCGAATGATTTCTTGGAGTACGAGGATGAGAGGAGCAGAACGTATATTTTAAAATCTAAGAAAACAAACAAACAAACAAACCCAGAGCAACAGAAGAACGTTACAGCAATTACACATCCACGGAATGCAAAAGAAAAACCTTTATGTTATGAAAATCTATCCGTACGGAAATACAAAGAAAAAAAGGTTTTTAACTTGTCACATTTAAGAGACAAACTATTATATTATCGCTTTTAGTAGTTTGACCACCTGATATATTTAAAAAATACCCTTTTACAGTTTTCATTTCATTAATTTAAAATTTTTCATTATTTACGGGAAAATTTAATTGGGATATAGATTGAGAAACAATGTAATACAGTAATTAGGGGTTTTAACACTAAAAGGGTAAACGGACGTTAACTGGATTCTTTGATAGAGTTTATAGCTATCAATACATCTGCTCATCATTTTCGGCGATGTAGAGTCTCGAAAAACAGCCAAAACTATTTGAAGAACGTAATAAAATGCAGTTAATACATATCACTCATATGTGATCTAAGCACTCCGTTTAGTAACTTCCCACGGTTCCCCCACCCTCCCGACCCAATGTCTACAGTTACAGTTGTACTTTATTGATCAACGAGGTCATCCCGTGAAGCAGCAAAATGAGTTTGCAGTTTTTTTAAAAAAAGCAATAACTTACAGTCTTGCATTATTGTGTAGCTGTTTTGGCAAACTCTTTTGGGTAGTTAGTACCTGTACACTAAGTGGGCCAGTTTTGGGATATATCTGAACATTTATTTCTACAGAAAATTATCTACAAATCTTAATCGCTTATTATTATTATTTAAATATATTATGGAGGGCTGTCGTGATCACGAAACTGGAGCAAGACTGCTGTTTGCAATACTTCAGCTCCCTAGGCTGGCGTATTGCTGGGTATCCTTATTCAGTAGGTAATTTAGCTTTGCAGACTGCATTGTGGCATGCTAGAGCCCCTGTTGAGGAGGGAGAAACATGATTCTTTTTCAAAATGTGTTCTTGGTTCTTGGAACGGTCACCCGGATACGACCACCTGCAAAATGTGGAGGCTACCCATATCCGCGTGTTCCTTAGCCACCGGCATTTCAGAGGGAATCAAACTGTGTGTATGGGTGTGTGTTTACGTGAGTGCGTGCGTGTGCGTGCTTGTGTGTGAGCGTGCGCGTGCACTCAAAGCAGATAAAAAATTCCACAATCGCCGGTAATACTCTTCGAAATTACCAGTCGTTGGATTACATTAGTCGATACAGCAGGTTTTACCAGACTATAAGCTGAAGTATACGATTTTCTTGGAAACAGGAAACAGCAGCTTGATTCTCAAGGGACGCTTAAGGGCTATTTACACTAGCAGACGAGCATACGATTAATAACGTTTAGACACATAACTTCAAAATGTACGAAAACTGCATGTGATGAAGCGGGTTCGCTCCGCAAACTTTTCCTCTCTCTCTGTACCTTTGTACAGTTATAGTTGCCATTAGAAAGGATACGCTAAAAAAATTGATGAACGTTCATCTTTTTGTTTTAACGTAAGAAAGCAGTGTCCAACATGTTTTACAACAAGAAAATTCTTATGAGAGAATAGGGAAGTGTAACGAAATTGAGACCTGGCGTGTAAGACTGGCGTTGTTTACGCAGTTTTAACTAGTGGGTCGTTTAGTTCAGGGAAGTAAATTTCGTGCTCTCCCAGGGAACAATATGTACTGGGGGAGGGGGTAGTCAAGCAACCTCCCTGGTCCAAGAGTCAGGGACAGCACGGCGACAACTGATCACGAATGTATTAGTAATGTCCGGTCGCTGGCCTTGGAAACTCGTGATGCTGTTTACAAGAATAGACCATGTGATGTAGAGGGCGCTGGAGAAGGAGAAATAAGAACAGGGGGACATGCAAGAATCAGGAGATTCAGATTCAGACAGAGATTAGACCAAGAGAGAGAAGGATATAGACGGAAGAAGCGTGCTCGGGCTTACGCCCAGCCCATAGGGCTTATGCTTGCCTGGTCATAGGACTTAGAAAGTTCTGACCCCGAAGGCCCAAGGCAGGAGTTAGCAGGCAAAAGATCGGAGGGGCACAGTGGAGGATGGGCCACAGGGCTATCTTCTATGTGCGCCTCCGAGCTGTACAAAGGAGCTATACTCAAGAAGAAGCCACAGCCTTTAGATGCCAGGCAAAAGTTAGAAAATAGAGAAGAGCAGGCTTCAGTCTGTGTCACTAATAAGGTAGACAGTAGTGAGAGAGAAGAGGTCCTATAAGATAGCCACTAGACTATGGAACAGGTTGCATGGTAAGCCGGCCACCACCTGCAAGGGTTTATGTTCAACAAATAAAGTTTTTGACGCGCACTCCCAAGTTGGCGTCTTCACGATTGAATGAGAACAGGGAGAAGTGTTACAGAAGATTAGGCGTGGAAACCATTCCTTTTTTCAGAATTGTACTTTACGATTAGTTAGAAACTTTTTTGGCAGCATGCCCTTGCGCAGTCTAGCACTTAATAATGTCCATGACCAGCCTCAGTCAAAAGTTAGAAAACAAACTCAAGGGTGGAGTGTGTGTGTGTGTGAGAGAGAGAGAGAGAGAGCGTGCGTGCGTGCGCTCGCGCGCGCGCAGCATGTTAACTCGGAATTTTAAAGTTGACTCATGCGTACGTGAGCATGAAAAAGCGCAGAAAACACCGTCTTGCGTAAAATATACTAATCTCTTAGGGTCACCACTGAAAACGTTGCAGTTTCCTGGAAGATCTTCATTTCATGCTTTGTCGTGTCGTATCGAACATGGGCGATTTTTGTAAGGGGTCAGAAACAGGAAATTTTATTATTATCACATGCAAGGAAGAGCTTTTATATGTAGAAGAAGGTGGTTGGAGAGTAATTTTTTTTAAGTTAGAAGAAGTCTTCCATGCAGTGTTGGATTAGTTCTTTACGACTGGTTGTACACGATTTGGTCGAGCCGTGTTAACCCGACATTCAGGACATTCTTCGATGCACCAGGAGGGGGTAATTCTCAAAGGAATATTCGTGTTCTTACCTTTAGGAAGAACACATGGGCAGCCCACATCTTGCCAGGTCCTTGAATGGTGGAAGTTTCCGCAGAGTATTGTATGTACTTATCTTCATTTTCTTGCTGAAGAATTCTGTGTTTGCTCTGCGGCATGTTTAGAGAATCAAGTCTGAAGGATTCCGAATTGTGTTCCCTCCTAGCCGCCTGTGTCATATTTAGATGCAGACAGAAACAAATTAAGAAGAGGGAAAAAAGCAATGAATGTAGTAAAAATAACGAGCGAAGAATTAGGATAAAACAAGTCAGTGAAGACAGAAAGAAAAGAGGAAAGAAGAGAAAAAAGAAGACACACAGAGGTAGAAGACAGACAAGAAAGAAGCAAAAGGAAAAACGATATATGCACAGACCGATGCATGCGTCATGTCTGAAGTCGAACTATCTTTGCAGCAGCAATTCGTTTTAGTGCAGCCATGTGTTGATGTCACGTGTTGGGGTCTGGTGGTTGAAGGAGATTACACCATAGATTCAAGGTGTGATCCATCCTCGGCTCTCCGGCCCTAATTAAGGTCTATTATTCCTTGTTCAAGCCGCCATCTAGCCGCTCACGTCATCACCAGCCCAGGTTCGGTCCCTGTTCACACTTATGATCGGGGGTGCTGGCCCTAGAAGCAAGGGGCAAGGTGTTACTTACCCTAGGGCACAGCTGGGGAGCGACTAGTGCAGGTGTCAGCCTGACCAGGTGTGCTTTAGTTTGTTCAGGAGAAGATTAGGTAGCTGGAGGAATCCAGTGACGCGTAGTATCGAGCAACAAGGGCTTTGATGTAGACGATGGGTGTAAACGACCAGGAAGGGGAGGGGGTAGTTGTGTCCACCCTAGGTGTCCACTTGGGGGCGTGTTCTACTAGTTGACACCGGGTGTGGCTTCTACTGTCTCTGGCCTGATTGGTTGATACATGTAACTGCCTTGTTGGCCACGTGCGTGTGAATGAAAGAATCGACGGACGAATGTTGAGAATAAAAGGACTGGTTTATACAGTCGAATTATCTTCTGCCCAAAACATCCTGTGAGAGAACGTCTTCCGCCCATTATCCTGTGAGAGGACATCTTCCGCCCAAGATAGCATCTTCAGCGAAGTCTACAGTGAGGGCATTGTTAGCCTGAACTCCTGTGAAGCGGGTGTTGAGTGTGCGTTCTGTCTCCCCGATGTAGAATAAAGTGGGACAGAGGGTGTATGTGATGGCGTAGATGATGTTGCTGTCAGTGCAAGTGAAGTGGCGCTTGATGGGAGAAAAGAGAAGAGGGGAAAAGGAAAGACGCGACTTACAGAGTAAAGGGGAACTTCCACTTCTTATAAATGTCTGGGTGGTGCATATGAAGTGTGAGTTGTGAGGATATATCTCCAGGTCAGCAGAGAGACTATCAGCCAAAAATGAATTTTTTTTATATGGTAACCAGTTTTGCAAAAAAATTGTCTATTTTACAACCTGGTTGGAGTATTTTTCTAACCAGTATCTTGCTTGTACTTCTTTTATGAAAGTAACAAAACTGATGCGTTTATCTAAACATCTACATCGATAAACGTGAAATTTGGCCATAAGTAAAATCAAATTAAAAGTCTTGTCTGTTGTACAGTCATCTACTGTTGTGTGTGCGTTTATCTAAGCATCTACATCGATAAACGTGAAATTTAGCCATAAGTAAAATCAAATTTAAAGTCTTGTCTGTTGTACAGTCATTGTCAATACCAAATATACTTAGTTGTTTTCTCAGTTCTAATCTATGACAGTGAGCACACTGCTTCTTCAGTCTTGTAAAAAGCATGTTCCAGAAGTTTTATACAATATTGCAGTCAATATACATTGTATATATTTTATACAATATAAATGTTCAATAGCCTCTTCAGAAAATGAGCAGGAAGAGGGTAGGTTTGAGTCCCATAGTCTAATACAAACCGATAGTGAATTGGTAGCTTTGATGTGGTGGTTAATTCGGTATTGGAACCTTCTAAGTTTCGTATCTGGAGTAGTAATAAAGGGGTGGAGAAAAATGTCTTCCCATCTAAGGTATGTAAAACTCTTCTCCCATTTTTAAACACATGTTGGAGGTGTAGATGAGCATAGAAGCTTTTCGTATATTCCTTTTGTACCCCTTTTAAGTGCTCTAGCGGCTTCTTTTTCTGTTAATGGTCCTTCTAGACTCTTTTTTTCATCTTCTGTTAATATGGGGAACTTAAAGTCTGTAAATGACTCGATTTCAAGTTTTGCAATTCGCCCCTTCTACTGTTGTATAAGTCTCTACAATATGTTTTGCATTACTCCACAATTAGATTTTGATCAGATACGATCTCCCCATCTTTTTTCTATATGATTCATTAGTTAACTTACAAAATGACGTTTCTCTAATTTACAAAAGCATTTTTAATTGTTTTCTCCTCCAAAAACCCATCTTGCTTTGGCTCTTATCCTAACACCTTCCATTTTCCTCTCCCTTATAGTTTATAGTTCATTGGTAAGCGCCTCAAGGTGAAATATATTATTATTGGTCAGGTTTTCCTCAAGTTGTTTTATTTGGGCTTTAAGTTCTCTTTCTTGTTCATCTTGTTTTTTCTTCTTATTTGACCCATATGCGATGCTAGCTTCTCCTATTTGCAGCAGTAAATATGTTTCAAAAAATAATTGGTCGCTTATCTACAACTGGAGGTCGAAAGGAGGAATTTCTTCAAGTGCTTCTAAACAATAAGGTGTAGATGTGTATTGCCCTTTGGTTCCAGTAATAACTTGTTTTACTAACTTTATATATGCTTCGTCTTTCAACAGAGATTTGTTTAATTTCCAAATAGGGAAATGATCGGATCTGTAGGATGATTTAATCTTCGCTGAAGTAGAATAGCCAGTCCTTTCGCATTCGAAGTAAAAGAGTTAAAATATACATTATATCCCCATTTGGGTCTAACAATACGATCTAAGTTTTGAGTTAAATGCGTTTCTTCAATACAATATATGTTATATTTTTTCTCTGTCATGAGCGTGTTCAAGTAACAATCGGCACTAATGATGGATGGTTATTTCTGTAGGTAGTGGATACAGGACAAAAGGGAAAGAAAAAGGCAGCAACAACAGAGCATGAACAAAATCCAAATCCAAAGACCAAATAGATTTACAAAACAGATCCCCTCTAAGGCCAGCGAGTAAGTGGACGGAAAATACGGTGATCTCTCTCTTTTTTTTCAAATATATTCAGGCACAACAATCCAGGAAATAAAGGAAAGAAAAAAATGAAAAACGAAGAAGGGATGCGAGCCAACAAATTTCATCCAATGGGCCAAAATAAAAAAAAATTAAGCTGTAAAAACGAGTCGGCGCTCACATCGTACCCCTCAACACGTCACTAGCTTGTCGGCAAAATCGAAAGTCGATCATTTTCAGCAATATATGATACTTACCCTCCATGCCCTTTATGCAAGAAACCCGAATAACTTCCTTATTCTGCGATGGTGGGTATTCTAGAACAAGTTCCTTCCATTTCTTTTGTACGAAAATGGAATAACCGCTTTTTCCTCGTTATTCGATAATCTGTTCAGTCGTCCCAGGAGCGAAAAGCTTATTTCAAGGTTGTCGAAACAGCCTCTTCACAGACGGAAAAAATCTGTTCGACATACTTGACGATTTAAACATATATTAGAAATATATATTTCGAAGGGTGGCATTTTAGCCACTTTAGTTGAAGTTACTGCTGGCTTAGAAGTTGTGAATCAGTATGGAACTTAGCACCGCTGCTACAAGGCCACACCGACTGCCGACACGAAGCCTGCTACTTTCCTCCAAGGCTTTTGTTTTAAAAATGATTTTCAGGGTGACTGAAGCCAGAAGTGCAGGTCCCTCCACTGCCAGTCATTCAAACAGAATTTCAACCTCACTACAGGTTGTGCTGGACCAGTTTGGCTTGCGGATTCATTTCTGTCAGCGCAGTGATTACAGAGAAGAAGTGAAATTCTGATCGTAACGCATGTTCAGTTAAAAACAATTCCCTCCCTCTTAAAATAACTCATTGAATAGTTCTTCTTTCCCTATTTGCGCCTTGCGCACACCGAATTAGAAAAGAGGAATAACTATCCCCAAATTGTAGCTATTCAAGTATTAATTTAGTACAGTTTTCATGCATACGTGGCCAGCTTTTTGGATCGTTCATTCACCAAATATTTCTTGACTTTTTTTTCAAGATCCTCAGTCTGTGGTTCTACTGTAGCTACTTGATACTGTTCTCTTTAAAAATTTGTTGCCAACAGTCACCGACATACTAAGATAAAATAAAAATATCGAATGACAACCTCGACTCGCGAACATTTCAGTGGACTTGTAAATTTCAAAACACAATACCCCCCCCACCCCTTCCAGCAGGCTAGTGAAACTTTTGGAACTGCCCCAACATAACCCTGCACATGTATCTTTGCACGATGCAGTTTCCAGTTCAAATCCCGCGAAATATTATTTCTTTTCGAAATGTACACTTGGAATGGACCGAAATGACCGAATCACCTTGGCCGCCTTCAGATTCAATGTTTCGTTGTTTGAGTGTAAATGAAAAGACGTGAAAGTTCCTGTGCTTGCTTTGGGCACCACAGAATAAAGAAGTTAGTGCTTACAGGAACTTGCCTTCAAATTTGAGGAAACACGTAGAAGTAAATTTTAATTTTGATAGTAATAATGTAATATAGGCGATGTGTCCGATGATTCATCAAATATGGATGAAATACAGTCTCGAGCACTCTCTGTTTTACACTAGTGGCTATTTAATTTGTGGTTTTAAAAATCTACCTGAAACCCCGTTATGCCCCGTTATAACCCAAATGCCAACAAGGAATCTAAACGTATTCCTAATCCCAATACCATGCAGATATGCTCCCAACCCTATTATTAAAACTTTTTCGCAAATCCCGAAGCATCTCAATCGACAGTCATGAAACCCGTTGTGCTTGCGCACATGTAATTCGGCAAAATAAAAATTAAAATCTACATCGACGTAAGAAAAGAAATCTAATTTTTGTAAAAGAAATCTAATTTTTGTAAAAGAAATCTAATTTTTGTAAAAGAAATCTAATTTTTGTAAAAGAAATCTAATTTTTGTACAATCATCCCCGGCACCGACTGCTTGCCCAAGGATTTTAGTCCATCAGTTCCGTGACATTAATCAAAACGGCTACAAGAAAAGGAAATTTTGTTTCGGAGTGAGGGTGGGGAATGATGCTTAAATAAAATTCTGGCCGAATGTTGACGGCCCAAAACCAGATCTTGGTTTGTCATTTTTCGTTGACCGGTGGACTTTAAAATAAATGTAGTTTAAAATAAAGCAATTTTTACATTTTATGTCTTTGCTATTTTTTACTTACCTAAAACTGTCAAAAAGTATGAGAATTATACCATGTACATAGTAAACAAAAGAGAAAAATATCTTGAGTAGTGTAAACCAAAGTTATATTCATTATTCATACCGTTTGCTGGAAGGAGACTGTGTGTGTGTGTTTGTGTTGCACGCGCATAAAATGTTTTGCATAACTCAAAATACTTTTACTTTGTAACTAAAAAAGTACTTTTGACATGAGAAATTTTTTACTTTTACTTAAAGTAACTACCCCAGCCCTGCGCGTAAGGGCTATTTACACTAGCAGTGCTCTCAACGTTGAGCGAAAACATTTTCCGAGCACTTTCCGTACACGGGTGCAAGAAACCTGCAACATTTTACCCGCCAGATCGTCACATGATCATCACGTGCTTGCTCTAGGACCAGACAGCAGCAACAGTATGTATGATCACGAACACTTTATTCTGACCGCTGCAGCTTCTGCGACTGCATTTATTTTCGCCCAGCAATCTGAGAAAACAAAACGGAAAAGACGAATGTGGGTTCCATAGTCCAATCGAAGGCCTGACATGATCACGACCAGCACTAGACCACGCTGCACTAAACAGCAGGACTTTTTTCTGATTGGCTGACACGCTATCAACATTTTGAGCCCCTGCTAGAAAATAGCGCGGCATGGTATCCGCGTAAAATGTTGAGAGGCCCCTTGCAATATTTTCTCTCAACATTGCAACTTCCATATATGGTAAATATTGCGCGCTCAACGTTGAGAGCATTGCTAGTGTAAATAGCCCTTTAGCATTAACGTTTTGCATGTATATCTTGTACCTGGTCTCACACGGCACGCCATGCTTAAAGAAATTCAAACCCAAAAAGTGTAAGTATTACGGAGTGGCATCGCCAAAAAAAAAAAGAAGAAATTTTCGACATCACGCACTGAGTCTTCAGGTGTTGGGAACAGGGGTTAAGGTGGAGGTGAAATTCGACGCTTTTAGTATTCAAATTAGGCGCCAGCTGGGCTTCAGACTTTCGAGTACAGATGAACTGTTCTGGTCGGAGTTCGCCAGTAAGATCAGAAGAAAAGTCACTCACACAGGAGAGATTTTTCACATTTTTGCAAACAGGAAAGACCTGAAATTCCTAAACTCTTAGCAGGATTCTTCCTCCTTCCTAACTCCCCACCCCTTCACCATTAAATTACTGAAGCAAAGTGGCCTCCATTTTAATTAGTAGTTCAGCTGTGTATTTACACAGTTTCAGCACTAAGTATTTCTTTTTTGCAAAAATTGCAGATGGTACTTGATATAGCAAAAGGATGGGCCCTACATAGGGACAGTTAGCAAGACTGAGACTCCTGGAGGACTATATTAGGCAGATAATGCCCCACAGAGGCACAAAGGAGTTCGAATTTGATTGGCTGAATTGACAATGAAAACTACAGTTTCTTAGAACTGAATGTGAACGGTTGCTGGTACCCATTGGAACGCATAAACGTGTAGTTTTCGTGCGGTTTGTGATTTGAACCAGGCGTCTGTGGTCTTCGAGTGATAAGCTCGTATAAGCTCTTGTTGGTGACACCAAGGTCCTCTTTCTTGCCCCTGTCAACGCTCCTTAAATTTCAAAAGCTGTTTAGAAACGAAAGGGTGTCTCTTCCTAATTACGGAAGAATTACTCAAGGCAAGGAAAGACAAGGTTTATTCATGACCTCGGAGGGGCAAATAGAAATTAAAACCACGCAAACAAGAGCAAACAGTATTACTAGTATCAACAAGTAGTATCTTTACGCAGAAGAGCTATCACTCTTGACTACAATCTTTCTTGTCTCTCTGAGAAGATTTCAGCAGGACAATCACGGGTTTTTCTCTTACCTCCAACCTCCACCTTTGATTTTAGCAATACTTCCAGTGGAAAATCAGGACAGACGTCAGCTTAGGCTTCACCCCTCTGGCTCTGCCTGCAGTCACTGTGTGCAACCTCAACCGCGCCCGTCTCTCTCAAGCTTCCAACCTGTCGTGCTTTTTACAGCAAACCCTCCACGTGCCTAAGGACTACCAAAACATACAAGAAAACAGGTGACTGCCACTTTGGAGGAAAACCCTTTCTTAAATTTAAAACAAGGGAACTGAAGCAAGCTAAGACATGACAAAGACGAAGACAATCTACATGTTTCGGGGCACTACCCCTTCATCAGGACGACACAAAAACGACGAAAAAATGACAACAACAAAAACAGAAGAAAAAGACTTAGCTTCAGTAGAGTGGCGCATGGGCTGGACAGCAGGAAAAAAATACATGCGGCACGTCTACTGAAGCTAAGTCTTTTCCTTGTTTTTTCGTTGTTGTCGTTTTTTCGTCGTTTTTGTGTCGTCCTGATGAAGAGGTAGTGCCCCGAAACATGTAGATTGTCTTTGTCTTTGTCATGTCTTAGCTTGGTCCGGTTCCCTTGTTTTAAATTTAAGAAAGGACTACCCTGTACGAACTAGATACATGTCGCGAGAACAGCAGACCAAGTCTCTAACAGTGTCTTTTAGAGCTGATACGTAGACTTCAGAAAACACTGTTGCACCCAGTCAAATTATACTGACACCGGGCCAACTAGTCCTAGTACTGTTCCCTATTCACAAGTTTCCGCACCCCTTTTAAGGATACTGTGGTCGGGGTCATTTCACAGCCCACATCGAGGCTCCTGATTCTCACTTGCGCTTACTAGTTAGGTGATGGCTGAATCTCGAAAGCGACTCTCACTCCGTCCAGAAGATGAATAGAGGCAGTATGAAAAAGGTGGGGGTGAAACCTCCTCGGTTATCGGTTGCAAAACCAACAGAAGAGTTTTACATAGGTTTTACGTAATGTTTCGTCCACAAATTACTTTGAATGGCGAGTGCCCATGTGAACCGCCTTTCCAACTTCATTCCCGTGCTAATGACAAAAATCAGCAAGAGTGACTGGCAGCAGTAAAACTAAAAGGGCCATCAAAGAAAGCTTTTGCTTGTTCTTTTCATTTCATTGAATAAAAACCAACTGTCCAAAATCCAACGCCTCAGGAGTCATACGAAAGACCGAAAAACTATATGCAACCACGGAAAGCCACGGTTAAAGATGTAAATAAAAGGTTTCAAAGGCACATTTCGTATCAAAATGCATTTTTATTAGTTTCTGACGCATAATACCCCGTAAATGTAGAGTTTTGTTCGTACATTTTGAAGTTATGTGTCTAAACGTTATTAATTGTCTGATCGTCTTCTGGCGTCCTACGAAAGAGGAGAAAGTCACGAACAACCACAAAAAAGCAAAGGTTTAATGTGTAAATAAAAGGTTTTTAAGGCAGATTTAGAATGCACTTTTGTAAGCATTTGATGGTTAAAATACCAGAAATGTGCAGTTATGTGCGTACATTTTAAAGAAACATGTCTAAACGTGATCGTCTGCTGCTCGATTGCTGCCGGAGTCCTACGAAAGATCGAAAAACCACGAACAACCACGAAAAGCCATGGTTTAAGGTGAAAGTGACATGTTTCACAGCCAGATTTAGTATCAAAATGCACTTTGATATAATATATGTATTTTATGCTTACCCGAAACGTACATTTTCTTACCTACACTGAGAAGATGTGATGAAGTCAAACAGGAAGTAATGATCAGGACTGACACAAGCTAACCCTTAAGGCCTTCCTACACTTGCAATGTTCTCTCCAATATTTACCATATATGGAAGTTGCAACGTTGAGCGAAAATGTTTCAGGGAGGCCTCTCAACATTTTAGGGGATCCCACGCCGTGCTATTTTCCAGCAGGGGCTCAAAATGTTGCAAGCGTGTCAGCCAATCAGAAACAATCCTGCTGTTTAGTGCAGTGTGGTCTAGCGCTGGTCGTGATCATGTTAGGCTTTCGATTGATAGTCATCTGGTCAGAAAAAACGATTTTCCAGTTAATTGAACTCTTGCAGCACCATCCCAGCATATACGAAAACACATCCCCTGACTATTCAAACAGAGATTTAGTACGGGACGTTTACCCGTCGATTGCGAGACAGCTGGGTCACGAAACTGTCGTGCGACATTCGCAAGAAGCGTCTGCATTGGGTGGAGTCGTGTGGTGATATTCTTGTAGAAGACACGTACGCGTGTGCCCCCAACTGGTTTCGACGAGCAATGCACTGTGGAACCCACATTCGTCTTTCCCGTTTTGTTTTCTCAGACTGCTGGGCGAAAATAAATGCAGTCGCAGAAGCTGCAGCGGTCAGAATAAACTGTTCGTGATCATCCATAGTGTTACTATTGTCAGCCCCTAGAGCGAACACGTGATGATCATGTGACGATCTGGCGGGTAAAATATTGCAGGTGTCTTGCGCCCGTGTACGGAGAACGCTCGGAAAATGTTTTCGCTCAACGTTGAGAGTATTGCAAGTGTAGGAAGGCCCTTAGCGCCGTTTAGGAACCATGCCAAGCGGCACCGGAAGCGTTAACTTGTGAATAGTGCCAGGCAGGGCAGCCACTAGATTTCGTGATAGACGGCTACATGCTGATTACATTTTAGAATAATGGCCAAATGACATTTTCGCTCGTTTGTTCGTTCGTTCGTTCGTTTTCATTCGTTCGTTTGCTCGCTAGCACCCTCACCTCATGTAGTTTCACCAGCTGATACGTCATCATACCAGTAGCAACAAGGAGTAAAACTAGCCATATCACCTGAAAAAGAAAAAAATCCAACAACAAAAAAAACAGCAATAACAAATCTGGAGTTAACTTGTTAATGCCTAAACTATTATTGCTAGACCACCGAGGTGCTCACCCAAATAACTAAGCCACTTGTTACATAAAATAGAATGGGATTGTTTCGTGATAGACTGCTACATGCTCACTAAGTTTTGGAATAATGGCCAGAAGACATTTTCGCTCGTTCGCTCGCTCTCTCGTTCGTTCGCTCGTTCGTTCGTTCGTTCGTTCGTTCATTCGTTCGTTCGTTCGTTCGTTCGTTCGTTCGTTCGTTCGTTTGTTCTTTCGTTCGTTCGTTCACTCGTTCGTTTGCTCTCTCGCTCGCGTTCTCACCTCAAATAGTTTCACCAGCTGATACATCACCATACCAGTAGCGCCAAGGAGTAAAACTAGCCATATCACCTGAAACAGAAAAAAATCCAACAACAAATCTGAAGTTAGCTTGCATGAGCATTTTTATCTCATGTTCATAGGTAATGGTGCACATAAAATACACAGCGCGTAAGGACTGTACGACCACCCTTATGCCGACAACTGCGGCTACGAACTCACATGCAAGCTACCCAGAAATGTAAGCAAGAAGACTTAAACACTGACAGCTTGATATATTTCGCTTTAGATACGTTTTTATATAATGATCTGTCTTTATTTTTGTCTTCCATCTTGATCTCCCTTAACTGCTTTTTAATTCCCTTTCACTCGTTCTAAAGTGACTTGCTACATGATGAGGGATTGCGACGCAAGGGACGAGCACTCTCTAGTGACTTGTTGTATGTGGACAAGTTCTGATGAGTGGGGAGGAACTGACCTGGCCAGGCAAAGTGTAGCTAAACGAGCCTGTTGCTCACGTGACGTAAGGTGCGCTGCCCTTAACTTCACTCACGGATTTTCAATTAGGTCACAGACGCACACACACACACAACAGTGGATCAGTACAGTGAAGCGTTCCATGCCTCTGCATTCCAAAGAAGTTGTGTTCTCCTACAAAAGTTTTTTTAAAAAAATTGAAACACAATATATATATTGGAAGCTACAATTACGTACATGTGAACTAAACGCTCCTTTTAGTAACTTCCCACGGTGCCCCCCCCCACCCTCCCGACCCAACGTCTTTGGTTATAGTTCTACTACATTGATCAACGAGGTCATCCCATGAAGCAGCAAAGCTGAGTTAGCGGTTAAAAAAAACAACAACTTACAAACTTGCGTTATTGCGTAGCTGTTTTGGCAGCTACTATGTGAAACTCTTTTGGGTAGTTAGTACCTGTTCACTAAGTGAACCAGTTTTAGGATATATCTAAACATTTATTTCTACAGAAAAGGATATGCAAATCTTTATCCATAATTATTATTAGTAGTAGTAAACTAAGTGTGCCAGTCTTGGTTATATCTAAACTTTTATTTCTACATAAAAGGATCTGCAAATCTTCATCAATTATTATTATTATTATTATTATTATCATCATCAATGT
>SMGT01004409.1:318090-422900 GCA_004794575.1 Lanistes nyassanus | reverse complement strand
TGACCGTCCCCCTCCTGCCCCCCCCCCTTCACTTTCCGGTTTTCTGCCCCCTCCCCCTTACTTTCTCTCCCCCTCTCCCTCTCCATCTCTCTCTCTCTCTCTCTCACACACACACACACACTGACGCCCTCTCACCCTAGCTTCTCTCTCTCCACCGCCTCCCCTCCACCTTCTCTCCCCTTCCCTACCCAGCTTGCGATTGGCTGCCCCTTTCTGGTCCCTCTTGCTCACTTTCCCTTGTTCATTTTCCTGCGACCCAGCCTGCAGACATCAAACCGCAACTAAGTCTTTTTGTTTTTAGTCTTTTTGTTTTTCGTCGTTTTTGTGTCGTCCTGAGGAAGGGGTAGTGCCCGGAAACTTGTAGATCGTTTTTGTCTTTGTCTTGTTCTAGCTTGGTTCAGTTCCCTTGTTGTTAATTTATACAGTATTTGACAAATCAATTGTCAAAAATATTGCATTAAGACAATAAACAAATACGCCATTATAACAAAGTAAGATCACCCTACAACCTAATTATATTCCTTATGGACAAGTCTTAATTTTCTTCATTTAAAAATTAAATGACTTAATATTTTCAAGATTCATCGATCAAAAAATGTTACCAATATGTTTTCAAAAGAATGGATCTCTTGATTAATAACCATGAAGAAGCTTACAAAGAAAATCCCACAGAAGCGCAACTTCACAGTAGGGGTGTGGGAACAAGATAAAAAACTACGACCCAAGAAGCATATAATTATGTACGTATGACTGATTTCATGATCTGTGGCATTCAAGAAACAGTTGCAAAATACAAATGTGCATAACTTAAAATGCCCAAGAAGCTAACTAGATGCATGTAACACATCCTTTAGCTTGCAGTTTGTCAGAATGTTTGTAAGGGTCAAAATCAGGTAAAAGGCTGCCAGTGATTCAAAAAGAATTTCAACCTCACTACAGGTTGTGTTGGACCAGTTTGGCTTGCGAATTCATTTCTGCCAGCTCAGTGATTACAGAGAAGAATTGAAATGCTGATCGTAACGCATGTTCAGTTTAAAAAAGAATTCCCTCCCTCTTAAAATAACTCATTGAATAGTTCTTCTTTCCCTATTTCCGCCTTGCGCACACCGAATTAGAAGGGAGGAATAACTATCTCTGACTTGTTGCTATTCAGGTATTAATTTGGTACAGTTATCATGCATACGTGGCCAGCTTTTTAGATCGTTCATTCACCAAATATTTCTTGATTTCTTTTTCAAGATCCTCATTCTGTGGTTCTATTGTAGCTACTTGATACTGTTCTCTTTAAAAATGTGTTGCCAACAGTGACCGATATACCAAAATAAATAAAATAAAAATAGCAATGACAACCTCAGCTCGCGAACATTTCAGTGGGCTTGTAAATTTCAAAACACACTCACCCCCCCCCCCTTTCCAGCAGGCTAGTGAAACTTTTGGAACTGCCCCAACATAACCCTGCACATGTATCGTTGCACGATTCAGTGTCCAGTTCTAATCCCGCGAAATATAATTCCTTTTCAAAATGTACTCTTGGAACTGTCACCCGGACACGACCACCTGCAGAGTGTGGAGGATACCCATATCCGCGCGATTCTTAGCCCCCGGCATTTCAGAGGGCATCAAACTGTGTGCTAAATAGCAGGAATTTTTCCTGTTGGCTGACACGCTTGCAACATTTTGAACCCCTGCTAGAAAATAGCGCGGCGTGGTATCCGCGTAAAATGTTGAGAAGCCCCTTGCAACATTTCTCTCAACATTGCATCTTCCATAAGTAGTATAGTCAGGTTAAAAACGACCCCCTTTCAGGAGCAGGAGCAGGAGCGACCTTGACCTTGACATTGACCGAGTGACGTAATGACCTAGGGCTGATTGACGGACCTTGCCTTTGACCGAGTGACCTAATGACCTTGGGGTGAATAACCTGAAAGGTGGGGGATTTTTCAATAGGAGTAAAGCGCGCCATGAGGTGACCTCATGTTATAAAACGAAATAGATCATAGTCTCACACGTGGGAGTAAAGTGCGCCATTGTGTCCAGACAAGGTCAACATCACAGGTGAGAAACAAGCGCGCGCTGACCTCGTGTTTTTTTTAAACAAAATAGGTCAAGGTCATACCTGCAGGTCTGCTCTTATAGGATGTAGCCCCCGCCCCTCGGAGTGGGTGGGGTGAAAGAGCTGGGAATCTGACTCTAAACAAGTTGAAACATAAGCCTTCTCATTCTCCCCAACCCTCCACACGTCGCTTCTCTGGGCAAAAAAACAAAAAGAAAAAAAGGAAAGACAAATTTTATCACAACTGCCCCCAGCTATGCAGGACATTTATCGCAAACGCTGGAATGCCAGTAAGACACATAAACGTCCTGGTAAACAACTATCCATCTGTACGTATTTTATTCGCCCTCTGTCTACCCCTAATTGGGATTCTACACTCGAGGACCTCTTTCAATCGCAAAACTCTTGTTTGAAAATTAATTATTCTCATTCTTTTGTTCTGTGTCTTAAAGAAAATGAACTTTTTTTCATGCGTGTAATAACAATCACGCCGTTTTAGACAAAACTTCTGATTAACAATAAACAAGACTTTCTTTCTCATTGACAAAACCAGGACACTTTAGAACAGGTGCAATTACAACGCCCAAATTCTAAGTACGCGGTTGAGGCGATCGCCAGTACGAGTTTCTACGTCCACCCTATCCGTGACTTTCCTATCGGCTGTAGTCTGCCTTCTCTTCCAGATTACATCACAAACAACACAGCCATCTTTACTTTACAACGTTCTGACAAAAAATCTTTTCCTTATACAGACAACAAATGCTTTTTCCGTGCTTTGGCTTTAAAACGGAGAGCTTCTTTGTCCGCCTTGGAAAAGCCTACAAATGAGTTGCATCGTCATTGACTCGTAAAATAAAACTTGTCTTCTTTCACGTTCGTGACGTTTCACAATCTTCCTGACTTGGAAGATTATTTTTCTATCAACCTTGATGTGTTTGAATTTGACGAGAAGCATTTCCCCCCACCACCCGGTCTCTTTCCTAACTTTCGTAGTGCTTACAAGTACACAGACACGCTACAACTTCTACACTACAAACAACACTTTATGTACATTGCCGACATCAACAAAACAACACACGCCTTTGCCTTCCCCAAGTGCATCAAACTTTCGGTTTGCTATGAAGGACGACTCCATTGACGGTAAGAATATGGAGTCCTACTTCATTACCCATTTTGGCAACATGGCACCCACAGGACTCAACCTTAAACACTGACTCTCCCCCTCCCTCCTTTTCTCTTAACCCCCTCACCCCTCCTTTTCTCTCTTTTACTTTTTATCACCTCCCTCCCACTCTCTCTCTCTCTCTCTCACTGACGCCCCCGTACCCGCACTTCTCTCTCTCCCCCCCGCCCACTCTCCACCCCACCCTTCTCTACCCTTTCCTACCCACCTTGCGATTGGCTGCCCCCCGCCCACTCTCCACCCCACCCTTCTCTACCCTTTCCTACCCACCTTGCGATTGGCTGCCCCTCTTTGACCCCTCTTACTCACTGTCCCTTGGTCATTTTTCTGCTATCCAGCCCACGCGCCACATCTACTGCAGCTAAGTCTTTTTCTTTTTCGTTTTTTCGTCGTTTTTGCTACCAACAGTTAGACGAGCCGCGCCTGCCGCCCCATGACAAATTGTATTCTAACTTAAAACAAGGCAACATTTCAACTGAAAAGTACGTCTTTTGTCAGCAGATCTGGGTTGAACGACAGATGACATAACGTGACTTTTTAGTGTGCTATAACAACTTACACGTATGGCCTTTCTTGGCCGCTCTCGACAAACAGTCTCAATTTTATTCCACACAACACGTTGACATGCTCAAAGACGCCATTTCTGTCACGCTTCTCTATCTTTTTAAAACTCTCCCTCCACAGACATACTTTTCACTCTTCGGAGACAAACATAAAGAATTTCATACTCTCATCAGAGGTGGGGGGGGGCTTCCATCCTTTTCACCGCTATCATGAAAAACGAAAAACACACATTCGCGGTCATAAGTCTGTTCATTCTTTACTGGGCTGTGATGCTAACGCTCTCTATCTTTGGTCCTTAATGCAAGACATGCCCACAGAACACCCCATCCTACGCACACAAAAAAACAATCAGTTTAGAGCAGAGACTATCGACCCTTATGGTCAGCAGTGTAGGGAATGATTAGAATATCTCATGCACATACACCCCGGTCTCCACATTCAACATAAATGTAAAGGCAAAGAACAACAGCTGGGAAACAGACATATTCGCGTCGATGGGTGAGATGGTCTTTCCCCTTTTCAATTTCACGGCTGTCTCTTCCATGGACACGACTGTCATTTGACACGAGACGTGACTACCAACCCCGTCAACCAAAAACTGCTGACAGAAATGAGTGCTGAAACCAAAAAAGTCACTAAGTATCTCACCCATGAAGTGTGAATGGCAGCAACAAAAAAAAAAGACTGATCGCCGACTCTGTGACTTTATACGTTCACATTTCCCACTTTGCAACCCCTCTTACTGGGGTAAAAAAGTGACAGAAGAACCGATCCTCACTTCTATCAGTGACGGTTCTCTTTTTGATTTGGTGCAATGTGAACACTGATTGGTAGCTACTTTGGGAAAAACATCTTGCTTACCACACCCCTGCTACGCTGGTACCTTGAAAAGGGGCTTGTGACCACTGTCTTGAGCGTTACAAATACGAACAACGCACATCAGGTCTTTTCAGAACGGAGTTTACTGGTGATGGGATTGTGGCTTTATGCAGCAAAACCTATTTCGGTTTTGGTCAGCGAGGGACAAAATGTAGTCACAAAGGACTTAGTAAAGCTCAAAACTCACTAAAAGTGACTTTTCTCTGGTGCTAGAGACTCAAAATAGTAGTGATGGGGTCAACACAGGCTTTAGGACAGACAGCACCACCATGTACACCTATCAACAACACAGAAATTCTCTTTCTTTTTCTATATTAAACGTAAAGTTCATGCCGATGGTGTCTCTACCTCTCCTCTTGATATCTAAAGCTCTTTCTCTGTGCTATTAAACACAATCTATTTCTTTTATGGGCTTCCAATAACAAACTTTGATAATTGTCCGTAGCTGTGATGCAATGGGTTGTTTCCATACAATATGCGCCCTACACTGTTTTTGTCAAGCGATAAGCCTCGGCCTCCTCGTGACGCTTGATGGACATCCATTTAAAGGAAAGAAATTGCTCCTTTAAGTGGAGACTAAAAGAAGCTTTAAAACAAAAATAAAACAACCAGTAATGCAGCTTTAACACCGTTAAAGCGGTTTCAAGCCCCTCTCGTCCTCTCCTGTATTCCCCTTTACCTTCTACCATCCAGTCACACATCACTTATTTTTACAAGTGTGAGCATCTCTCGGTGTCTGTACTATCTCATCTTTCTCACTGCCCAAAAGTCTGAGGGTACGCAGTAGGACACGTTTTATCGTGTGAAAATGTTGAAATTTTGGCATTTATGCAAGTATAATGTTGTTTCGATTTGGGTAAGAGCACAATTCTGGGCGCTGTTTCACTCGAACGATCTTACAAACAGAACATATGGCGGAGGAGTGGAGAAGAAGACAACAAACAACACAACGATATAAAGACGGGCTGACAGTCTGCGTGCATACCAGGCTCCTACAAGCACCGGAAAAAGTAGACAGTGATAAGAGCCCCGTTAACTTAAAGAAATTTCCGGTGTCCAGATATGGTTGTCATGTCATCAGGCTGTTTTAGGCTTGTGATCGTTTAAGCCAATTGCTGTTTTCCTTGCCGGACATTCTCTGTTTCTAGTACGGCAAGGGCAGGATAACTGTGCTGGGCCTTTTGACTAAAGGGATTGAATCCGACATAGTGCAATTATCCATGAAATGTAATTGTTCTATAGACGGCATGTACATTTACGTACGAATACTATATATATATAGTAGTGATGACTAACAGCGGCTTTAAAACAACAACAAAAAACCAGTAATGCAGCTTTAACACTATTAAAACAGTTTCAAGCCGGTTTAAATGGCGCAAGACTGGGTTTAAAAAAATAACCTAAAAAGCCGCCTATGACTAAAATGAGCAGGTGTGACCCTGACCTAAAATTTTGTTGACTTCAACTGACAACAATGAAGGTGGTTCGGGGAACTTGCGATCGGTGTCAGTGCCAGCCCTCATGAGATAACCATCTGTTGGTTCCGTTTTCTGTCTATTCAAGTTTCAACTTGTTCAGAGTCAGATTTTTTTTATTCACACAAATTCCCAGTTCTTTCACCCCAACCACTCGGGGGGGGGGGGCGCATACATACTACAAGAGCAGACCTGCAGGCATGACCTTGACCTATTTCGTTTAAAACACGAGGTCAGCGCGCGCTTTACTCTCACGTGTGATCTTGACCTTGCAGAACTGTAAGGTAGACACATTTTCGCAAAACTGGTCATAAGAAGTGGAAGTTCCCCTTTGCTAGTCGCATCTTTCTTCTTTCCCTCTTCTCTTTCCTCCCTTCTGTGTGTGCGTACACCTATCTTACCTACTCTGTTGAGATTCTTCATCTGTATGTCTACGGTTGCCATTGATGCGATATCACACTCAAAATGTATTATATTGTAACTAATATTGAAACGATATCACAATCAAAATGTATAACGTGTCACCTATTATTGATACGATATCACAGTCAGAATGTATAACTAATCAACTATTGTTGATGTTCACCATAAAAATGTCTTGATGAAGAATTTTAAAAATACCTGGAAATCCATGCTACAATACTAGACGATGATGATGATTGCAATGTTCAACAAGTTGCCGTCGTAAAATCGACAAAACTTGCAATCGGAACCGGAAACGGAAACGACAAGACGCATGCCTACTGTCAATGTTTTGACCGGGAAGTGTCCTGCGGGTAGTCATGGCTCAAACCATGCCGTGGGAAGGTCTAAAATAAGGCTCAAGTGGCTAAAAAGGACATTTTTTCGAGCGTTGGCGGCAGACGCAACCATTACTCAAAGAAGTTTCTCTAGCCAGGGAGGTGTCAATTTCTCCGCAGATCGATCGCAGATCTACTTTGTCGCCGGCATTGCCAGCATTGGCAGAGTAGCGACCCTTTCGCTCTACCAATTAGGCATTGTTGGACATTGGGCAGACGACTTGCCTATGCTGCCTGCTTTTCCCAGCCTGCTGGTAGCAGCACCAGCCATTGTTAATAGAGTGCGATCAATCGAAGCGATAGTACTGATGGACATGCAGGTCACGGGCTGCTGCTAGACAACTCGATGGTGGCATACAGGTAAATTTGTGGTGGCTTGTCTCCACGTCTGAGCACAACACTTGGAAATATTTACACAAAAACTCTTTTTCTTGCTGTGCGCAAACGATGACCATTGTCACAAGTGAGCCGCTCCTCAGTGTCCAGCAAGTCGTCCAGGGAATTTTGTTGCTGTTTTAAATAATAATAATAATAATAATAATCGATGAAGATTTGCAGATCCTTTTCTGTCGAAAAAAATGTTTAGATATATCCTAAAACTGGCTCACTTAGTGTACAGGTACTAACTACCCAAAAGAGTTTGACAGAGTAGCTGCCAAAACAGCTACGCAATAACTCAAGGCTGTAAGTTGTTGCTTTTTTTAAAAAAAACGCAAACTCAGTTTGCTGCTTCACGGGATGACCTCGTTGTTCAGTGAATTAGAGCTGTAACCAAAGAGGTTGGGTAGGGAGGGTGGGGGCACCGTGGGAAGTTACTAAACAGAGCGCTTAGTTCACATGTACGTAATTGTAGCTTCCATTGTATATACTGTTCCAGCTTTTACAAAAAATTCTTGGAAAGCACAACTTCGTTGAAATGCAGAGACATGGAACCCTTCATGGAAAGCTGTTTCAATGTGAGCTTTACATTCACTGCATCATCTACTGTTGTGTGTGTGTGCGTGCGTGCGTTACCTAAATGAACATCCGTGAGTGAAGTAAAAGGCAAAGCATCTTACCTTAACAGAAAATAGATTTCCAACAATTGATAGTCATATAGATAATGATGTTACTTGGTTCCATAAAGTTTATGATTACTCTGTGCAAAATACGGCTTTGAGATTGTTGGTGATCAAGAATGGGTTGGTAATGTTAGTATCTTTCCAAAAGAATCTGAACAAAGATTGTCGTCTACAAGGGAATATTCCTGATTCCTTCTGACGTGTCGTCTCACGTGCTCACTCTCATAAGACCGACGTCAAGAGACGTCATTTACTGTACGTAGACTTCAGAAAACACTGTTGCACCCAGTCACATTATACTGACACCGGGCCAACCAGTCCTAGTACTGTTCCCTATTCACAAGTTTCCGCACCCCATTGAAGGATACTGTGGCCGGGGCCACTTCACATCCCACATCGAGGCTCCAGATCCTCACGTCCGCTTACTAGTTAGGTGATGGCTGGGTCTCGAAAGAGACTCGCCTTCCATCAGGAAGATGAATGGAGGAAGTAACAAAAAGGTGAAATCTCCTCGGTTATCGGTTGCAAAACCAACAAAAGAGTTTGACACAGATGGCGGTTAATTAATGTTTCCTCCACAAACTACTTTGAATGGCGAGTGACCATGTGAACCACCTTTCCAACTTCATTTCCCGTGCTAATGACAAAAATTAGAAAGATTGCCTGGCAGCAGTATAAAAACTAAAATGCCCACCAAACAAAGTTTTTTGTTGTTGTTGTTCTTTTCGTTTCATTGATTAAAAACCTACTGTCCAAAATCCAACGCCTCAGGGGTCATACGAAAGACCGAAAAGCTACATACAACCACGGAAAGCCACGGTTCAAGATGTAAATAAAAGGTTTAAAAAAAGGCACATTTCGTATCAAAATTCACTTTTATGAGTATCTGATAGACCCGAAATGTACCGTTTTGTCGTACATTTTGAAGTTATGTGTCTGAACATAATTAATTAATCGTAAACTCGTCTGCTAGTGTAAATACCCCTTAAGCGTTCCTTGAGAATCAAGCTGCTCTTTCCTGTTTCCAAGAAAATCGTATACTTCAGCTGGTCTGGTAAAACCTGCTGTATCGACTAATGTAATCCAACGACTGGTAATTTCGAAGATTATAACCGGCGATTGTGGAATTTTTTATCTGCTTTGAGTGCACGCGCATGCTCACGCACAAGCACGCACACGCACGCACGCACGCACGTAAACACACACCCATACACACAGTTTGATTCCCTCTGAAATGCCGGTGGCTAAGAAACATGCGGATATGGGTAGCCTCCACACTTTGCAGGTGGTCGTATCCGGGTGACCGTTCCAAGAACACATTTTGAAAAAGAATCACGTTTCTCCCTCCTCAACAGCGGCTCCATCAGGCTAAAATGCAGTCTGCAAAGCTAAATCACCTACTGAATAAGGATCCGCCTGCAACATACCCAGTAATACGCCAGTCTAGGGAGCTGAAGTATGGCAAACAGCAGTCTTGCCCAGTTTCGTGTTCATTACAGCCCCCCCCCACCCCAGCCATGCTGTCAACCCTAGCATCAGGGCTATTCATACCAGTTCGCGGTTCAAACCAGAGGAGTTGGGGTACCTCAACACCCGAGTCAAGATGAAAGGTCCTTTAAATCCCGACAAAAGAAAAAGAACGAGAAAAAAAAGACGGAATTGAGCAAGACGTCTTCAAGGATGACATTTCTTGGAGTACGAGAATGAGAGGAGCATAACGTTGATTTTAAAAACTAAGAAAACAAATAAACAAACAAATCCAGAGCAACAGAAGAACGTTACAGCAATTACACATCCACGAAATGCAAAACAAAACCTCTATGTTATGAAAATCTATCCATAAGGAAATACGAAGACAAAAGGGATTTTAACTTGTCACATTTAAGAGACAAATTATTATGTTATCGCTTTTAGTAGTTTGACGACCTGTGATATTTAAAAAATACCCTTTAATAAAAACAAATGAGGACAGAGCGCTTAAACTATCAAATTATCACTCCAACAGCAAGTACTTGAAACGCTTAACATAACCGTATGCAGACACATGTGACCAAGGGAGCTTACCGTACCCAAACACGTGGCAAAGAGAGGGTCAAAATAAAGGAACTTTTTGAGGATCTGCCAAGTTCCCTTCTTTCGACCCTCTCTTTCACAAAGGAATGAAGTAACTACAAAAGTCAGCAAAGAAATGGAAGACATCTTTCCAAAAGGCATTTTGAAATTGTTGGAAAAAAAGTTGAAATTGTATTATCTGTGGATAGGTAATAGTCAAGAGATGTTTCCAGCTAGCTTTTGAAGGGCAAAGTTTCCTTATCCGTGTAACCTTTAATGCTTTATGAAAGCTGTTGTTGTATAGAACTGTAAGACACCCCCACCCCCACCCCACCCCCCCACCCCCCACACACACTCAACCCTACGAGTACGTCATTACCCAAGTGGTTTTTTTTTCACTCTTTAGCTTTTACTCCCCCAAATAAACTCAAGGGTTCCATTTAATCTGTAAGTGGGGCATATAGCGTGTGGAGCATCTTTCGGCTACGCCAGTCCATACCGCAATAGTTTTATCATAATTTATATTTAAGCCTGAAAGTAGAGCAAAGTTTTCTAGTTTTTTTATAGCCCTTTCAAAAGATTTCTGGGAGCTGTTCAGAAAAAGCGACATGTCATCGGCACATTGTGAAATCAAGGATTCTCTATTTTCAACTTTTATATCCTCGATATCAGTTTTGTTTCTTAAAAATGAAGGCAAGAGCTTCTACATCTATTAAGAAAATATAGGGCGAGAGGGGATCACCTTGTTGGTAGCCACGCTCAACAGGAAAGCGGCGAGAGACCTGACCATTCACAACAACACAAGATTCGATATTGCTATAAAATACGCTGATCTATCTACAAATATCCGGCCCAACATTAAACGGTTTTAGTTTTTCTGGATAAAAGAGTGAGCAACTGTGTCAAAGGCTTTTTCGAAGTCTACCAATAGTAGTAGTCCTTGCTTTGTATACTTTTGAGTGTGTTGTAATATGTCATAGATCAATCGAATGTTATCTGCGGTAGACCTTCCAGACATGAAGCCCCTCTGGTCTTCGTGTATGATAAATGGCATGACTCGTTTAATTCTGTTAGCCATGCATGAGGAGGCAATTTTGTAATGTGCATTTAGTATGGAGACTGGACCCCAGTTTTTTTTAGAAAGGTTTTTTGTTTTTCTCCTTTTGGTATGAGCGTAATTAATCCTTGTCTCTGTGAAACAGACAGCATATCAGTTTTGAAGCCTTCATTTGGAGATCAAATTAAAAAATCCTTAAATCTTTCCAAAAATAAATATAAAAAATTCCGCTGGAAAGGCGTCGTTACCTGGGCTTTTAAAATTTTTAAGTCCTCTAGCAGCTTCTTTTTCTGTTAATGGTCATTCTAGACTCTTTTTCATCTTCTGTTAATATGGGGAACGACTCGATTTTTAAGTTTTGCATTCAGATTCTTCTACAGTTGTATAAGTCTCTGTAATATGTTTTGCATTCCTCCATAATTAGTTTTTGCTCAGATAAGATCTCCCCATCTTATTTTTCTATATAATTAATTAGTTTACTTACACAATGCCGTTTCTCTAAATTACAATTACCCATCTTGCTTTGGCCCTTAGCCTAACACCTTCCATTTTAATTTCACTAATAGTTTGAAGTTCATTGGTAAGCGCTTCAAGGTGTAATATATTACGATTGGTCAGGTTTCCCTCAAGTTGTTTTATTTGGGTTTAAGGTCGCTTTCTTGTTCATCTTGTTTTCTCTTCTTATTTGATGCATATGCGATGCTAGCTCCGCGTATTTGCAGCAGTAATGTTTCAAAAAATAATTGGTCTCTTATCTGCAACTGGAAGTCGAAAGGATGAATTTCTTCAAGTGCTTCTAAACAATAAGGTGTAGCTGTTTATTGCCCTTTGGTTTCAGTAATAACTTGTTTTACTAACTTTATATATGCTGGGTTAAAAATGAAAAAGGTTGGCTGGTTGGAGAAACATGTCCGCCGTCTTTTGCCATGAGCGGTGTTCAAGTAACAATCGGCAATAATGATGGATTGTTATTTCTGTAGGTAGTGGACACAGGACAAAAGTGGGGGGGGGGAGGCAGCAACAGAAAACCAGCAGACAAAGGAGAAAAATCAAAATTCGAAGACCAAAATCATTTACAAAAACAGGTCACCTCTAACAAGGCCAGCGAGTAATTGGACGGATAACACGGTGCTCTCTGTCTTTTAAAAAAAATAGAGTCCGGGTATATAGACAGTGCTGTCAAAACGAGTCGGCGTTTACATTGTAGCCCCTCAACACGGTAGGCCCTGAGGCCAACTTTTAAAAAAAACCGACACAATCCGACCTGACAAGACCTTAAACAAAAATGATTATAATTATATTCGATCTAAATCCACCGTCTGTCATGCTGGGACTCTGTAGAACAAAAAGAACCTCCATCGATCACATTTAAGCAAAAAAATCGAAGCCAGTTACAAAGACGCAGAGTTTTGGGCTTGTCCTGTTGAAATCTTTTGAGAGAGACAAGAGAGATTGTAGTCATGAGTGATAGCTCTTCTGCGTGAAGATACTACTTGTTGATACTATTAATACTGTTTGCTCTTGTTTGCGTGGTTTTAATTTCTATATGCCCCTCCGAGGTCATGAATAAACATTGTCTTTCTTTGCCATGAGTAATTCTTCAGTAATTGGGAAGCACACCCTTTCGTTTCTAAACAGCTTTTGAAATTCGAGGAGCGTTGACAGGGGCAGGAAAGAGGAGCTTGGTGTCACCGACAAGAGCCTATACGTAAGGAAGGCTTACGAGAGCATCGGCGTTGACTTGTTCACGCGAAGACCACAGACGCCTGGTTCAAATCACAAACCGCACGAGAACTACACGTTTATGCCGTCTGATGGGTACCAGCAATCGTTCACATTCAGTTCTAAGAAACTGTAGTTTTCATTGTCAATTCAGTATAACAATATGAAGACGTCAAGGAACCACCAATGTAGCGTTGTGTAGAGCGAGTCATCGGGACGGGTCATCGGCCCCAGATATAATATTAAAAAAGGTCGACAACACGTAGACGTCACGGCACCAGATATAATATTAAAGTGTCGACTGCAGGTAGACGGTCGTGTGTCCAGCAGGCCGCGCGAATGTAGAATTATGAAGGTCACGACACCAGAATGTAATATCATTCAGAACGACGTCACGGCACCACAAATACAAATACTTTGGTTGTAGTTCAGTTCTTTTATTCTTCGGCAGATGTAATTCCGAATAGCGGCCGGCTTACAAACTTAATCGATCGCCATATCTCTCAGACTATCCTGCTTCATCAGTCTGTCTACCACTGTATCTATTAATTCCCACTAAAGTTTATATACCTATGTATTCACTGTTAACTTCCCACGCCTTGTATGTGCAGATGTGCGTGTGATTGGCATGTGGACAGTGCCTGTTGGGAACTACAACTTCGATGTTTATAGTTAACTGAGTGCATTGCAGGTCATTCCCCAGCCCTGTCAAAAATCCCATATCATTTCCTAAACTGTTCTCTAACACTACACCTAACTAGCATCTTTATTACCTACAACACGCATATTGTTATATCAATCAATCAAATTCGAACTCCTTTTGTGCTTCTGTGGGGCATTATCTGCCTAAGAGAGTCCTCCAGGAGTCTCAGTCTTGCTAACTGTCCCTACGCAGGGCCCATCGTTTTGCTATATCAAGTACCGTCTGCAATTTTTACAAAAGAAATACTTGATGCTGAAACTGTGTAAATACACAAGCTGAAGTACTAATTAAAATGGAGGCCACTTTGCTTCAGTAATTTAATGGTGAAGGGGTGAGGAGTTAGGAAGGAGGAAGAATCCTGCTAAGAGTGTAGCTGGCGCCTGATTCGAATACTAAAGATGTCGAATTACACCTATACCTCCACCGGTGTTCCCAACATCTCAAGCCTCAGTGCGAGATGTTGAATTTAAAAATATACAAATTTCCACAAAACTGGCTGCCATATCAAAATTTAATTTTTGGCTGATAGTCTCCCAGAGAGACTGTCGCCGGCAATGCCAGCACTGGCAGCGTTGTGAAGTATACAACCAATCAGAAATCTCCGGCAGGGTAGCGTGTTCTCGAATACCTACCATGGCAGAATAAGGAAATTATTCGGTTTCCTTGCATAAGGGGCCTGGAGGGCAAGTATTATATTAAGAAGTATTAAGAATTCGACACCTTTAGTATTCAAATCAGGCGCCGGCTGGCCTTCAGATTTTCGAGTACAGATGAACTATTCTGGTTGGAGTTCGCCAGTAAGATCAGAAAAAGGTCCCTCACACAGGAGGGACTTAGAAAATTCTTGCAACAGGAAATACCTGAAATTCCTAAACTCTTAGCAGGATTCTTCTTCCCCTGTGAACGCTCCTCGAAATTCGACCCGATTGCAACACTATCTGCCATGGCAAGAGGATCTCAGTCTCTGTCTTGTTTTGTTTTGGGGTTTTTTTTTGGGGGGCGGGGTTTTTTCTATACGCAACTGTTCGGCTGTACCTGTATAAATGTGCCAGTCGAGGCCTGACAGTCCCACCTTGAAGCAGCGGAGTCGTGCCGTCGTGTTCACGCCGATTGAACTCTAACGCCATCATGGATAAGACTCGACAACGTGTAAGTTGGTAGCAGTTGTCTCTGTCTTGTTAGCCGGCACAGGGTGTAGTTTTCTGTATCTCAGTTAAATTCCAACTAAAACTGTTTGCGGAATGGTTGCACGTAAAGTGATCGCTTAAGAAGCAGTACTGAGACACTCCTTTACTTCAGATTCATAAGCTTGCCGTGAAGGAAAACGATCATCAACAAAGCTCGATGGAAGAGCACTCGCGAGTGTGCACCTCCTCAAACATGTGAGAGAGAGAGAGAGAGAGATCTGTGTGGGTGGGTATATATACATATGCGGTACAGCGCATGCACATATAGTTGCGAAGTATGAAAAAGCTGCAATTTTGTCAATTTAAGGCACAGAACACATGCATTGGTCTGTGCATATATCGTTTTTCCTTTTGCTTCTATCTTCTCTCTCTTCTTCCTCTGTGTGTCTTTTTTTTCCTCTTATTTCCTCCTTTCTTTCTGTCTTCACTGACTTGTCTTATCCGAATTCTTCGCTCATTCTTTTACTACCTTCATTGCTGTTTTTCCCTCTCCTTAATTTTTTTCTGTCTCCATCTAAATGTCACACAGGCGGCCAAGAGGGAGCAAACTCCGGGAGCCATCGAACTTGGTTCTGGAAACAGGAACCCAGAAACCAGCGAATCCAGCGAACCCAAAAATTCCCAGGAAGAAACGTTAATACAGTACTTTGTGAAAACTTGCACCATTCAGGGACCTGGCAAGATAAAAAATGCCAATAATTTATTCCAAAAGGTAAGAACACGAATATCCTTTGAGAATTACCCCCTACCTGGTACATCGAGTACCCTGAATGACGCGTTAACACAGCTCGACCAAATCGTGTACAACCAGTCGTCACGAACTAATCCAACACGGCATGGAAGACTTTTCTAACTTTAAAAATAATTACTATCCAACCACCTTCTTCTACATATAAAAGCTCTTCCTTGTATGTGATAATAATATAATTTCCTGTTTCTGACCCCTTACAAAAATCGCCCATGTTCGATACGACACGACAAACCATGACATGAAGATCTTCAGGAAACTGCAACGTTTTCAGTGGTGACCCTAAGAGATTAGTATATTTTACGAAAGACGGTATTTTCTGCGCTTTATCAAAGTCTCGTACGCATGAGTCAACTTTAAAATTCCGGGTCAACATGCTGCGCGCGCGAGAGTATGTGTTGTCCACGCACCCGAACGGCAAAAAGTGTTGAATGCGCTGAATTTCCACGACCACTGGGAGGCGTCCTGCAAAGATCGCTTTTAATGTGTGGTCCACGCGGTGTGTGAACCGCGGTTCAGTCGCTCGGACACAATCGGAAATGACTTGATTCAAAGGGGGGGGGGGGATTGACAATTGGACTGAATCGGAAATGTTAGACAAATTTGTGCGCTCTCTCTTTCTCTCTCTCTCTCTCTCTTGCGCGCACACGCATACACACAATCGCTCAAACTGGCACTGCACGTACACACGCAAGCAGTACACTTGCAAATGCACTCGGTCATCCACACCTGTACTGACGCACACACGTACGCGCTCACACAAATACATGCATCTATACACGCAAGCACACAAAACGCGCGCGCATGGCCGCGTACGCAGACACACAAAAACTAGCACACACGCAATCACGTGCACACTAAAGCACACACAAACGCACTCACACAAGCGCACGAATACAAAGCGCCATGCCTAGCTTTGGAATCATCTACCTGGAGGTCTGGTCCGATTTTCGTCGATTCTTAACTGGTAAACACATCCGTACAATCGGTGGTACATGATCAGTAACAATTGGTTTGTTTCTTCATGTAATCGATGGAGGTTCGCTTTTGAACCAATATGTGTTACAGACCCCCAGCATGTGGCATTGCACCTCCAATTGCCACTTTTTACGATCCTTACTCGTAGAGTCGTAAAAACAATAAGAATCGAGTTTTTTTGTTTTGTTTTGTTTTGTTTTGTTTTGTTTTTTGTTTTTTTGTTTTTTGTTTTGTTTTGTTTTGTTTTTTGTTTTGCTGTGGTTGATGCATAAAGGTCCTTATGCCAATCACCCCAATGTCACGAAAAATATATTGTACAGTCTCAGCATATCACATTTGGGTCCGACTGTCACCTTTCTTGATCAAATTGGGTCCGATAATTTTCATCGATTCCTTACCAGTGAAAAACATGCAGTCTGGCGCATATGATCGGTAGCAGTCGACTTTGATTTTTTTTGCTGAAATTTGATCGATTTTTTGGTACCAATGTGTGGGAGATCTCAACATTGTAACGTTTTAGTCTTGTTCTGAACCTGGATGTGCGCCTGCGCACTTACAGCGGAAGTAGAGTAGAAGCCTATAACAGGTAGAAGCCTATAAAAGCGACTGACACGCACCAGATGCACACGCTTTTTCAACAAAAAGCCGACCGTGTGAAAATACCCACATTTAATTAACTCACAATAAATGATTAACGTGTAACTGATGAGAATGGTGGATGTTCTGAGACAATGGTATGCTGTGAAAATGTTCACATCGACCACAAATGTCAGAGTCACAACGCTTGCGTCAGCACAGTACACACGACTTAGCTCTCGCGCAGGATAGCACAGTCCGCGCGTGTGCTCGGGCTGGTGACGCTGTGGTCGATGTCTTCTGATGCGTAGTGAAGATGATCACGGTTGAGCGGTAATGCGGATATTCACGTGACGGGTGACGAAGTGAAGACGATGGCGAATGGAGAACGAGGTGTCGAACTAGAACTAAGAAGAAGGCGGCGGAACAGCGAAACGACGAAGTAAGAATAGGCTGAACAGGAATAGTCGACGAAACAGGAATAGTCGAACGAAGAATAGGCGCATAGGCGAAAGAAGAGTAGGCGAAACAGTCCTCCTAAAACACAGCAGAACTGTACACATCAGCGCGGAAACTTTTGTCGGGTCGTGCGACGGTTAACGCTGCGACCCGGACAAAAGTAGACCACGCGACACTTTCACAACTTAAATAGTCTAACTCTTCGCTAATAAAATTTTGCAACACGTAGCATTCACAATCGCAAAACCACTAAGTGCTTTGAGGCTAGGCGTTAAAAGACGGCGCAACCAACTGACATATGCATTCATTCGGTAGAAAGGAAATTCTTAAGCATGATTCCATTCACACATGTTGCAACTACAGTAGTTGGATTACCAGACGACTAGCTTCGCCGCACGGTGATGTAGAACTTGCGTGCCTGGGCAGCTTCCAGCGGTCAGCTCCTGTTGGGAGTCGGTTGTGACGGTTAACAGCGCAGCGTACAGAAATGCGACCTGTCTGGCTTGTAGTGCGATGGTCTGATCCCAGTCCTGGACGTTGACTCAAGAACAGAAGCGTTGCCGTCACACCTGGATTTTCGCCATATAAACAAATTCTGACGTCACGCGAAGAATCCGATCGCATGAAGTTACGCGTTGACAATGAATGGACAGATGACACTATACCGTGAACTAGATTCGTCACAAACATACAGGTCCTTCTTTTTTCAATCAGGTCAGGTCTGCGTTTTTGGTAACTGGCTTCCATTTTTTAGAGCACTGCCTGTATTTACATCTTACTTTTTTATTTCTACCTGAGGAAGTTTCTAACTAGAAAAACCATGCAGACGTATTTGGTTGCTGTTGCGCTATTTCTCAGCTTCACCAAATGCACATCAAATATAGATTGTTGGTCTTGTGAACACCCAGCCTCAGGTCGCCTTTGTTATTAAATAACCAATGACAAAACTAAAAAAAAAACGTTAAGAAATCCTTCAGTAAACAAAATACTACTTTTTTGGTTCATTGGATGAAATTTGTTGGACGGCTTCCCTTCTTCCTTTTTCATTCTTTTTCTTTCCTTTATTTCTCGGATTGTTTGCCCGAACTATATTTAAAACAAGAGAGAGAGAACCTTGTTATCCGTCCACTTACTCGCTGGCCTTCTTAGAGGCGACCTGTTTTTGTAAATCATTTTGGTCTTTGGATTTTGATTTTTTTTCTTCGTCTGTTGTTGCTGCCTTTTTCTTTCCTTTTGGTCCTGTATCCACTACCTACAGAAATAACCATCCATCATTAGTGCCGATTGCTACTTGAACACAGCTCATGACAGAAGACGATGGACATGTTTCTCCATCCAGCCAGGCTTTTTCATTTTTAATTCAGCCTTTGTGTCCAGGCGACCTTTTAGCTTACTGTTTGATGTATTTCGTCCTTGGGGAAAACTTCCACCTTAAACTTTCTCGATGTATGGTCAGGGTGCAAACTCGGTGTGCTGAGTTATATACTTGCCCCTGTTGTTCGGTACTTAAGAGATAAGATAAAGCGAAAATGGACAAGTTAGCCGTATTTTCTATGAACTGCAGAGGACTAGGAGATTCAATGAAATGAGAGGATGTGCTCCATTTTAAGGAAATGTAAAAAATATAACATATATTGTATTCAAGAAACGCATTTCACTCAAAACTTAGAGCGTATTGTTAGACCCAAATGGGGATATAATGTTTATTTTAACTCTTTTACTTCGAATGCGAAGGGACTGGCTATTCTAATAAATAACAATTTTGACTGTAAATATACAAATCTCTACAACGACCCTGGGCAAAAATTATATGATACTACACATGACACTGACGACTCCGACTACTCTCTGGTTAATGTTCACGGGCCAATTACCGATAGTCCACAATTGTATGACCAGCTTAGAAATAAACTCAGTACACTTGGAAAAGGTTATATAATTATGTGAGGCGACTGGAACTTGGTACTGAACCCCATCATCGATTATCACAACTATAAACGAGTAAACAGCCCAAACGCACGGAAAAAGGTAGCTGACATTATCGATGACTTCATTGACATTTGTCGAGAGATGCATCCCGACATCAAAGGGTTTACGTGGAAAAAGCGAAATCCTTTACAAGTGGCCAGACTTTTTTTCTACTATCAGAAGATTTTATTAGACATGGTTACTTCAGCGAAGATTGAATTATCCTACAGACCCGATCAGTCCCCCGTTACGATCTGTCTTCAATTAGGTCGAAAACAAACAAACAAACAAAGAACATTTTCCAAATTAAGCAAATCTCTGTTGAAAGACGAAGCATATATAAAGTTAGTAAAAGAAGTTATTACTGAAACTAAAAGGACAATACACAGCTACCCATTTTTGTTCAAAAGCATTTGAGGAAATTCCTCCTTTCGATCTCCAGTTGCAGATAAGAGACCAATTTGAAACATTACTGCTGCAAATACGCGGAGCTAGCATCGCATATGCATCAAATAAGAAGAAAAAACAAGATGAACAAGAAAGCGACCTTAAACCCAAATAAAACAACTTGAGGGAAACCTGACCAATAATAATATATTACACCTTATAGCTCTTACCAATGAACTTCAAACTATTAGAGAGAGGAAAATGGAAGGTGATAGGATAAGGGCCAAAGCAAGATGGGTATTTAATTAAAAATACTTTTGTAATTTAGAGAAACGACATTTTGTAAGTAAACTAATGAATTATACAGAAAAAGAAGATGGGGAGATCTTATCTGATCAAAAACTAATTATGGAGGATCGCAAAACATACTACAGAGACTTATACAACAGTAAAAGGGGCGAACTGCAAAACTTTGAAATCGAGTCATTTACAGACTTTAAGTTCCCCGTATTAACAGAAGGACCATTAACAGGAAAAGATCTTTTTCGAACCCGCTCTACTTTTAGGCTTAAATATAAATTATGATAAAACTGTTGGGGGATGGATTTGCATAACCAAAAGGTGCTCCGCACGCTATATGCCCCACCTACAGATTAAATGGAAACCAGATACATTCCTAGTCCTGTGGCTTGTCTACACATCTGAGGACAACACTTGGAAACTTTTTTTCTTGCCGTGCGCAAACGGTGACCATTGTCACAAGTGAGCCGCTCTTCGGTCCAGCAAGACGTTGAGGGAATATTTTTTGCTTGATGATGATGATGATGATGATGATGATGATGATGATGATGATGATGATGATGATGATGATGATGATGATGATGATGATGATGATGATGACGATGATGATTAGCGATGAAGATTTGCAAATCCTTTTCTGTAGAAATAAATGTTTAAATATAACCAACACTGGCCCACTTAGTGTACAGGTACTAACTACCCAAAAGAGTTTCACAGAGTAGCTGCCAAAATAGCTACAAAATAACGCAAGGCTGTAAGTTGTTGCTTTGTTTAACCGCAAACTCAGCTTAGCTGCTTTACGGGATGACCTCATTGAACAGTGAAGTAGAACTGTCACCAAAGACGTTGGGTCGGGAGGGTGGGGGCACCGTGGGAAGTTACTAAACGGAGCGCTTAGATCACATATACGTTATTGTAGCTTCCATTGCATATACTGTTTCAATGGTTTTTTTTAAAAACTTTTTTGGGGAGACGCACAACTTAGTTTGAATGCAGAGGCATGGAACTCTTCACTGCAGGCTTTTTTCAATGTCAGCTTTACATTCACTGCATGAGCTACTGTTGCGTGTGTGCGTGTGTACGTGCGTGCGTGTGTGACCTAAATGAAAATCCGTGAGTGAATCTTACGTCATGTGAGCAATAAGCTCTTTTAGCTACACTTAGCCTGGCCAGGTGATATCTTCTCCAGATCATCAGAACTGTTGTCTAGTCTTCTTACAACAAGTCACTAGAGAGTGCCGTCGCAATCCCTCATCATGTACCAAGTCACTTTAGAGCTAGTGAAAGGGAATTAAAAAGCAGTTACGGGAGATCGAGATGGAAGACAACAATTAAGAGTGAGGTAGATCATTATTTCTTAAAAAAGTATCTAAAGCGAAATATATCAATCTGTCAGTGTTTACGTCTTCTTGCTTACATTTCTGGGTAGCTTGCATGTGAGTTCGTAGCCGTAGTTCCCGGTATAAGGGTTGTCGTACGGTCCTTACGCGCTGTGTATTTTATGTGCAGCATTGCTTATGAGCACAGGAGATAAGAACGCGCATGCAAGTTAACTGCAGATTTGTTGTTGTTGCTGGATTTTTTTTCTCTGTTGCAGGTGATGTGGGCAGTTTTTCTCCTTGTCGCTACTGGTTTAATGATATACCAGTTGGTGGATAAATTTAAGGTGAGGGAGCGAGCGAGCAAACGAACGAATGAAAAGGAACGAACGAACGAACGAACGAACGAACGAACGAACGAACGAGCGTCCGAAAATGTCTTCTGGCCATTATTCCAAAATGTAATCAGCATGTAGCAGTCTATCACGAAACAATGTCATTCTATTTTATGTAACAAGTGGTTTAGTTATTTGGGTGAGCACCTCTAGGTCTAGTTAATCACAAATTAGGCGTCCGCTTCCGAGGCCGAGTGGTTGTTCGTGGCTTTTCGGTCTTTCGTATGACTCCTGAGGCGCTGGATTTTGGACAGTAGGTTTTTAATCAATGAAATGAAAAGAACAAACAAAAGCTTTCTTTGGTGGTGTCAGAAACCGGATTGACCAACAAAACTTTCTTCTCTTTAATTTAATTTATTGAAGGTGTGTATGTCTGAATGCGTGTTCGTGTTCGTGTTCGAATTTTATTAGACGCCTCAGTCAACTCGAAAAGAAACACAAGCGTGGATCTATTTCGACCTTTTACTTTCAAACAATACGAAATTATTATAAATGACACACACACTAATTAGATACACAGCCACGCAATCCCAAAGAAGGTACTTGGTCGATAAATGAGTTCTGCAACAACTCTAGTTTCCACGGTTCACTCACAGTTCACAGTTCACGCTTTGACAGCGTCAGACAAGTTCTTGTAGATCAGAGTCGAAAACGTTTACGACGATATGTGGAGAAGGGCGATGATCTAAAAGACAAGCGAGGAAACTGAAAACGGCGGCGAACAGAAGACTAGCGATGTTGTTGAAACCGTAGATGATATGTAGACGGCGATGATGATACTGGAGACGGCGGCGAGCTTAAGGACGAGCGATGTTGTGGAAGATGGCGATGATACGTAGACGAGCGATGATACGAACCACGGGTCCAGTAGTGGTTGGCGAATGTTTAACTACAGTTCTTTTCATAGCAAGTCAATATTTCCACGTTTAGTTCAATCTAACTATTCAATCTCTCCTTCTTGCATTCATACGTTGACGTTTCATGTACATTCAGACAAGTGTATTAACTTCTTCTCAACTTGGGTTCCTTGTCGTTTGGCTTTCTGGAATCAGGGACAAACTCGGCAAATCCGCGGATTCCTACGTGTTCTATAAATGTGCTTCCTTAGCACTACTGTCCGTAAGCCCTAGACGCTCTAGCGGACGAGATCTCAGATCTTCAACTCGTAACTACCAGAGCTCGACTCTGCCATAGTTACTCGAAATGTATAACCTCTCGGGGAAATACACAGAACTCCAATTCTGTTACGCTGGGTTCCAGTTCTCGGACTTGAAACCTATGACTATACTTCGAGTTTGTTGCTATAAGGCTCTCGACACCTTTGATAGCAGACCACGGGCTTACTAATGTCAACGGTTCTTGATATCACTCCATGGTGTAAAATGGAGAAGCAAAGCTTGGGACTGCTGCCGGCCATAATATACTATCCGGTCATGTGATGTCTAAATCCCATAATATTTGGTTGTTCGAGAACATTCTAGAAGGTTCGTTTCTACTGTCACAACTTGGGAGATTTATTTCTGCTCTTGACGGCTTGTCTCCTATTCTCGCTTACACGACCACCGTCAAGAGTGTGACATATGCGTAGGTGGAAATATCACTGTATTACTAAAGTTAATTAATATGATTTCTTAATCATATGGCCGAGCCCCCACCACCTACAGTCTCCCATAAAGAACAACAAAAGACTGTAATACAGTGAACACAGAATAGAAGAATGTATTGTTGATATAAACAGCGAGTATTTACAATCAAGACAATATATGTTACAACTCGTTTCAACTCTAGGGGTCTCGCAATTTCCTTCTGTTTGAGCTAGGTCTACTATAACATCTAATACCAACCTACATCACCCGCCTCGCCATTAAACATAATGACAAACCACGTACCTCAATCTCGCCTTTGCTTAAGAGAAAACGATGACCCCGTGATGCATAACACTCACAGAACACAACACTCGTTCCCGAATGCTTCTTGCAGTCCGCACGACAGTCTGTACGTTGGAGCGTTGGATACCCTGAAGACCTCTTGAACACTTCCACGTAACAGCAGACTTCGATGCTGACGATCACACACGCCACAGAGGATATGACGTTTTCCAAAGGCTGAAACACAGCCCTTTGAGCTCACCCCAAGAGCTCGGTTACAGGCAGCCTCCTTGTAAGGCTGGACCTTCGCCCCCTACTTCAGACGGTTGTTTTGTCCGCGGTCTTCGGTCTACCGTCTCCCTCCTTTACGTTCTGCAGTCCTCTCCCACCAGGTCAGCGTAGAGGTTTCCCACAGCAGAGGAGCACGTGCTGCTAGAGTCTCACACCAGTCTGGAGGTATCCAACAACCTCGCAGAGTCCCTTGAGCTATGCAACTGGTCTACTCAAGCCGCGTGCTGTCGCTGCTAGACGAGACACCACAAATTCTGCAGCTGAATCCTTCAGCCTTCAGCAGACTTGTACCACAAGAGATGTATGTCTCACCACAGCAGCTCTTCTTCACAGGAGTTCAGGCTAACAATGCCCTCACTGTAGATTTGGCTGAAGATGTCCTCTCACAGGATTCTTGGGCACAAGACGTTCTCTCACAGGAGATTTAGGCAGAAGATGTCCTCTCACAGGATAGTTGGGCGGAAGATGATTTGACGGCCTAAGCCAGTCCTTTTATTCTCAACTTTCGTCCGTAGATTCTTTCATTCACACACATTCGGTCAACAAGGCGGTTACATGTATCAACCAATCAGGCCAGAGACAGCAGAAGCCACACCCTGTGTCAACTACAAAGACACGCCCCTAAGTGGACACCTAGAGTGGACATAGCTACCCCCTCTCCTTCCTGGTTGTTTACACCCATCGGCTACATCAAAGCCCTTGGTGCTCGATACTACGCATCAGCAGGTTCCCCCAGATACATAATCCTCCCCTGCCCAAGTAACCCGCACCTGGCCAGCCCGACACCTGCACTGGTCCCTTCCCAGCTGTGCCTCAGGGCGAGTAACACCTTACCCCTCGCTTCTAGAGCCAGCTCCCCTGATCAGAGGTGTGAACAGGAACCTAACCTGGGCTGGTGATGACGTGAGCGGCTAGATGGCGGCTTGAACTAAGGGATAATGGACCTTAATTAGGGACTGAGGGTCGTGGATGGGTCACACCTAGAATCTATGGTGCAATATCCTTGACCCACCAGACCCCAAAACGTGACATCTACTGACTCAGCAAGTTTTGCGCCTACGCAGTACTTTTTTCTTAAAGTCGCAGTGAAACGCGGGAAAGAATATACCTGTCATTATACCAGTCGCTTCTTTGTTAGGTTTGGCTTGGTAGCTGCTCTAGGACTCGGGTTAATAAACAACAGGTGACAGATTAATTCCAAGGGATATATAAGCGTTTAAAATTTGAATTGTGTTATCATAACACCATTTCCTTTGGCTAGCCAATATCCTCGGTTTCTGAGCGCAAAAGTATTTCACAAAAGACAAAATACCAAGGAGGTCTAACAGTTTATCAGTGTCACAGTATATTGACTTGGTTTTAAAGGTCAACCAACAGTATCTGAAAAACGAGAAATTAAAATTCTGTTAAGTAAGGCGAAAGCCATAACAGCCCCTGTGAGGAATAGAGAACCGGATCACCGAATGGTTAGAGAGCTGACCTCCAAACCAGAGGCTATTGGTTCGATACCCATGCGCCGCACCACATTCATTCCCCAAGTTAACCCAGGTGGGAGGGGAGTGGTCAGGGAGGATAAGACAGCGAAGGAGATGAGATGAACATCGCACTCACGATGCTGCCCAGAGAACAGTGGAGGTGTATGGGACCTCCTATAACCTAAAACAGGTCACGGGACAAACTTTACCTTTACCATTGTGACCTATTTCCACACTAATGCCAATAAGGCAGGAGAGTTTATGTCACCTTCTTTCATACCCTGAGGGCAGTTTTTAAAAAGAATTTTAAGTCAGCACTCAATAAATAAAAGATTTTTTTTAAAAATGGGACACTAGACTGAGACAGACAAGGACAAGCGAAAACTGCATTGTGTGTGCGTGCGTGCGTGGGCCTGTATGTGTGTGATAGAGAGACTCTCTGTGTGTCTGAGTCCACCACTGCATTTTAAAAAAAATTTAAGCGGTTTTTGTGGGTGGGTGGTGTTACACGTTAGCGTGTCACCCCCTCCCCAGACCAGGCTCATTGTCGTCGGCAATTATTGTCTGTTCCGCAAAACGTGTTTTCTGTAAATCGAACCACCACGTATATACTCGGGTGTGCGAGGGTTTATGTGCATTCACGGCAGTATAAATGTAACGATGCACTTGCTGGGCTTTTCTCTTACCTCCAACCTCCACCTTTGATTTTAGCAATACTACCGGTGGGAGATCAGGACAGACGTCAGCTTAGGCTTCACCCCTCTGGCTCTGCCTGCAGTCACTGTGTGCAACCTCAACCGCGCCCGTCTCTCACAAGCTTCCAAGCTGTCGTGCCCCTTACAGCAAACCCTCTACGTGCCTGAGGACTACCAAAACCCTGTACGAACTAGATGCCTGTCGCGAGAACAGCAGACCAAGTCTCTAACAGCGTCTTTCAGAACAGTCGTGAAGCTACTAACAGATGCAGTTCACGGCAGCGTGGAATTTTGTTTTTTCTTCGACTGCTTGCTTTCATGCCACATCTTTTTTACGGCTTCGACCTTCTGGAAGTGCTGTGTGGGACTGTGTCTGCGGTACTCACTAATGATCTGCGTGTTCGCTGAATATTTATTTGTTAATATGTAGGTGTATGTTCAGCTTGTAAACAAGTTAGTTGAGTTTAAAAGTCGTAAGACACTAGCGTCAAGCTATTCTGAAGCGTCAGTAGCATTAGTAGTATCTTATTCAATGGACAATCCCAACAAGGTACTGGCAGCGCTAGACATACCCGTATGCTGACGTATGCAAACAAGGGAGCCTACCGTACCCATACACGTAGCAAAGAGAGAATCGAAAGTAAGGAGCGTGGCAGATCTGCCACGCTCCTTACTTTCGATTCTCTCTTTACTTTCGATTCTCTCTTTGCTACTTGTATGGGTACGGTAGGCTCCCTTGTTTGCATACGTCAGCATACGGGTATGTCTAGCGCTGCCAGTACCTTGTTGGGATTGTCCATTGACGATTTTATAGCGCTCTGTTCTCATTTGTTCTTTGTTAAGTATCTTATTCGCCAGTGCGCAGTTGTATCCTGAAATCCTTCATTTACGTATTTGATGCCACTCCAGCCAATCAAAACTTGGCTTGAATAAAGACAAGGCCCGACGTGTGTTCTCAGCACATGGGACGATCCCTGCTACCTCGTGGGGGGAGTAGAATAGCTTCGTTGTCTTTCATTAGAGCAACATGTTTTGTTCAAGGGCGTTGGTTCTCTGTGGACAATTTTTTTTAATGTGTGGCCTCCAGCAGACAGGTGAAGCGTGCACGTGCTTGTCATCATACAGTTTTCCTCGATTCCGAACCCATGTCTGGCACATGTACTTTTTCATCTAGTGTTCTCTTGCCGTTCTGTACCACCCTCCCTCAACACTCCAGCCCCTTTCGCCCCCCCCCCCACACACCACCACCACCACCACCACCACCACCACCTCCTCAGGAGCTGTCGTCGCCCTTTCCCCTCCTTCCGCATCTACATGAGAGCAGTCTTTGTTGGCTGACTTTAAAAACCAGCTTTTGAAGGGGCTGTTTGCAAACGACTTTCCTGGCTTACGCAGTAAATAGCTATCACTTGGCAAATCCAGGCAGTCCTCGAGGTCAATTTTCCAAACATGGTATACGCTCTATTAAAATACTTTCCCCAACGGAGTTCAATGGCACACTGGCGGGCTGAGACAGAACAAGAATCGCGCCGCAATATTTCGTTTGTTTAGTTTATCCCAAATTAAACCACATACGGCTTTTTAAAGAATTCAATTTTTATAGATGTTTTCGCATGCCTTATGTATAATATGTGCAAAACACAACTTTAATATCGCCAGTGTAGTGCAAACTACAAATTCTATAAATTTACTATTCATTACTCAAGAATCCAGAAAAAAAAACTTGTCTCGGCTTACCTTTCATTGCAACATGACGCAGGATGCGAAGGTTTGACACCCACTATATACCACACATCCATCAAAACGTAGGACCATACGAAAGTAAGTGGTCGCGTACCAGACATATATAGATTATACTTCTTTTTACGCCGAAACCTGTCGCTAGTATTTAGTGTTCTTTAGCGTGACGGGATGCAAAAGATGTGTTACGCTATTAACCAATCTTTAGTCTCTACTGATGTATAAGTTACGGAGTTTTGCTTACTGTTATCGAACTGATTGTTAAGGTGCACGTGCAGGATAAGTGTTATCAACATCTTTTTTCTCCAAGAAACCTGATCACAAGCACACCGGCTCACTGACCACTTGCAAAAATTCAGCCATGCCCTCTTTCTCTCTCTCTCTCACACAAAAACAACACTAGCTTATGCACTACGCACGCATGCACACGCACACACACCACTAACGTATGCACCATGCACGCACGCACACACACACGCTCATATATCCACGTACTCACACAAGCATGCACACAACAAACACCCACGTACACACACGCACCCTCAGACGCACGCCAAACACACCCACATGCACGCACGCACGCATGCACTCTCTCTCTCTCTCTCTGATTGCACGCTGACCCTCACCACAGAAGAGCTACACTTTGAGACCGATTCGATCTCTGTGAAAGGCCTGCCGTAACTACGGAACGAAAAAAGTCGACAACCACGAAGAAGAATCCAACAACGAGGAAGAAGACTCCTACGATTTCTATGATTACTTTGATTGGGGCAACGACACAGCATACGACGATTGCTGTTGGGACAACGACACAGCATACGACGACGAGGAAGGCTTCTACGATTCCAGGTCTGATTGCTATGGAGACTGTGAGGGCAACGTGGACAACATCACCATACAACAGTACAGGGCAGACTATGGGTTTTACAAAGAAAACAGGTCAGGAAATTCAGATTCGTCTGTCCAGAAAGTTGTGTATCCATTTTGTTGGTGTACGTGCTTACGTTCGTGCACGTTGACGTAAATTTTGCGCGCACTTGTAAGTTCGTGGGTGTGTGTGTGTGTGTACATCATGACCGGAACTGGTTTCCTGTACTTAATATCATTTTGACAGATTTATGCCTACACCCAGATTAGCTGGAGGTTAAAAAGGTACGTCTGCGATCAAACACCAAATTTCGTCCAGATGCCAATAAGTGAATAAAATAACAATGTGCACATTATTTTACGAAAAACTGAGAAGTTAATTTATTTTCGGAAAAGCTCACCTGGTCACACTAGAAAAGCGGAAGTTGGATCGTGTGACGTCACGATTGTCTATTAGCAGAAGACACTCAACACAGCCATGAACGCGTCTCGTGCAGAAAACAGACTGCAAAAGCAAAAGACGGGATTGCATTGTTTGGGTTGCAGCCCTCGATTGCTGCTCGAACTAATAATTCCAAAATTCGTTCTCCTTTTCAGCCTAGACTGCTATCTGCATGCATAGAAAAAAGAGTTCGGTTTGGATATGTGATATACACGTTTAGCTGAAGGCTCTGTGTAATTAATAGACCAAGGCGTACGCACGCAACTCTACTTCGATCGTACATGGCAACCACATACGACTATAAGTATAAGCGTGCTGACAGGGGCAGTGACATCATCACCTCATGCCCATCGATGTCAACTGCATGCAGTAATCTATAGTGACAATAACAGGCATCAAAGGAACCATAGCCTCTAGACTTGCTAGTCTGCAGACTGATCGGTAGATCTGCATATCAGAAGCGAGAACATGCAAGGGTATGCAGATTGTTTTGTTGATCCACAAAATCTCAGTTTAAATCACTCCTTACTTATCAATTTTCTGTCAGTACTACCATTTGTTTAGCCATAACAAACAAGTAGTAATTGAATGTTTGTAGACGTAGAGGAAAAATCTTTTTAGATAATGCCCCCTGATGATTTTTTAAAAAAATATAATCAAGAAATGTTTAGTGACAATATGAATTACAGTAAAATATTATCTTGGAAACGGGCGCAAACTTTCGATAAATTATAGTGACAGTTTATAATACAATAGTCAGGGCAAGTCCTTAGCAAAGGGTGTTTGTAGAGGAGTTGATGCGATAGATTAGAGGACTGAATAAATATACACAGTTCATTTTGTGACAAAATGAGTTTGTCAAGAATTCATTGTGTAACTTGCATTGTAAAATCTAATTCTGAATTTTGTGCTTTGCAGTGGTTGCAAATATGTTATTGTATGCTTAATTTATGTTTAATAAATTTGATGTTACATTTTTTTAATGTTCAGAACAAAAGTGCTTTATTCTATTTAGCAAGGGTGGCAGTATGAATTTATTGTGTCAGCAAAACAACTCTAGCATTACCACTGCACTTCTGGCACTTAAAAGCTATTCATTTTTTGCTGGTTTTTAGTCTCCACTAGGAACAGTATAAATTAGCAATTTTACCTAGACACAATGGAAACACTAATTAAATTTGTAGTACTAGCTGACTTAATTTCTAGCTTCAACAACAGTGAAAAGCAGACGTACGTTCTATTAGTGTGTAGTTAGTCAGGCATTATTTGGGAGTGGGGTGGGGGAGGGGAGGAACCTGAGCTTCACAAAATGTTTAAGTAAAACTTTGTGTTTGCTTGATGTGTTCAATTTATCAGTTTACCTAAAGCCTAGATCATGTGAAAATAACAATAAGAGTATTATTTATTGATTGTGGTCATTGCTTTTCCTCAACAATGTCAAATCCCTTGATGTCTCATTAAAATCTTTGTGATAGCGATGTGACTCCAAGAAACAAAATATTTACTTGTCTTGGTTGGGGATATCGTGGTCATGCTATTGTCTGTATTGTATTGGTTATCAGTAAAATATAAACAATACTTGTACAAGCTTGTACATAAAGAACTTCACTGGTCTTATAACATTTCACCCAGTCAAATGCACGTACATTTGTGAGATTTATACATATATATATATATATATTTATATAAATTTGGTGACAGAGTCTTTGTAAGACATGCCACATTCAGATTCAGTTAAAATCAGAAATTATATTATTGTGTTTTCATTAATCTAGTTTAAGGATGTACATGTCTTAGCAATATACAAGTATAATTGACGACTTTAGTACCGTTTCAAAGCTGAGAAGTGCGATCAATACAAGTCGTTTTATTGGGCAGTTCAAGACTACATAATACATAAAATAAATGGTACCTGAAGTGCCTAAAACACAATAAAACAAATTTTAAATGACTCACAATCATCTGAGAACCAGATCTGCCACCAAGTGTGTTACAAGTGCACTGCTTCACTTATCAGTCAGAAAAAAGTCTGCTCTTAGGATCGTTTTGTGAGTTATGTGACTACAGATCGCCATCGTGCTGTGTATCTCGTGTTGCGGTTTGTTTCGAGGAGATCTGAACTTGAAGGTCGGTATGGTTTTGGCCTGGTAAAACCGACGTGCAACATTAACATCGTTAATGGTGCATTTGTCACTGTCACTATAGTGTAGTATTAATTTGTGTCAGTCTCAACAGAACTGATGCCACTATGACTGCTTTCTCAGGGACACGTGAAGCGGTTCACTCTCCTTGCCATTGCAGGCAAACAGACGATCCTAGCTTACACAATTATGACGTCACAGGCTAATTTCCCCCCCCCCCCAGGACAGGAAGTGTGGCGATGTTTTGGGCGGGCAGGTGAAAATGTCCATATTTATAGTCCAAATCTCTAAAACGGCTTCGAGTTCTTTCATGTGGTTTGTGAATCCCATGTTTGTTAAAGATCTTAACCGTTTCTTAAATAAAAACAAATCGATCGCAGTACCTCTTTAAATAACCCTTAATATTTCTGCTACGAGAATCTGTTGTCGTAACTTTGATAAATTCAAACCAAAGGGATGTGTGGGATGTGTAAGTGTGACTGTTATTGTCTCTGACATCTACATGCAGAAAAAGATCTAGCTGAAAACTCTTAATATATCACTACACAACACTTATATATATTTATGTTGCTGGGCTGCAGTGAAGTTGTGAAAAAAAGCATTTGAAATCCACAATTTGAATGAAATTTGTATCACCACCATAAAAGCTGGGCTTTTAACAGAAAATTTTGTTTGTTTATGTTTCACTTTCAGAACTGTTCTCGAAAATGCTGGACATCAAGCCAAAGACATGATTTTGAATTGTAACCTCATCAGCAGGGATTGCGATTCTACGTAAGTTCTCGTAAATTTACTGTAGGTCTCTTGTGGTATTTACCATTTGCTTCAGCTCGATGCCAAATCTGACTTCTGTACACTCTGGCCTTGCAAACATCTTAAACCGAAAAACGAGTCCCATGAACACACTCGTACCGTGACTCTTTGTTCTGGGAAATGTTTACAGTAAAATGTCGTAAAATGTGACAAATATTTTTGTTCCTGATATGACAGAGACAGAAACTTATTTATTTCCGTGTGTTTATTTTCTATTCATTCATTCATTTATTTGTTCATTTGCATGAGCAGCTTTTAATCTCATTTCAGGGATTTTACCCCGTCCTATTCAGCGGACTACGGCAATTGCTACACGATATCGATTCCTAAAAGAAAGGTTTCAAGAAGCGGCGCTAATACGGGTGAGTGAAAATATTACACTGGTCAACAAATGTTTTACAAAAGTCATGTGACTCCAATAAAATTAGTCATTTCTTATCACTTTTTGTGTGCTCAACTCGAATATGACAGTCAACATCCAAAATTGGCTCTAGTTTTTTTTTAATCTGCAATAATTATTGTTTACATCACGAAATGCATGCCAATAGTAATATGCCTGTGGTTAATAACTGTAAAAAAAATCAAGTCATAGACTACTTCTTAGATTTCTTTGCCTGTCTCTTGTACAGCTGTTCGGAAGCATCTCTGAGGAGTGTCCAGCAGTAGTCAGCCAGCATGGTAGTGGACAATTTTCCCTGGTATCTTTGTTCCATTGTTGCAATATCTTGATGAAAACGTTCGCCATGTCCATCACTAACCATACCACAGTTGTCAGAAAGGAAATCCAGATGCGAATGAAGGAAGTGGATCTTTAGAGACATATTGCAGCCAAGTTTCTGATACTGCATCAGAATGTCTTCTACTAGTTCCTTGTAGTTTTCTGCCCTAACATCCCCGAGAAAGTTTGTAGACACTAGGCGAAAAGCATTCCATGCTTGTTTCGCATCACCCTGCAACAAGTTGACTCAGTTTCGAAAAGTCTACAAATAGTCTCCATTTTTGTGGGTCATGAGTGATTTCTAAGGCATTCATGAGGCCCTCAGTATCGGAACAAAATTCCAGATTTTCTTCCTCTCTGAAGAAAGGCTCCAACTGCTGGTTGCCCTTTGGATATGAAGTAATTGCGACATCTTCTTCTAGAAGATTCCTTTATTGGAGTCTTGAACCTAGCAATTCTGCCTTGTCCTTGGATAAGTCTAAATCACGAACCGTTTAGTTCTTCCTGTGTTATTCTGTGTGGGGTTGATGATGCACCACAGTGAAAATCTGGATCACTGCATGCTGACGGACCAGGAGAAGAACAGTTCGGCTCACCCTCGTCCTCATCAGCTGAATCAAGAAAATATTCTGCTGGAGGTTGTGGAATAGGAAGTCCCTCACCATGTGGAGCTGGTCTCAATGCAAATGGAATGTTTGGGTAGACTAACTATTCTCGACTCCTTTTGCTTCTTTATTCAACCGGTAAGCGGAGGAACCAAGCAGAAGTAACAGTCATTTCTTTGGTTGCTTGGCTCTCTCCACACCATGGGGACTGCAAACGGCATTGATGTTCTTTTGCCATTCAAACACTGTGAAAGCTGTGTTGTACATGTAGCACAGCATATATGCCGGGCCCAAGGCTTGTCTTGGTCGCCAATCTTCCATCCGAAGTGAAGATGATATGCCTTCTTCACTTGAGAAGTGATACTTTTCTTCTGGTTGGCAAATGTCACTTCCCCACAAATATAGCAAATATTGGCCACGGTACTAACGCAATTTCGAGGCATTAGTTTTCTGTATTCTAAATCGATAAAATAATAACAGTTTTTTGTAACAATAGCTTAAACTGTGTCGCACAAAGTCTGAAATATTTTAAACGCTCAACCTTTCCGACTGGGCTTTATACAGTACACTGCTGACGTCAGCTTACTTCAGCAGCCGCCTGGCAGTAGTACTGCATTGCATCAAATAAAGATGCAATCAACTCTGGATGATGTGTACCTGATTGTATTATGCAATGTGATGCAATTTACATAATTCTAGTCTTATTTAGGATGTTGTTACAAAACGAGAGCCAATAAAAAAATTTCATGGTCATATTCGTGTTAAGACCTTCAGTAACGATTTGAGTGTTGACCAGTGTTATTGGCCATTTCTTTTCAGTGACTAACTGCATTGTTCAATTAAACTGTGAGGGTAAACAACAGGATATTTTTTTTTAAATTAGGGTATGGAGTAAACGACAACTAAAGCCTTTGGGAAAAATTACAGTGTTGAAGACTTTAGCTGCCTCAAAACGAACATAGTTGTTTATAACGTAGTGATCCTCGAGTTAAAAATACAGCATTTCACGCGCGTTATGGACAAGCTAGAAGTGCTCTTGCATTGCTGAGAAGAAAACAAGGGGAATACATAGCCTTGGTTCTAGATTTAGAGAATGTCTTTTCAGAGCAGTTTTCACTCCCTTTGCCGAGAGGGAGGGAAAAAAGCTACTAGCGGCGCCTAGTGCATTCTTGCGGAGAAAGAGAGAGTCTGGAAAATGAAGGCGAGTGACCCCATGACTTTCTTTGCCGCGAGATATTTTTCCGATTGGAAAGAGCATTTCTCGCCCATGCCCAGCGCAAGTCTGGGATACTTAGGACAGCTGCACCGCAAAGAATCGCCCAGCAGAATCTCTATGCGCAAGTGGGAAATGCGTAGACAACAATACGTCATGGCAATAACCCTTACGAAGCAGGGCCTGAAACATCACAGTTGTTCTACCAACAAATGGCACCGTCATATCTTGTTATCATTTGTTGTATATTTTGAATTTTACACGTACATCCGCCGTTTATCTCTTTTGGATGTTATTTATTTCTATATAATTAAATGATGACTACGAATTCTGCATCTTTTTATTATTTTAATTGTACTAAACGTTATCTCCTGTTTTGACACTACTTAAGGGCTTTGCAATGTGTGATTCTTTTCTTATGATCATAAATATGGTTGCCTTCTCCATCCACATCAAGAGAAACGTATTTCTTACAAAGAAAGGCGAATGATTTTGTTGCACACAGGTCTTAACCTTACCCTGAATATTGAAGCATACGAGTACTTGGAACCAGATAGGGCAGGGTACGGGCTGCAGGTAGTTCTGCATGATCACGGCTCACGCCCCGACCCTAGCAACAGCGGCTTTACAGTGGCTGCAGGTTCAGAGGTCTTCGTGGGTCTTAAGCTGGTTAGTGACAGACCTATGTTTGTTTGCTTCTCTGTCCGTCTGACTGTCTGTATGCGTGTGTTTTGTGTTTTTATTTGTATGTGTTTTTGTATGTGTGTGCTTGTTTGTTTATTCTCATTCTCATCTTATATTCTATTTGAGGTGAAGAAAAAGATGAGCAGAGACGAATACATGTTATATTAATTGATGTTTTAGTCTGTTGTACCTTGAAGACAAATATGATTAATTAGGCGCTTAATCTTTTAAAAGAAACCATTCTCTGCCTCACAATGAGTGTTCATCAAATTTGTCTGAATTCTCTTTCAGTGCCTTTGCTGTGTTTATTTTTGCCTGTAAAATTATTTCCTATAAGGCTTTTCATACTGATACACTGAATTTCAACAGAAAACTTCCCACACCTGTATTGTCTTAGGTAAATATCACGAGGCTTGGTTCACCTTACGGCTCGTGTGATGATGGGGAAGAATACAAGCGAAGTACTGGAAGCACTTATACAATTCAAGTAGGTAAACTGGACTGTTTTTTAAAATGTGTACTTGCAAGAGAAATGGTATCTGCATGCGTATGATTGTGTGTCTTTCCTTTGTTGAAACAACCGTTGTAATCTTTGTGCGTCTTTTGGCATCTAGAATTATTGGTGTCCAAACTAGCACTCATTTACTTACTTTATACGTACATTCTTATTTTATACTTACATATACCTACTTATTTACTTACTTTATGCTTACATACTTACTACCAATTATTTTCTGAATTTATACTCACATTCTTATTTTATACTTACATACATATACCTACTTATTTGCTTACTTTATACTTACATATTTATTTACTTCCTTACCCTATACTTTCTTATTTTATACTAAATTGCTTAATACTACTTTAATTCATACTTACTTTACACTTACATACGTGCTTCATACTTATGGACTTAATTGAAGCTTACTTTACATTTACATACCTAGTTATTTTTTACTTTATTCTTAATCACTTAATTACTTCATTACTTACATGCATATTTATTTACTTACTTTGTACTTATTGACTCGTACTTGCTTGACACTGATTTTATACTTAATTTTTATACTTACTTTATACTTGAACCCTTCCTTATTTACTTATACACACTTACCTTATATTGAATTATTTTTTACTTAGCTACTTTATACTTACTTTATAATTACTTTAAAGTTACTTTATACTTACATACATTATACGCATTGATTTATTTTGTTATTACTTCAAACTTACATACATACTTATTTACTTACTTTATACTTAATAGCCGACTTACTTTTACTTACTTTAAACTTTAAACCTTATATTTACTTGTACTTATACTTAATTGTATGCTTACTCTTACTTTATACTTATTTTGTACTTATATTTACTTACTTTACTCTGATTTACTTACTTACTTCGGACTGCCCTTGTAGTAATTTATGATGAAAATTCCTCCGAATTCCGACTACTTCTCAGACCCAACTAACAAACCCACAAAACCTAGGTCACTGTGCCCGAATTCATCTTGTAACTTTGTCGATTGGATCATCTTCCTCTACCTCTCTACTTCCACTTTTCACACATGATGACAATTTGAATCATTTGGGTTATTGTCGTCACCACATAGTGAGGGATGCAAATGCTTGTAATTCGGGTTTCGGCAATCAGTCACTATACAAATTAGTCAAGAGGAATGAGGCAGGTGGTTCCAAATTGTTGAGAAAAACATTGAATGGAACTAATTCATCAATTTAATAGCTAACTGATATGACTTAATTCACATTAAAAGGATTTAATTTAAAACGTTTAAGTGTCGAATAACGAAAGTATAAAATGTGTACCTGATGACAAGAAGAGCTACAGCCCAGTTAGAGTCCCTCCCAAATATAACTGAATATTTCACAATTTCTTTCTTTCTGTTTTGTTTTTTTTTTGAAAAGGGGGGGGTATCGTAATTCACGTGTTTCACAATACATAGGTTTTTTGTGGTATTAAAATTTGTTGAAGAGAACAGAAACACGTAACTGCTGCTTGGGGTAAATAAAGCGACAACAAAGAAAACTTAACTAAGAAATAGACAAGCACAGCGTTAACGTTTCGGTGCATTGCACCTTCTTCATGACGACATGAACAGATAACAAAACGAGTTACTTGACTGAGAGAAAGACGATGGTCTACCAAGGCCGCTGGACAGGAAATGTGAAGAGAAGGGACAATGTTGAAGTCTGGTACCTCCCCCCTCCCCTACACACACTCATACACTTTGATTAGGAAGGCGCTGTTAGTCCTTCTCCCCTCAACACGTTTGAGTTTAACGGGCACACTTTCCAACAGATCAACTGTGCTGCCATGGGAACTAGAAGTGGAACCCAGCTACGCCTGTAACTATCTGTACATCTTCTCCCCTGTGCTAAACAAAAAGCCGCCTGTACACCATGCACCGAGCCTCGCCCCACTGTTGTGCTAACCCACCCCACCCCCACAACCTTCCCGTACGTAGAATCCTCCTCTCCGACTGGCACCTACTTTCCGAATCTGAACCACAATTTCAGTCAACCCCTTCTCCTGGTGGGATAAAAACTTACGAGATCTTCTTGTTCACTCTAAACTGAATTTCAAGAGTTACTGCCCGTCAGGCTCATCCAATCATGGAATAACGACAGAACTTTGATAGTTAAATTAGTTGTTTTCATTGGAGCCCAACCTTCTATTATATGAAAATTGAAAACTTAAAAGGAGCGTTTATAACGATGTTCCCTTGAATTCATTCATTTTCTATTCCATTTGTTATTTCATCATTTACTTTTGTGTCTGTTTGTCAGTACCCGTTGAATTTCTTATTACCCTTCAGGGCTGCCGTAATCTCTGCCTTAAAGAAGCTGTGGTACGAAGATGCAGCTGCGCTCCTCTGTTCGACGATTTTGCCAACATGGCAAAAGATAACTATTGCAACAACAAAACAGGCGAGCTCCTTGAGCAGTACACACACACAAACGCACGCACGCACGCACAGTCTGCTTACAAGTAAAAAACTTCTAGTCAAGTAGGTTACGTTTCCTTTACAAAAAAAATTGCATCCACAACGGAGAAGAAATAACGAAATTAAGATCGAGCGGAGTGTTCGAGAGACATGGGGTGGGGACGCCTGTTGCAAAGCGAACCGCCGTCTTGTCCCAGATTAAGAGGGTAGTGGGTTCGGATTCTATGTATGCCACACGTACATTTTCTGTATGCGGCGTTAGTTTACAAAGCTGGTCGTCTGTATGCTCCTGTTTCCTTTCCCTTGGCACTTTTCCTCTTTTTCTGCTACCTTTCTCACGGGATTACGTTATCAGTGAACAACCAATCCATTCAATATGAATAGTCATCTGTATTTTTAAGTTGAGAGTAGTACTAGGAAACCGCCACATGACTGTACGTATACTACAGTGGTGCTACAGAAAAAAAGGGGGTTCGTTTCACCCATTTCCGGTTCTCCCAACCAGTTCGCCCACGCCCTCGGTCGTTTCGCCCACTCGCTTAAGTCGACTCGCCCACTCTGAAAGCAGACTCGCAGGCCTCGGGGAATCATGAGAGAGAGAGAGAGGGGGAGAGAGATGAGAGAGGGGGGCAGAGATGAGAGAGAGGGGGAGAGAGAGAAAGAAGTTCTTGCTGACAGTCACTTTACTGTGACGTAGCAAACCGAGAGATGACAAGGCAACACATTGTCAGCCTGATTCGCTTCAAAGCTACCCCGAAGTCACTTTCTTTGATCATTTACCCACCCACCCCAGTCTGTTCAAACAGGCTTTCCAGGGGGGAGGGGGTGTATAAAGCTTGCCGCCAAACGGCTTGTTAGGGCTGGGTTTTAAGTCGCTGTGTTTGATACAGAAGCCGACAGCGAGAAAAGCATGTAATCAAGAATAGCTCTTGCAGAAAGTGGGACTGACTGCGAGCTGCCCTCGGAACGACCCACACCGTGAGGTTGGGGATCTTCGCACTCAACAGCTTCATTCCGAATTCCTTTGTTTCTTCTTTAACACCTGCGCACCGCCCAGACGGCAAGGGAGGCAAGCAATTCAAGGATACGCCGAAATTACTTTTTGATCTTGAGCAAGTGTTTAGACTGACAGAAGCTTGATGTCACAGAGATTGTGTGCCTGCATATGTGTGTGTGTGCGTGCGTGCCCGAGCGCACTGACTTAAGCGATTGGGAGGAACGACTTAGGCAGGTAGGTGAAATGACCCATGAAGTGGCGGAACTGGTTGGAGCGCAAAACGGCAATGGGGAGAAACGACCGTACTCCGAAAAAGTACTCGACTTTCTTAACTGTGTAGATTGGAAACTGTTAATCTGTGTATATGGCCGAGCACACCTTTTATAACCATTGTCTTATCTATTCGTAACTCATGGACTTAACTGTTTCAGAACGTGAATGCATGGATCCTTTCATAGCTAACTACTACACAGAAGTTGACAAAGGGAACGACACGTGCATCTGCAGCAAACCATGCAGGCTGGTTGCCCGTCTTACATTAGTACCGTTCGTGTGGCGGGTTGGGGGGGGGGGCTTTGTTTCTTTATTTTTCTGCTCTTTCTCTCCTTGGCTTCGTCCATTCACACCTCTGGGTTTCTAGACGGCTATTGTAGCAACTTAGCATCACATGCTCGCGAAAGGCCTTTAACCAAATGAAAGAACGTCTCAGTTTGCTGACCGTCTCCCTGGATACACAGGTGTCCACACGGTTACGTTCTACGAACGAGCGTACGTATCGTCTGGATGGTAAAGGCCTTAAGCTGAACGTTAAGCTGATCTGTCACTGTGTGATCTGTCAATGTGTGATCTGTCACTGTGTGATCTGTCAATGTGTGATCTGTCACTGTGTGATCTGTCAATGTGTGATCTGTCACTGTGTGATCTGTCACTGCGTGATTTGTCACTTTATGATCTGTCACCGCTTGTCAGTGCAAAATCGTGCAAAAAAAAAACTCTGACTATTTTTAACCTATGGGTGTAACACCGAAAACCAAATCTCATTTTCTGGCGGGATTTTTTTTCAGTGAATCCGTCTACCAGACCACCATCACAAGTCACGTCTGGCCCGTGATTAAACAACTGGTGAGTGCTAGAGCGAATGTTGCAGATGTTGATGTAGTCTTAACTGTCGTCATAGTCGTCTTCATCATTTTCACCGCCATGATTATTATAGATCCTTAGAAAACAATCTCGTCTCTTAACTCGAACATCGGAAAATCCACAGATTTAATTCGGCACAAGCCATTAAAGCTCTTTAAACCAGACCTAAGAAACTACTGCCAGTATTCGACTAGGCAAATGTTGTCTGGAACAGCTGTAATAAAGGCTAGTCGCACACCCTTGAGTTTACGAATCATAATTGTTGGTGTAAAAGGTACCATTCATAACAAACTCTAACAGAAATCTGGTTTCTGAAGCCTGAAAGAAAGACCCCAGAGACATCAGATTTACTTTAAAATTGTTAATGGACTCTGCCCTGGATGTATTTATCTATTAAATCCTCTTCCGCTTAGATTTAGATCTCCCATCTTAATCCCTATAACAGACGAAGATCTAACGACTGAGCAATATCTGTTGCTAAAACCGAATTGTACAAGTAATCATTCTTACTGCATATTATCTCTTTCTGGAATTCTCCCGCAAAAGATGTTCAAATAACATAGTCTATTTCTAACTTCAAAAGACATATTAGCGCCTCTGATATTAGCGTCACATATTAGCGTCTGTCCCGCCATACTGTTACACTGGAGACAGCAAGGATCCAGTGTCGACTGGGCATGAGTGACCTCAGCTTGGATCTACTGAACAGACCCTTGAAAACCGACCCACATCATGTTCTCGCTGATCCTCGCAAGAAACCCCCGAACACCTTAAGATGCACGTATATCAGACGAACTATATTTGACTTTTTGTTATGATTTTTGGCGTCTCGTTGTCCTAACCAATCAGGAGGAAGAGCAACTTGTTACCGTCGACCTGACTGGCTCGCGAAAACAGCCAGTCGGGAGAGCGCGTGGTGGAGCGAGGGAGGTAGCCGGCAGAGAGCCGAGGGTAACCCCCTCCCCTCCCCCAGTTGACCCGTCACCCTGAGAGGGGGTCGGGTGGGGGGTCGGGGTGCAGAACCCTCCGAGCGACAGCACGCCCTCCCGAACGGGTAGTGAGTTCTTGTAAGTCTGTAAGGCTATAAAGGTAGCCGACTGCCAACCTCGAATGCCGAATGTCGAATACACCCCACAGTTCTGGGGTAGTTACTACAGAAGAGTACGACCGTTATCGCGACGTGGACACACAGAACCTGCAGTCTGCTGCACAGGGGTGACTCTTGTCAGTCGGGAAAAGAACTCGGGCATTTCGGACCGTTGCCGAGACTGGAGCTGAGAGACGTGGCGTCTGCGGTATTCCTATCCAACATCGTGAAAGTGAGTTTACCTACAGTGTAGGAAGGCAGGACAAGATCGTAACTCAAAGATAATTGTCTTGAACGTCGATATTGAACTGGTTTAGAAGGAAGTATATATCCAACTTGTTGATTTGTCGGCTGTCCAACGGGACTAGTTGTTTGTAGAATACTTACAGTTATCTTTTGTGATTGACGATCGATCTTACTGTGTGTTAATACGTCGGCGTGACGTCATTTTCTGAGTAGTTTTACCACGTTGTGCCGAAGACAAACGAATTGTCTTCCCAAAGGATACGGTTTTCCTTGTGTTCACCGATGTGAGTTATCGGTACGGTAGAATTCATTACCCGGTAAATAACGTGTGCGTGTAGATACGTATAGCGTCGCTGGGATGACTATATGAGAGTGCGAGTGATTGTTCTACATATGTCAGTAGATGTATATTGGAGCATCATTCATTGTGTAGTGGAATAGTCTATGTTGTAACTGTAAAATAAATAGAATAGCTTATTATTGCTGCCCTCTGTTTATTAAGTTGTGCGCGTGACAAGCAAGGGGGTGGGGCTTGAGCCGATTTGGAAATTGATGAAATTAGGTAGCGATTGCATTGTTAGTTTCCCCTTTTTAGACACATTTTCATGTTGTTGTAACTCTAGTTAACCAGCAGGCTAGTGAAACATCAGCGCAATACCCCTAGACACGACAGAGAGATACCACAACACTAATTAATAAGCTCCCAGACAGTAATCCTTTGGCAACTGTTTCTTGCCTTAAGACAGACTATGTACAGTCAAAGTAGTAATACGGTATGTGTGTTATAGTGGGAGTAGATAAGAAGGAGAGAGACAATCCAGCTATGGAAAAATATGTCTTTATCAATACAATGTATGAGGTATCTGCAGTAACAAGCGTTTGGACTTATTAATTAAACAGTGTGTGTATATATATATATATACAAGATATTATTTTATGTAAAGTGATTTTGTTAATTTTTCCACGTCTTTACGTTTATCGTCTAAGATATTGATTTTATTTAACCACCGGTCACCCACTTTTTTCTTTTCTTGTGAATCTTACAGGTGACCACTATTTTTATGCTTCAAGCCTATTTGTGGCACCATTAAACCTTGCTTATATAAAGTGATGGGAATAAAGATAGATTTAAAAAGACATCAGCCACATATTGTGTTCGATTTAAATGCGCTTACTGATTACTTTTGCAGAAAAACCTTGAAGACGTTGCCTGTCCTCGAAGCGATAATGCTAGCAAGTGTCGTTCTTACATCGAACTCGGGGGCATCAAAGACAACGGATACGCGGACTACGTCAAATACGTCGACAACATTGAGCGTCGCAGGTGATAACAGATACTCAAATTACAGCGACAGGGACAAAAAATCGGGGTACACAAAACTGAGGACTGGACTGGCGAACACATAAAATACAGACATAAAAGCAGACTAGGCGTCAGGAGCTGGTGGGGTGGATATTCTTGTATTAGATGACAAATGTAGTTCTCTTCCAAAGGTGTGACGTCTATCTGTATGACTGTTGGAAATATTAATACGTTCGCTGTTTCTTCTCGACTCATGTTTTTCCCAAAGTGTAAGGATTGCAAAGCAACTGTTTTTTAAACCCTTGTAGAGTAGGCTAGAAATGATCGTGTTTTGTTCTGATATATATATATGATAAGTTTCACCTAATTTATAATAAGAAATGTATTACTCTGTACTTCCCAATCGTCTTCTGCTAAACAGATCAAGTTGGGTTTTTTTTTTAAAGCAAACGGCATATTTTTGTAAAAGTGGCTCTCAAGCTTTGCGACAGCGATATATTAAAAAAATTCATTCTCCCATTCGTTTTTCTCTTCCTCCTCCTGGGCATCACTCCTTAAGGTGAAATGTGTGTGGCCAGACAATATTAAACTGATTGTGCTGCTGCTCCCCGCTTGGATCGAAGACCACGGTTGGATGGGGGGGGGGGCAATACGGGTCCTAATGTGGCGTCACCTCGATTCTTCCCCTTTGGTCTCTGTACGCAGTTTATGGGGTGAGAGCAGGCTTCAAGGGGAGAACCGCTAGACGGCAGCAGCAGCTACTTGGCGGGGGGGGGGGGGAGATTGGCAAAAGGATAGCAACGTACAAAATTTGTGTTTATTGATAAACAAAGGAATGAATCCAACGCAAATCAAAGAATCTACATACGGAAAATTCTAGGTGCGTTCTGGTATTCCTGTTACTTTCATAAACAGTTGATAAAAATGGAAAGAAAATAGATTTAATTCAGCTGGAATTTACTTTAGCTGGTTAAGATCAGCCAGTACTGGCGGAAAATTCGCCTATCAACTGATCTGACCTATAAAGCAGTCTGTTGAATTTACTATAAAAAGAGAGTGGGGTGGGGGTAAAATCAAAAGATGTTAGTTATCAGTACGTGTATCTGTAACTATTTTAACGGAACATGTACAAATCTCCGTTTAAAAGTTTTAATCTCAGAAAAAAGCCTTTAGAAATATAAGGTACTGATCCTTTTGTTAACGACATTTTCTCTTACCAACACAGAGTACTAAAACGTTATGTAAACTACTCTGCATACAGGCCAAATGGCCTGCAAGAACTGAACATTATTTGGTTTTATGCGATTATTTGTCCATGCACAGGTTGTCCTTCGTGAGATTACACGTGTATTACGACACTCTGAATTACGAGATCCTCACAGAAAAACCACTAAAGGAGGTATGTCCGTCTCTCTGTCATTTTTATACGAAGTTCACCCATACCGATTGTTTATTCAATAGTTACACTGAAGTTCGAGATTCTCGCACAGTGGCCCAAAAATACTTCCATGGTGATCACTAATATAAAGGCGAATTTTGCAATTTCGATTAATCTCCCATAAGGCGACCTGCAACTTTTCAGGTCAGACGTGTTACTAGTCTGTGAGACTTGTTAACGGTTTTCCAACAGTACAAGACGCGCTGTTAATGTAGGATCATTGTTCAGCTGTCACTGGAAGGAATTAGACTTCACGTATAGACTTAACTCATTCAGAAAAATAGCGTTGTGGAAAGAAAGTGTCGAGAAACGAAATAGTTGTCTCGTCGCGAATCCATCATCAACGGTTAGCCGTACGCTATACGTTCTACTATGAAGGCTGCATCCGTGTAGCTACATAGCAAGCTATTGTAGTGATTCATTATTAAGCCGGGAGAAGTACTTTATGCTTCTGCAGCAAGTATGTGTCAACCTTTCTTTGTCTTATGAAGAAGCGTAAGATAATGTTAAATCTTCAGTGGTGTAAGGTCTAACGGACGAGTTACCAGTATTCATCACCGTGAACCTGTCTCTCATGTAAACAGTCTAATAGTAGGCTGGGAGTGTACAGTCAAACGGACCCCTTCACTTGTAGAAGTGAACTTTCTTCATAGATCTAAAATCTATGAGGCATCAAGTGTTACCTTGTGACAGTTAAGCAAGGACATCTCAAGGTCTAACGGACTAGCAGTACGATACATGGTTCGTAACCAGTGTTCCTGACACCTTTGGACAAGCTCCATCTCCTGAGTTCTTCTGGCACGGTACAACTGGATTCACAGATCACCTTTGACCCTGCTACAGACTTTTCTCGGATCTACGCTCGTCTGTCAGAACATTTGCACTTCTACGAACTGCATCTTACGTGTCAACCATCCCATCTTGTTCGGGCTACTTCTGCGGGTCATTACCTGAACAGAACGATTTTTGATTAACTGTTCTGTTCCGGTTTGGGATTAATTCATTTCAAGTAGTCTTTTGCGTTAACACGCTATTTCATATGAATTTAATTGTTTGCTAGTTACATTACACCTTGTTCAGACAATTGTTTCGTGTCACAAACTGTTGCTATCACGCACATACACACACACCCATTGTCACGTATTTGTTCAACTGCAACTTTCTTTCCTCAGCTTTCATTTCTAATGTTCATAGTTCAATAAATGTGTTAAGTTATCTGGTCGTGTACCTTTTGATTGAAAAGGTGAGGGTCTGCACTAGGCGTATGCTTTTCGTATTTCTTCCCTAGAATTCCAGCACACCCCACAAAACGTTACAGTGTCTCTCGGGTCCTCTAGAACACTCCCTGTTGAAAGTTACTCTGTTGCAGGATGAACATTTTTTATGTACCGATCCTCATTACAAACGCTGTTCTTGCAATTATCTCCCCTTGCAGGTCGTGGATTTTCTGTCTGACATCGGTGGACTCCTGGGTCTGTTTATCGGCGGGTCGGTGTTGGTCATAGGGGAGCTATTCGAGATGGTCATCTTGCTGCTGCTCGAATTTCACCGGAACAGGAGAGTTCGTTGTCCAGCATCTAGTACACAGAGTACTGGCTCGTGAAAACTGGACCCTTTGTGTCACGTACTCCATTCACTTAACACGCTGTGACAGACGGAATATATACAAGCACTGCTTCCACAGCGAAATGAAGACGGAAGTTTATTTACAAGAGAAATGAAAGATGATGAATGGAATAAATAGGTTACCACGCTCTCCTTAACGTCCCACACATCCCCTTCCGTTCACTCAAGCTGAAAATCGGATCAACAAATGATAAATGCGCTGCCAAGGGAAGATATCAATTTACCCTTAGATACAACCACTGTTAAGTAAAAACCAATCTTTACGATAGGGTGTATGTGACAGCTGTCACGACGCACAAATTCTTTTGTCCTGATAAAAACCTAGTTTCGGGCAGTAGATTAAGCAGCACACAACACATATTCTTGTTATTCCTCATATGCCCAATTCCCATTTGACTTTCCCAATTTGTCATTATTACCTGACATTGTATTAGTAGTTAGATTTCCGTTCAATCAAGGTTAGGCCTGTGAATGCTATCTTGCTGCCTGACCCTGCTATTGGAATTTACAATGATTTATATTTTGATTGCTGAAATAAACATTTGTTTACATCAAAAGCTACCCAGCCATGACTTATTCCAGAAGAGGCTGAGATGACGTGATCAGACATGTCCTCCTCCCCCAACTTCTTTTTTTCCAAATTCTACTGCCACTTGGGATTTTTTACGCAGATGGGATCTTGACAGTTCACTATAACAGGGATAAACACTTTTCTGGGTACGCTTCTGTCTGTGGTGCGTTTATGGTCGGACAACGCGATCTTCTCCTGTGTGGTTTTGCTCCAACCCACCCACCCACCGCCCCCACCCGGCTCACTACAGAGACAGCAGAACACGAGGCAGTATCCCCTATCACCGTCCAGCCTATGAATGGAATAAACCCCTACCCTCTGTTTGCATTCCATTCCAATCTACAAAACACTCTAACGTTTGCAAACCCCCAATTTTATTTTTAAAAAAGAAACAATTGAGAGGTATAAAAATAACTGCGCTATCCCTCTTAAATTTTGTGCAATGGCCTAACAGTTCCACACCACCCCAGTTAGCACCAAACCTTTCTCACTTCAACGGGCTTCCCAGGCCACCACAGTCCATGCACAGCTCACACCCACCCAGCTACACCAGCCACGTCCTGCTGCACGTCTGACGTCCTCCCCGGCTTCTCATTTATCCTTCACTCGCTCCCTGCCCAACCCTAAGCATTAGGGCGCTTCACACTAACAGTTGTGGCATTGTACCCTTACTTCCTATTAAAATGCTCAAGATGCACGGATATCAGACAAACTATATTTGACTAATTATAAAGCTCCCAGGCAGTAATCCATTAGCAGCTGTTTATGTTGTTCGGAAATCCAAACCTGTCTCTTGCCTTAAGACAGACTGTGTAACGTAATTAGTAATACGGTACGTGTGTTATGGTGGGAGTAGACAAGAAGGAGAGAGGCAATCCAGGTATGGAAAACTATGTCTTTATCAATACAATGTATGAGGTATTTTCATTAAAAGCGTTTGGTCTTATTAATTAATTGAACGATGTGTATACATATATCCAAAGATATTATTTTATGTAGAGTGATTTTGTTATTTTTTCCACTTCTTTATGCTTATCTTCAAATCTACTGATTTTGTTTAACAGCCGGTCATCCACTTTTTAATTTCTTTTGAATCTTACAGGTGATCACTATTTTTATACTTCAAGCCTATTTGTGGCACCATTAAACCTTGCTTATATAAAGTGATGGGAATAAAGAGAGATTTAAAAACACTTCAGTCACATATTCTGTTCGATTTAAATGCGCTTACTGATTACTTTTGCAGAGCGCGCTTGAATGAATATCTGTTATTGAATTGATTTTGCTAGCAACAAGTGTTCTTACATGCTGGAACACTTCAACTTAACCAACCTACATCGAGCTTCGCAGGTGATAACAGATACTCAAATTACAGCGACAGGGACAGAAAATCGGGGTACACAAAACTGTGGACTGGACTGGCGAACACATAAAATACAGACATAAAAAGCAGACTAGGCGTCAGGAGCTGCGTGTGGTGTGGATTTTCTTGTATTAGCTGACAAAGTTCTCTTCCAAAGGTGTGACGTTTATCTGTATGACTGAAACATTAATACGTTTCCTGTTTCTTCATGGCATGTTTTTCCCAAAGTGTCGGGGTTGTAAACCAACTGCTTTTTAAACCCCTTTAGAGTAGATAAGAAATCATCGTTTTTTGTTCTGATATATAAATATATGATCAGTGCCACCTAATTTATAATAAGAAATGTATTACTCTGTACTTTGCCCAATCGTCTTCTACTAAACAGCTGAAATTTTTTAAGCCAAAAGGCACTCTTACGTCCGACCGCCAGAAAGAGAAAGTACGGCTGGTCCTTCTAAAGCTCTTAACACTTGTATTGATCATAGCTACAATTAAATTTGCAACTATTTACTAGCCTTCCGTGAACTCTTCGTCACACTGATATTAGTATAGCTGTGTCTACTGTAGTGAAATGAACGTCAATCAGCACCTGCACGTGGTCTAGCAAACGCCTCCATAACCAGATAACGTAGATTACCGCGAGTCCTGACGTCAGCTAAAGAAAAGGCCATGTTTTCTCATCTGCCGGGAGGTAGCCGGCCGAGAGCCGAGGGTAACCTGCCCCCTTTCCCGGTTTACCCGTCACCCTGAGAGGGGGTCGGGTGGTAGGTGGGGGTGAATAACCCTCCAGGCTACAGCCCATCCTCCCGAACGGGTAGTGCGTTCTTGTAAGTCAAGGCTTTAAAGTGAGGGTAAACTGCATTGAGGAGACTGACCTAAAAAAAAAACCCGGAACAGCCGAATCGAGGCTCGTGACGTCAAGCGGGTATCAACAAAGAGGGCATGCCAAAACGGTCATACGAAACCCCGCACAGCCACGAACAGCCGAGGTCTAAATAACAGGTTTTAAAAGTATATCAAGCATCAGAATGCACTTTCTGAATTATCTGATGCATAATATGCCAAAAATCGACACTTGAGTACGTACATTTTAAATATTTGTGTCAGTACAGTTATCGTCTGCTCGTCCGCCGTGTAATACCGAACACTGGAACAGCCACGAACAGCCAAGGAATTCCATGGTTTTAGGTCTAAATAAAAGGTTTTAAAGGTATATCCGGCATCAGAATGCACTTTCTGAATTATCTGATGCATAATATGCCAAAAATCCACACTTGAGTACGTACAGATTTTACAGATCTGGTCTTCAGCCGTGTATTATTCCATTTCGAAACCCCGAATAGCCACAATTCGATCGGTATAGCACGGACTAGAACGGATAACCTATTATCAGAATATACTTTTATAAGTTTCTGATGCATAATATACCAGAAAAAAATCACAGATGTATGGAGTTTTTGAAGGTATGTGTTTGAAATGTCATCGTATCCTTGTCTGTCGAGATGCAAGAACAGCCACGAGCGGCCATCAAAAGCTACGGTTTTAGGGCTAAATAAAAGGTTTTAGAGAATGCACTTTTATAAATAATTTGATGCATAGCATGCCAAAAAGTGACACTTTTTTAAGCTCCTGGAAAGATTTGTGACTGAAATTTTATCGTCTTTTTACTGGTGTTTCTCCCGCACATTTTCCCCATTTTGATCTCTCTATTCGAACACCACCAGTTTCTCACATAACAGAAGTGAAGATGTCACGTTTTCCAGATACATGATCACATAAGTATCTTTTTGCACATTTTTGTGCACTTTTAATATATAAATAAACGTCATACTGAAAGTTTACCTCGGATTATGACGTTTTCTTGTCATTTCCCATGTATTATGCAGTATAAAAGGGTTGTTAGGTTTGATTGTACACTCTCTTTAAAGGAAGCCGACGCCGAATGTCGAATACGCCCACAGTTCTGGGGTAGCTACTACAGAGGAGTACGACCGTTACCGCGACGTGGACACACAGAGCCTGCAGGCTGCTGCACAGGGATGACTCTTGTCAGTCGGGAAAAGAACTCGGGCATTTCGGACCGGTGTTGAGACTGGAGCTGGAAGACGTGGCGTCTGCGGTATTCCTAACATCGTGAAAGTGAGTTTACGTACAGTGAAGGAAAGTAGAACACGATCGTAACTCAAAGATAGTTGTCTTGAACAAACTTAGAAGAAAGTGTGCCTCAAACTTGTTGATTTGTCGGTTGTCCAACGGGACTAGTTATTTGTAGACCACTTACGGTTATCTTTTGTGATCGACGATCGATCTTACTGTGTGTTAAGACGTCGGCGTGACGTCATTTTCTGAGTAGCTTTACCACGTTGTGCCGAAGACAAACGAATTGTCTTCCCAAAGGATACGGGTTTCCTTGTGCTGACCGATGTGAATTATAGGTACGGTAGAATTCATTACCCGGTAGATAACGTGTGCTTGTAGATACATACAGCGTCGCTGGGATGAATATATGAGAGTGCGAGTGATTGTTCTACATATGTCAGTAGATATATATTGTAGCATCATTCATTGTGTAGTGGAATATTCTATGTTGCAACTGTAAAATAAATAGAATAGCTTATTATTGCTGCCCTCTGTTTATTAAATTGTGCGCGTGACAAGCAAGGTGGTGGGGGCTTGAGCCGATTTGAAAATTGATGAAATTAGGCAGCGATTGCATTGTTAGTTTCCCCCTTCATGACACATCTTAAGGTTGTTGTAACTCTAGTTAACGAGCAGGCTAGTGAAACACATAAGGGCAATACCCCTAGACACACGACAGAGTATTACCAAAACAGTGGGTCCAAGCTCCAGAAAATTAAAGCTTACGAAACTGTCGGCAATATACACGCTCAACCTCTTTTTTTATGACGTATCTTTGTTTAATTCTCTGGCCAACAATTCTCATCTCCCTTCTGTTGATGAGAGTTAAACGTTTTCACGAAATGGGATCACACTGTATTTTGCAAATGTGTAGTACATTTTCATATTACTAGAATAAATAAACTTGACTGACTGACTGATGGACTTGACTTGACTTTGGAGAAACTGGGAGAATAACCTCGTCCAGTAACTCCGATCAAAGACTTCCTCTACAAAAAGATGAGTCAGTCTGCTCAGAAAGTGAAACCCCAGGGCCTCGGGATTTCCCCACAGCCACGCCCAATTTTACCTAGTATCGCAGCAGCACAAGTGCTGGGGGGGGGAGTATGGCGTGAGGTAAAAGCGGTTGGTGCTTTGCACCAGACTGTCAAAAAACTCCAGAAGAAAAAGATGGCGATGCTTTTCGACAGGTAACGCTTGATTCGCTTATTGTAGGAAGTGCACGCAACAGGTGTATAGAAGCTATCAGTTTTGAAAATCTGTTTTACTACGTTTAGCTTGCATTGACACTTGAATTTCACCCACCCACCCCCACACACACACCCACTCACTGAACACTTAAACTCACCCCACAGTAACGGAGAGACATTAGTTGCCCCCTCCCTCCGACTGTAAGTGACCAACTGACAGTGAACTACTTTTAAGAAACGCGGGAGACGGGAGGAGTGTGTGGGTCGGAGTGGGCCTATCACTGGGGTCGGCAGCACTTTCCCGAAACAGGGCCCGACAATTAATAGCTTTTCTTGTTGTAGTCTCTTTGCTCAGATCAAGTACTGTGAACGATTATAATCATTAGGGCGGTTAAGAATGTGTAAGAAATCCTAGTTTACCAGTTGTTATGTGGTCCGGTTCAAGATCAAGCATTCCGAACCTTCCATACATCTAAAGGTGTTTAATTTCATCACAATGGACATTTTATCCAGATGGCTGGATACTAACGTTAGAAAGGTCCGACCCTAAAATGAAGCAGACAACCTCACAACTTTCACAACCTTTTTGATTTGGAGTGGAGACAATTGGAACAACCCACATTGACTTGTTTTTGGTTTAGTCAGAGTACTTTGCAATACAGCCATACAACAGTTCATATGCTGAAACCAAAACGAAACAGTTTGTATGCAGGCAAATATGTTTTGCATCAACTTTTGTGTTACCTAACATCAACATACAACAACGCAGAATCGTATAAAAAAAATACATTTTACTTGAAAATGAGATTGTAAACAGCGATCACATCGGCCTCTATTTACAACCAAATTTCAAACAGATAAAATCCTAGGAGATGCCGAAAGGTCTTCTTTCACCTTCTTTCACATTCACTTCCAATTAGAATGGCTTAGCCAGGGTCTGCAGTGGAACCGAAGGTGCCTGACGCTGTAACTGTACCCTGTAGCACAGCGATTCGTCTCCCAGATAATTTGCCGTACACTTAAAATGTAAGCGAAACAGCGTTGTTCGCCTGCTAAATGCCCTGTTCTTTTCGGATAATACTGAAAAGGCGATCACCTCTTCTCAGCCGTTCATCTGCTGGAAACAGGGCTCAGGCCTGACGTCACTGAGACCATATTTGTGCACCGGCGCTGCTTGTTAGATGCAGTTCGAACGGGGCAAGTACACTTTAAAACTCTCCTTTCTCAGGAACAGCTTCGTTTGTGCTAACGTGTGTTGTGTCTTGATGTAGACAAACGGGTGGCATGCTATCATGCCGTGCGGCACAAACAGCTGGACAGAGAACAACAATAGTCGGGCGCCACAACACGGGGACCAGCCTCCATGCGTGTGAACTTCAGGAATATCTGCTCCAAGCTTGTCTGGTGCACAGAAAAATTCTCCACATCGAACTCTTCCTTACATTGCTCCATGACGGCGAACAAGTGAGACAGAAGGATGGTGGAGCCATAGATCTGAAAAAAGGAACGGGACACTCTCATGAGAATCCAACAGAACCAACAGCTCCACCCCCCTCCCCCTGCCCTCACTTCGCCTTGTCTCTCCCTTTCCAGATTTTCTACCTTACATTGCTTCACAAACATTTCGCTGACGTTTTTCACACTTACCCCTAGCCTCACACCAGGTTTTAGAAAGGTTTCATCTGTCTATTAAATCTTTTTTCGGCTTTCTTTAAAGATCGTTTAAGTATAATTCGAGTAGGCATCATTGACTTGAACTGATATTTGCTACTTAGTTACAATATATCTTCTCTCTTCCCCCCTCCCCCTTCATCCTATTGTCGCCCTCTCCTCCCCCCACCTCACCTTTCTCCTTTTTCTCAGTGAAATTATCGACTTAAAGATAACCTCTCATCCACATTCTAACCCAGCTCTACACGGATCAACTGTGTCAAGTGACGCAATGTGATGAGCTGGGCTATTTTTAGATTTCGTTGGGAATGCAAATCATTCTTGGCAACAAACGATCATGAAAACGTGGTTATATTAATACGGTCAGAAGACTGAACGGGGACAACGGAGGCAAATCCTTTATAAATAAAATTGGATGACTTTTTGTTCCAGATGGCCAGACTAGTTTGACCTCCTACTTCACATGTCGAAGCCGAAACGTGAGAGGCAGCCTTTAGCCTGTCTGGTTGCTCTATATTTCTCTCCACAGAAAAGCTCCTTTCACAGCCACCAAAGCCATGCCTCTACTAGCAATGTACCTATAGCATGCTCAGCAACAACAGTGATCCGTGGAGTCGATATTTCCGCACCTGGAAAGTGGCGTAACCCTCTTGGTGTTCAGTCTTCTCTGTGAATGGGAACGATTTAAAAATGAAATCTTCCAAAGGCTTGGTCGAAGCATGAGCTCCACTACGCCTGGTAACCATCTTAACGTTCACTATAAAACCTTGAGAAAACTTATTTTTCAGGTGCTGTAAGGAGCCCAGACATCTGTATCTCCCGTTTACCATAACAGCAAGGCGAGTGCACAGGGCTTCGCATTCCTCCATGCTGAAATAACAAACGGTTTACGGATTTAAGATAAAGTAAACAGCTGTAAATTAGTTTAACCTCTAGCTTTAGTATATGTGTACAGGCTAGTAGATTGTACAGTTCAGAAAGAATGTGTTGCAGAAAGTAGAGATTACTTAATACGTGTTGATTGTTATTATAAGATGCGACCTTTGAAGAGTGGATATAACTTTGTTTGGTCCGTAATTACCACAGCAATAAATCTGGAGAGGAGCCGAACATCTCACATCTGCAGATACAGATGAATACAGATACGTATACAGAGACATAGAGATACACAGATGTATACAGATATACAAACAGTTACATAGAGATGCACAGAAACAAGTATACAGAAACACATACAGATATGCAGATGCACAGGGGGGAGGGAGGCATTTGTTGCTCAACGTCCAGTCGCAAACTATGTACATATCAGGACGGTGTTGCTTTGACAAAGTTTATGTCCTGCCATACGTGGGACTGATGTCGCAACACGAGCCTCAGTCCCACCCAGACACATTATACTGACACCGGGCCAACCAGTCCAGATGCACAGACCCAGACACATAGACGATATATGACGATACACAAATACATGAAGTCTGTACAAAGTGTGAGAAAAGTCAGTGTGTCGTAAAACCTGTTTACCTTTGCGACGTGAGAACTAGAGTGCTGCCACTGGCTCGCGCTCTCGCCAAGACATTCCAGATCCGGTGGCGTGCAGCAGGGTCCACACCTGAGGTGGGTTCGTCCAGAAGAATGATGGCCGGGTTGCCGATCAGCGCAATGGCTGTGGACAGTTTCCGTTTTTCGCCACCGCTGAAACGTAAAATGATGAGCTGAACCTCTACTGCAACACGGCGCCTGGTTCAGATCTCTTATGTAAACACTTTAATAAGATCGGCAAAGGGCAAGTAATCCTCTCCACAGAAACACTTCAGCGTCTCTGGAACAGGCATCGGACAGCGGGTGTTAAACTATTTTAAAGTCACTAGTATAACAATATGACGTAAACAGCATGTAGAGGACCGTCGTCAGCTGTAAAATGGTAACGAGCAGACGCCACGGCGCCAAACATATAACAATATGAAGACACGGGGCCAAACATATAACAATATGAAGACACGGGGCCAAACATATAACAATATGAAGACACGGGGCCAAACATATAACAATATGAAGACAAGGCACCAAACATATAACAATATGAAGACACGGCACCAAACATATAACAATATGAAGACACGGCACCAAACATATAACAATATGAAGACACGGCGCCAAACACATAACAATATGAAGACACGGCACCAAACATATAACAATATGAAGACAAGGCACCAAACATATAACAATATGAAGACACGGCACCAAACATATAACAATATGAAGACACGGCACCAAACATATAACAATATGAAGACACGACACCAAACATATAACAATATGGAGACGTCAAGGCACCACCAATGTGTAGAGCGAGTCATCAGGACGGGTCATCGGCACCAATAAGAACATATAACAATATGAAGAGTGACGTCACGGCACCAATAAGAACACGTAACATGATGACGCCGGACGATGAGGCAAGCACCACGGTTTTCTTTCACAGTCCACAAACTCATATTTTGGTTGATCAAAGTTTTATTCCTTATCGGATGTAAATCCGAGTGGCGGCCAGCTTACAACTCAATAGCTCTCCATGTCTTGCAGACTCTCATCCTTCATCAGTCTGTCTCTCCATCCTATTAAGTCCCACTACGGTTTATATAGCTAACTATTCACTATTAGGTTCCCACGATCTGTATGTGCTGTTGTGAGTGTGTTTGACATGTGGACAGTGCATGCGGGGAACTACAACTTCTATGTTTATAGCTGAGTGCATTGCAGGTCAATCCCCAGCCCTGTCAAATATCCCATATCCTTTCCTAAACTGTACTCTAACTCTACACCTAACTTGCATCTGTATTACCTACAACACACATATTGTTATACTAGCCATGGTACGTTTACGGTTCGTGATTAAAGCTGTTTACATTTTAGTGCACGTTCGCCTGCAAGCCGTCCAAGCACTGTCCAGTTCCGCCAGGCACTCTTTTATTCACAAGTACGTACACTGCACCATTGTCTGCTCTCCCGCTCTGCCAGTCTATCCGTCTCTCGTATCACACCCTTTTCTTGCTCACTCTCATTCTGTTCGCTCACCTGTACCGGCAACACTGGTGGTCAGCGTCTTCGGTCAGCATCAAAACTGAGATGAGACTGGAGACAAGTGTCGGGATGACGTCAGCTGGCACCCCCCGCAGGCGTGCGTACATGTACAGGGTCTCACGTCCCGTCATTTCCTCTATCAGGGCGTCGAACTGAGGGCAGTACCCCATGCTGGCTTGCACCTGACAACATCCATGTCCGTGTATCGACCAGGGTTGGGTAGTGATATCTAGCTTCGTCGGTGATTTAAATTATAGACGTGCTTCTAAACGTGGAGTGGCGGAGTATGCGATATATTGTTATAAACTTATGATGCAGATTAAATGTGTCTGTGCATCCAGCAACTACAGAAGTTAACCACATGGTTTACAACTGGAGCACCAAGGATCACGGGATGCTAGCTTCACAACATTCTAACATCTGAGGCCAGTCCGCACTGCAGTGTAGCAATTTTCATATCCTGCAAAACTAAACATTTTAATCAGCTCTGTACTCTTTATATATGCAGAGGAAGTGGGTGTATTAACCCTCCTGATAGACGCTTCACATGAAAAAACACAAAGGTTGCCTTCTCATTTCTACCATGGTAAACCTGAAATAATGAAATACATTTGTCTAGCTTTTCATAAACAAGAGTGTTTTCATCGGTGACCTTCAGTAATCGCTGTGAGTATTTGCTCATATTAACTGTAATGAACGTAGGATGGGCAGGGGATAGAATAGTGGGAGTAGTTTAGTCAGCACCCTCAGGGAAGGTGCGTTAGTCTCATCGTTCAAGACCACCGCCTAGTTTTATTAAAACGTTTATCTCAAACTTATGGACGGCCAGTTCTTTCCCATGTCACTATGGCACGGCGCCGAGATGTATGGGATGTGCGGGGGATGGGGTCTGACGCCTAGTGCTAGTAGCCCCAGTAGCGTGAGAAAGTGAAACAATGGAAAGCGAGGGGGAAACCAGTCACGGGGATCAGAAAAAAAGAGTGTGTCAACTACAGCAATAACTCAGAAGACATGTGACACAGGTCACATATTTAAGTTAAGTCACGAACTTAAATCCTTTTTTATATTTTCGGCTCTAAATATTCATTTATCTGTCTTACTACAATAACTTTGTTGTGTAAATAATATTTTCTGTCTGAGAAACACAGATGTCTACGTGTCTTATTCAGATGTAAGTCGGTGCAGCAAGTTTCCAATGCCTTGGTTAAATGGGTTTACATGATTCTGTGTGTATGCGGTGAATGTTTTAAGAGGACCGCCAGTTATTGTGACATTAGCCCCCACCCCACTCCCCAATCACCCCCTTCCCCTCCCTCCTGTAGTGAAAAACTGCGACACTAAAGCCCCATCTGTTCTTAAGACTGGATCCTCTGTCCCACGTTTGATGCCAAGAGACTTGATACCCGCTTGGTCTCTGTCCTGACGCTGTGCTGCAAGACGTAGGCGTTTCCACTGGACATCGTGACGTCACCGGTCAGAATCTTGAAGGTGGTTGACTTGCCCGCTCCGTTTTGGCCCAGCAGTCCGAAGCACTCCTTTTGAGGAACTCCCAGGACAACGTGGTCCACCGCCACAGAGCAGCCGTACTGCTTGTACACATCTTCTAGCACTACAGTGTCGTCTGCCGCGCTGCCGGACAAAACGCGCTCTCTCTCTTCCCGGACATCGCTGTCCTCTTTCGCTGGAGGCTTGTAATCTTTCTTACCACCTGAGGACAACGACCACAACACACTCTGGAGAAACTAGGCGTGCAATCTTTGCTGTGCTTCAAATCCTGGGGAAAAAGGACATTCAGGAAATATAATTCACCAGCACGGCTCTCGTTCCTTATATTCTTATTTTGGGCATTCCTTGCCCGTCCACATATTTCACAAATAAGAAAACAGCAAAAAGGCAACAGTTATTTCAAGCGCAGATAATGCAACTGTCTTTGGTGTTGTTCAATACAAGAAAACTCTACAAAATCCTTGCAAGGTAGGATTTTGCCAGGACAATTCTTCGTTGTTGTCAGAGAACAGTTTTGGTTCTAAAAGTAAGGTTTTAAGCATTGTTCTGTGATGAAGCGCGTTCTATTAATGACAGGAAGATTTAGCCTTACCTTTGAAACAGTAGAGACATTTCTGAAGAAGATGAGACTCCACAACAAACAAAATGGCAAAGCAGAGTAAGCTCTGGACCAGCAGACAGACAATGTTGGTTCCTACACCTGGGTAGGTCAGAGACAGGTAACTGTCTTCGTGCGGAAAACACGTCTCTCCGCAAAGTTCTGCACACACTCAAAGAGTTGGGGATCAAAGTGAGACATGACACGCACCTGACAACACTTCCTTCCCGCCTTGATGTTCCGCTGTCTTACTCGCCCACTTGTTCAATGTGTCAGTCAGTCAGTCAGTCAGTCAGTCAGTCAGTCAGTCAGTCAGTCAGTCAGTCAGTCAGTCAGTCAGTCAGTCCGTCAGTGTGCTGCTCTGCTCATCTCCCTGTCCGTGATCTTGTCTATCGATTCATCAGAACTTTGCCTAAGGGAAGTAACTCCTGCTCTCAAACCAAAAGGCAAAACAAAAACCAAAATACATTAATTTTTTTTTTAAATAAGTAAAAAAAATTGAAATAAATGGATAGAAAGCTTACATTTAAAAAATGCGTTTATATTTATTGTTTAACATATTTAATAACTTGGTTTTATTTTTTCTACCACAGCCGATTAGAATAGTTCTAAATTATGGTTGTGTTGTCCATACCGTCCATTTTAAATACGCAGTATATAGTTACTCAGCAAAGGAATCTCCCATAGACATGAACATACAGTCTACTTAGTGAAAGGAATCTCCCATAGACATGAACATACAGTCTACTTAGTGAAAATAGCAAAACGCTTGGCTTCTGAGTATTTATCCCCTATGGGATCGTTGACTATTGTGTTTATAGCCCACTGCACCTGTCTGCAGGTAAAGCTGCAGAAATTTTCCATCTTCTAGAGGCATCGTTGTTGTGGAGTCCAAATAATAATAATAATAATAATAATAATAATAATAATAATAATAGACACTATGAATCATTATCATTCTATATTTAATGTAATGCACGTATGAAATGTTCTTCTCGTGCTTACTGCTTGTACAGAGTAAGTCATCGATAGAGCAGAAACTGCAAATTAATTAACCGTTTTGACAGTCGGGCACAGCATGCTAAAACGGGAAGTTTTCAAGCCGACCTTGCCCAAGACCCACCTTTACAGCAGACATGTTGTAGCCCTTGCTCTTTCAGGTCTTGGCATTCCGCATCGTGGTAATCTTTGCAGAAGTCCCTGCTGTACTTGTTGGTGTAGATTCCGAACACACTGTGGCTGACGCAGAAGTGGGGGAACAAGATCTTCAGCACGAGTTCTGTGTGGCCCAGGTCTTTCTTTGGAAGGCCAGGCATGTGCAAGATCACGCTCAAGATGAGGGTAAATAAGCCTTTGATGGTCGCACACAGACAGAAAATACAGAATCTCAGATCAAGGAAAGTCGCACTGTTCTGTTCTCCTTACAATTGTCATGCATCGTCACTTCTGACAGTCTAAGGACTTGCGCGAAGTCCGGCCAAAACCCTTAGTTCGAAGTGCGTGGTGAAAGACGAAAATAGTCAGAGAAGCAATCCACACACACAGGTACAGCAGTCCGCCTATCACTGCCAGGTAGAAGAAATATGCTTAAATTCAGAATGAACCTACAGCGGTAGCTCACCTGTGAAAAAGGTGACAAAAATGAGAGTCACCATGCCGTTGGCAGGGACGGAAAACAAGAACTGGATGACGTAGACGTAGGGCAGGACAGCGACTCCGTAGGTGACCAACACCAGGAGCAGGACGGCCATATTGTAGTCTTCCGTGAACGCCGGCACCTGTCGTGACAGGGCAGAAGAGGAGGCTACTCCCATTCAATATCAAATGTCATAAGGTAGGCTGGGAAACTCCCACACGTTTCAGACTGAAGTAACTTCAGGGTAACATAAGAAATAAGTAGCGTGGCTACTATGGAAGAACATTAAAGAGAAAAAAAATTTTACTGACAGCGCTCACCATAGCCGTATGCAGACGCAAGGGAGCTTACCATACCCAAACACGTAGCAAAGAGAGGGCCGAAAGAAAGGAACTTGGCAGACCCTCAAAAAAACTGCCATCCCTTTATTTATATCGGCGCTATTCTTCACATAGCTAACCCTCGGCGCACAACGTGTGCATACAGAGAATCCATGTTAATGAAGTCAGCGCGCTCACTAAGCGTGTGTTGACAACTAGGATTCAAAGACGAACACAACATAGGACAAATACATGAAATCCTCAAGGTGCAAATTATAATTAATAAAGAACAAATGAGGACCGAGCGCTTAAATTATCGAAAGATAACTCCAACAAGGTACTAGCAGCGCTCAACCTAGCCTTATGCAGACGCTTGTGCCCAAAGGGAGCTTACCGTACCCAAACACGTAGCAAAGAGAGAGCCGAAAGAAAGGAACTTGGCTATCCTCAAAAAAGATTTTTGTTGTTGTTGGTGGTGGTTTGGGAGGGAAAGTGATTCAACCTCGCGGTGATTTCGCGCTGAAGGGGAGGGGAAATAGGTGGGGGGAATGGGAAGGGGTCTGCGATTTGGTGTCTGGACTGGTGGTGGCTATGTGTGGTCCCGCTGGCTGGCCTTTCTCCTGGTGCACTGATGATGGCTTGAGTAGCTGGAGTGGTGGAGTTGTCGCTGGTCAGACCTACCGCCACTGCATTCCTACATTCTTTTATCTCTAACACTAAGGTGCTTCGTGTAATATTAGTTTACTTTGATGTAAAAAAAATCTGCCGTTATAAAAAAAGGGATGGCAGATCTTTTTTGAGGATCTGCCAAGTTCCTCTCTTTGCTACGTGTTTGGGTATGGTAAGCTCCCTTGGGCACATGCGTCTGCATACGGCTATGTTGAGCGCTGTCAGTATCTTTGTTGGAGTTATCTTGGATAATTTAAGCGCTCGGTCCTCATTTGTTCTTTATTAGATATTTTACAGTTCTGAGCTGTGTACCCCCACCCCATGAGTCATGCACCGCAGTTAGCGGGGTGAACGAATGGCTTAACAGCTTGGACACTGTAACTGATAGGGCAGGAAAAGAGGTCCGGATGTGACGTAAATCTTCAGGTGTCAGGGACTGAGAGGGAAGAGTCACCTGCCTGCCATTAGTTTGACAAGAAACATTTATAATTACGTGTTTAACCCTGTACGGGGATGGGGCTAGGTAGCGGCATGGTTCAAATAAATCGTCAATCAGTTGACATGAGACAGGAACTGAAGAGAACTTCTCGCAGAACTGTTGGTACCGCATGGTTCAAATAAATCGTCAAACAACTGACATGCCTCAGGAACTGGAGAAACCCTCCCCCAGAACTGCTGGTACCGCACTGTTCAAATAAATCGTCAATCAGTTACCCCAGCAAGTTGACAGTTGAGGAGGGGACCTGTCCAAATACGTGATGAGTGATGGATTCCAGAAGGTTCTGGAAGAATCTCCCCTTCTTGTATAAATTGGCCAATAAGAGTGGATAGAGGGGGAGAGAGAGAGCAACAGGGGAGCCAGACCTTGCCGACCCCTGAAGACGGAACTTCCGCTTCGGCCCCGAACGCACGTCATTCGCTTTACCTGAAGGCAGAGGATCCTCCAGGACTTGCTTAAGCCTCGCTGATGCAAGAAGAGGAAATGCCCAGAGGCTATGCCATAGGCTGAAAACAGGAACTGGCTGGAGAATATAAACAGCATTAACCATCTGGAGAGATCAATCAGAAAACTGTACATAGGCATGAAGTAGAGACGTCAGAAGCCGTCGCCAAGCTGTAGTTGGGTAGCAACCACGTTTACATATTGTCCCAGATGTAAGAGCCTCTTTGATGTCGTAAAGAGGACTGATGTTGTTACCAGACCATCACAGAACCGAGCGTTGGAAATGTTATAACCACCGGAATCTCGTGAAGAATAGAGTTAGAACGGCGCGCCAGGCCTCTGCCAATAGATCAGTGTTGTAGCAATAAACATGTTGTGTAACTAGAACATTTCTCGTGTCTTACAGGTCCTGACAGCTAGGTGTGAACGTGGGCGATGACGTTACAATATGTCTCCCTACATCTGTGCTGAAGAAAAGTTTCCTTAAGTTTAAGCCGACATCCTCTAGTGGCTCCATAGTGGTTGAATATGAGAGGGATTTGAAGTCATATAATCCATGTGTATATCTGTACGTTCCAATGTTATCTCCTCGAACTTCTCTGCAGTACATGCCTGGGGTAACATTTCTGGACGAAATAGCACCCCCTAGAAAAGGAAAATCGCATCATAAAGGAAGTGGATGTGTTTCTGAACTGTGTGGCAATTGCAGACGAAAAAAGAAACCGGATGGTAGGCTGAAAGGCCTGAGCAGTAACTACTATACTCAATAAACTAACAAGGAGAAGCAGTCACCACCTTGGCTTTTTGACTCAGCCATAGCCACTCTTCTCCTTCCGCAGGCATGCGCAATGTTCTGTTTCTGAACACTTCCGCGTGTGGTCTCCTGCCTTCGTACAGGAACAGGTTCCGTAATCTAAAGCAATCTTTTCGCAAAAAATACGGGGTGGGCGGTACGGTGGGTTTAGAGTTAGGTGTTTACTTACAGGAAGTGGAGACCGCGCTACGTGCGCATGCGCGACTAACAGATAGTATCGTGGCAGGGGAGCGTCACACCGGGCAAAAATCAACGATCCTCGATCCAGAAAAAAAACCTTCATCGGGATGGCAAAAGGTATCATAGAATTAAAAGAACAAAAAAAAGCTGAACAAAAAACGATTCTTACAAAAACAATGATGATTACCTGGAATATTGCAAAGACAGCCAGGACCATGAGGATCGGAATTAACATGGTGATAAAATCCCACACGTATGTAGACAACCAGAACGAGAGTGGATCAGCTCCGCTGACGATCTGTAGGTGCTTTGCCCCTGTCTCCCGCTCTCGAATAAGAAAGTACGAAAAGGAGGCTGTCAGGAAAGCCATGCCGAACAGCATGCAAAAGGAAACCACAAACGCCTGAACAGTGGTCATGGTCAGGACGAGCTTAAGGCTTTGGTCTTGGGATCTGGGGAGAGGGTGGTTGATGGTGGTGATGCTGTGGCTGTCTTTGGCTGTCACCTGTTAGGACCAGAAAGGAACTGGTTAACTGTAGTACCGACTGTAGTCAGTAGTTTTGTGACACGCGATGCCTTACATTGGCTTCCTATGTATTCTCCACTCCTTTTTGAGGTAACTACATGTCACCTCGTTAGTTCTGTAAAAGTAGAGGCTACTTCTGTACTCGAGCTAAACTGGGTGAGGTGAGGGGTATATTAGCCTGACATTTTTTACTTGTAAATCCTTCGTCATAGACTGATTTTAGTGCAACTGTAGCTGTCACAAGCATGATACATTTAACGCACAGAATCTCCTTTAAACATTCAAGCAGGCCCACAACATCGGAAATTTGCTGCACAAGACTTTTCACTCCGGGGCATCTAACAAAGACGCTTTTCTTGTGTTGATGTTTCATTTAAAAAATATACTGTTGATGGTGTATAGTACGATTTCATCGGGAGACAAATGTCCTACAGACGGTCATGGAGACACAGAAATATATGGTTTGGACAACAATGTCCTTTCGTGGGAAGTTTTTATCAGGTCGGCCAGTTTTGAAGCAGTCTTACGTCACTGCATGTATATAAGAGGAAGACTCCAAGCTAACATTACAGCTCCACAAACTCCACTGTTCTTCTGTAACTTCTTTTAACTGTTGACCTGGGCATAGACACATGCCCCTTTTAACAAATGACTTCGTTGTCGCAAGTCCACGACCTTAATCAACATGTACTGCAAGCTGCCCACCTGTCTGTGGCCTTCCACCTCACTACTCACCGCTTTGGCATAAGCATTCATGACGTAAGCCAGGGACACTCCTTCACCGTGAAACGTCTGTCCGCTGTACCACGCAGTCATATTTACAATGTTCGCGGCCCGAGGGGGTTGAGCAGGGACTGGAGTAAACTCTGCACCGATTACTACTTCAGTCATGTACTTCGGCAGAAGAAAGGTTCTGGAAAGGCCCAGGAAATAGTGGTTCATGTCCGAAGAATTGCTAAGATTAACCTCCTCGATGGTGTTGCTGTTGCTGAAGAGAGATCTGTAGGCGTTCCCCATCGCTGTCGTTGCTGCTGAAGAGGAGTTAAAGCCGATGCTGTAGCCAGTATGCGTCTGTCTGAACATGTCCAGGTCTAGCTTCATGCGCGGCTCCTCTGTCACTCTCTTAGAAACCTGAGATTAAAACTGATCTGTTTACACTTTTTTAATACCATCCGAAACATTAATTATAAATGATACGTGATCTAGTTGTAGCTGAATGAACTGGGGCAAATGTGTTACATCCCACAGGTATCCAACCAGCTTTCCAGTTACGAGATCTGCCTTTAACCACTCAGCCCTCTGTCATGTACAATAATATGTCTAAAAGAAAATAATAACTGATCTCTACACGAAGACACAACGACCGTGTACACCTCTGATAACTTTAAAATAAATAATACTAAAGAAAAACAGCAATAAATAATGCAAATGCAAATCTTTTTCAACCACGATTCTGATCTTCCAACTCTGTGTGTCCCAGAGTTAGCATCAGCAAGTGCGAGTCCAAAGGTATGCGACCCACAGATCAGCAGTTACACTGAGCTAAGGTTTTCTTGAACAAAGTTCTGTAACAGCGGCACTAGAAACAGATATGTTGTTTTGCCAGTTTGCTAAAGTGGTACCAAATGCAGCTAAAGAATTAATTAGTGGGGAAAGCTATGTGCAAATGGTGACATGTCTGTGTAAGACACAGTAATACAATGGTACAGCCTGTCCTGTGACTTTTAATCAGGTCTTATAGGAATGGGGGTGTATGGTGCCCCCATTTTTCTGCTAAACATCATCGTGAGGGAGGTGCCCATCGCCTCTCCCTCGCTGCATTACTTCCCCTGAGCCATGGGTTAGGTACCCGTTCACAGCCGGGTGAACTGGGGGAAGTGGGCTGAGGCCGACGGGTATCGAACCACCACCTTTGGTTTTGGAGGCCAGCCCTCTAACGACTCGGCCATTCCCCTCGCTTCTGTCCCCCCTCCCCCAAGAAAAAAAGAAACAGGAACCCATGACAGTAAGCGAGGCGCCAAGCCAACTCACGACACGAAACATCCTCCCTACCTGATCGCTGATGACGGGGAGAATGGTAAACAAGACGGGAAGCGCCAGCTGCAAAGCTGTCATCTTGCAGTTCCGGAGACTGATGATCGCCTTCTTAGCGAACATTCCGTACAACCTCGACAGCTGTAGTTTGGGGCAGGCCAGGCCTTCATAACTGGAGTTCAGGTCTGAAAACGGTAAACTTAAAAGGATGTATGCAAATCTGCAGTTCGTTTGCTGACAGATCGAGTCAGCTCTCATCTTTTTGGAGGCATTTTCTCGAACTCCCTTCTATTGTTTGACATCCCGTGATGAGTCATACCTAAGACTTAAAACCTGGCAATCTAGTAGCTGCCCTGCCAGACGCGTGGCACTACAGGGAACAGTACTAGGACTTTCTGCCCCGGTGTCAGTATAATGTGACTGGGTGGGACTGAAGCCTGTGTTGCTATATCAGTCCCAGTGTGGCAGCACGTTAACGTGTATCAAGCAACACCGTCCTGATATGCACCTCGTTTGTGACTAGACGTTAACCAACCAACCAACCAACCAATCTACCTACCTACCTACCTTTTCCTTTCTGCTTGCCTGAGTGCAAGAACAATTCTTTCCTTCTTTATCTGCTAGCATCAAAAGAGGTTTGTCGTCTACGTGTGATTTGCGATGACCTCATTTTATGCTTCACGTCGGTTGTGCCGTTGGTAATATATTCAATATTTTGAAGACGCTAAAAATACCTCACAGTTAGATGTCTTAAAATGTGGTGATATCGAGTCATTTAAAGATAGCATTTATGGACAGATGTGAAAATCAGCCTTTAATTCTACCTCCATCCTTTAAACGTTTCACTGCTCATGTGAAGCTTGGTGATTTGTCTGCTAAGGCAATGAACATCAAAGGTAAAGTTTAACAAATAGAAGACAGCCCAGCCACATAGCACATCTTGAAATCCTAAACACTTGGTTTTTATACGTTTGTACACATTCACCTATAATGGCAAACATTCAGACAGAATGGTGTACACGTTTGGACAGCTGTAATGGTGTAAACATTCATACAGCTGTATGATGCTGTAAAATGTAGGATTGCTGTATAATATGGCAAAAATGTAGATCGATATGTATAGTAGTGTACACGTTCAGGTAACTATACAGTATGTAAATTTTCAGATAGCTATTTAATGATGTGTTCTAAATCTGTTGTACTTACTCGTGAAAACTTCATACTTCTCATGAACACTTGGCACGGGTTTCTGAATCACGAGCACATTCTTTTTGTTTTTCTGGCTTTCTGTCACTGGCAATTGTTCTGAATCTGCGCCCGGCGCAGTGTTCTTTTCCTTTTCAAGAACGATCGTTTTGAGCGGCCTGTAACACTCCTTGTCAGGAAGATCAGTGGCACTAACTCTGAGACAGTTTTTGGAGAGATTCGCCATCTTTATTAATACCATATACACATTTTCATTAATTTCTATTACGTTATCATGGGAAATACAAAGTTATAAAGCTCAGACAAAGACTTTAAATACAGCAATAAAAATTGTGACGTCGTTTGAACTAGAGTTCTAAAAATCCAAATATCTATTTTAAAACGAAACGACAATTTCTGTACAAACTGTCTTTTTGCTCTCCATTATATTTTTCTTATCGTTTGTTTTCTCAGCGGTGGACAGCATATATTTCGCCAGATATTTTAGATTTGCCAGCTTAAATTAAAAATATTTTATTTTTAGCCCTTGGCTCCATCCTACTGCTGAAAAATTCAATTTTTCTATTGTTTTTATCAGCCTCTAGTTTAAGAATTGTAAAAGTGTCATCCTCTTCATCTAAGTTGTGTAGAGGGCAGAGTTTCAGCGGCAGTATATGAACGTGAGGAAAACAAAAAGGAAGAGATATCTCAAGCTGTGTCAAAACATACTGAGCTCCAATGCATCGCACATTGAAAGAGAAATATCAGCTCGCGTCTTTGTATTTCTACCCGACTTTCAAACCATGACACGTGCGTGTCCTTGGCCTCAAGCCTCGTGCTGAAATTCCAAGGAAGAAAGAAGAAAGGAAGAAGGGGAGATAGACAAATAAAGTCCTTCGAAGTATCGAAGACATACGCAGGCAATTCAGCGCTTACTTGAGGAAGACTTCCTCCATTGTTGTGGCAGATACACCAAAACTCGATATGCCAAGTGCTTCGCTGTTAGACTCAATCGTCCTAAACAGTTCCGGAAACTGTGGCGACTCGTCCTCTGGCAGCAGATAGGAGAGTTCTGCTCCTGCTGCCCATTCCAGTTCAGCCGTCTCCACCACCGTCTGTATGGCGTCCGTCACAATCGGAACACTACAGCCGCTGGCCTTCACGACGACAAGGTGATAGCCCGCCCCTGGGTTACAGAACGGGGGAGGCGGTGGCAGAGAAAAAACAGTTTAGTAGGCGAATCCACATAATGAAAACCTTGTATTGTTTACGTGCAATGTATGCGCGTGTTCTAAGGTATCCAGTGTGCTCGAAAACAAAGAGTGCAAGTGAACCGAACACAGACAAAAGGAAACGGATAGGCTTGGTTGCTCTGGTTGTAAATACCAAGTCAAAAGGATCGAAGGCTATTCAAAAGGAGATCGGAACCCAAGATCACCTGGCAGTTTGCTTGTTTGTTTGTTTGTCAAATTTTAGAAAGGAGTTTTTAAGTTCCGCAAAACTTTCCTATGCTATCATTTCAAGCATTCTTTTATATACGATTTTTGTGGTGTAATTGACGGTTTACGGAAAAGATCAAGAAATCAGCCAAGGAACAAAATGATGGATAAAAGAGAAGGGAAAAAATAAAGTCAAAGGAAACAATTCGTTGATTCCCCCCCCCCCCATACGTAGGAATAAAAGTCAAGCACTTGTGCCTTTTGACTTTTCCCCGTGACATTTTTCCTGCAACCATTTCTCCTAAAGTTTGTGCTCGGAACAGGATATGTTCGCTAAGAAGCCGCTATCATGTGTCATCGTGTTCCTAGATTTCGCGATAATACAGGTAGTGCGCAGAAATAACTGAGATTTTAAAGATCCTACTTCAAGTATATGGTCATCACAAACATCGTGTGTGTGGGGGGGGGGGGTGGCATGGAGAGAGACTTTTACCTTTTTCTTTAGACTTTTTCACCCTAGCTCAGATTTCACTTTCTGCTCCTTGACTTGTGTTCCTCTTGAACTTTTTTGCGCTCACCTAATTGACTATAGATCTTGCGACTAAATCCTAAAGGTTAAAGGGGTTAATCTTTAACGAAGCAAGAAACCATGTCATTCTGAGTGGGTCATGACACACACTTGGTGGAATAAGCATCAGGTATAACTGAAACTCCTATACATGCACATCCTTCAATGTACAGACCATGAGTGGTTTAATCTCAGGACACGTCACCGTATAATTTCTTCAGGAACAGTGGCGCTCCACAGCACTTCACAACTCCTTCGGCCATGATGGCTACCCTGTCGCCCAAGACATCCGCCTCGTACATGAAGTGAGTGGTCATCAGGATAGTCCGCCCCGTTTTGTTTCTCCTCAGCGTCTCCCACGTCTGTCGTCGGGCAACTGGGTCCATGCCACATGTGGGCTCATCTAGAATTACCACCTGCCACAGATAGCCCAGAAGCGGGTTGCATGGGCATGCGAACAGCTGCAGGTAAGACACACAAGGTGAAGCGCAGATACGAGTGTTCAGTCGCCCCAACCCAAGACAGTCGCTGTACCTTTGTACAGTTTCAGTTGCCATTAGAAAGGATACATTAAAAAATTGATGAACGTTCATCTTTTTGTTTTAACGTAAGAAAGCAGTGTTCAACATATTTTACCACAAGAAAATTCTTGTAAGAGGATAGGGAAGATTGAGCAGGTAGTCGTGTGCGTGCGTGCGTGCGTGCGTGCGTGCGTGCGTGCGTGCGTGCGTGCGTGCGTGCGTGCGTGCGTGCGATAACTGTCCAACTATGCCGCATGACTAGATTTGGTTTGTGTCATCAAAGAATTCAAGACTAAACTCTTTAATGAATGCACTCTCTCTCTCTCTCTCATATATATATATATATTAGGGAAAAAGCGCGAAGACACATGGCAATAAACACAGAAACAGGTACAAAGCGTACAGAAAGCCGTGGAGTAAGGTCTGCACGCTCGTAGTACCATCACACGGGACTAGAATGTGTGTGGAAGAAGGCAAGTGTCCTGTTCTACTCGCCTTTGATCCTCCGATGAGTGCTATGGCGACACAGAGTTTCCGCTTCTGACCGCCTGACATAGTGCTCGCATCGGCGTTCATTTTAGCCAGCAGCCCCACTTCTGTCGCCATGTTCGTGACAATTGAGGGCACTTCACTCCGGGGGCAGCCCTTGAGCTTTGCACGGAAAGAGACGCATTCACAAAACAGGGAAGACTTCACGTCTGGAAGTCTTTGCGATATCAAACTATTCCCGGCTGGAGGCATTGTTTTGCTATCGTTCACAGTAGAACTATTTGCATCCACTCTATACGTGTGCTTTTTATTTTATGGAAGTTGTGTTCATCCTCAATAGGAAAAGGAAAAGAGCTGAACACAGTGAAATTTTCAAGTGAGCATAACGATCGGGCAGCGCTACAATGCAAAGGTCCTTTCCAGTAATGCCTGTATTACATCAGAAACATCTAGAATGTTATTTTCCAGAACTTTCCAGAAACTGACAGTTTGCTAAAGGATAAGAGAAAATACAGGAAAGGATAGATGCGTAGGAAACTTCAGAAATACAATGAAACTGATGTTTCAAGGTTTTAGCAGGTAGTCCTGAGACACGTTGGTTAAATTTTGCAACCCTGCATTGTTTAGCAAATCCTGCAGGACTATACACAAATTTTCGGAACACCGTGAATTTATCAGAGGCAATAAAACTCAACCAATTGTGAACACACTGGCAGCTTCTGGAAGGCCTTTAAGAGAACTGGTGAAATTTCTAATCCATGAATTTTAGAGCACTTGACAAGACTTTGAAAACAGCTGCAAAATTTTCTTGATTAAATTAAACTTTGGATGAAAGGGTGTGCATTTTAGTAGGACTAATGAATACAGTATAGGTAAGCTGCTTATAGTTCGAAAAATTTTCTAATTGGTAAGTGGGTGGTCTCGGCAAACACGGCTATGTGGGACAATGTGCCTTAAAGTATAGAATTTGCCTTTTTTTCTCGGGGAAAAAATTCAGTGGAACTTTCTGGAGAATTTGACCATACGGTCTTCTGGAATGTACTATCAGCCTTCGGACTTCTCCACCACCTGGCAGAACTTTGAATGGAACCGCAAAACTGGTTTCCAATAACGCGGCGTTTCTGAAGAAACACTTGGGAAACCAGTAGCAGCAGCAGCAGAAAAACACGCACGCACGCACGCACGCACGCACGCACGCACGCACCACACACACACACACACACACACACACAGAGAGAGAGACACAGACGGACGGTCAAAAGGACAGACAGCCGCAGATATCTATAAAAGTCTAAAACAGACAGAAGGATGAACGGAACGCCGAGGTCATACCAATGAAAAGAAGGTTAAATGCTCCTCAACGGTGAGAGTTTCGAAGAGAACGTCTTGCTCTGGACACATCCCCAGGCTGCGCCGAACTGCCGCAATGTTCGCGCGAATGTCGTAGCCGTTGACGTGGGCAATCCCATCAGATGGAGGTACAAGGCCTGAAACATCCACATCCTGCTGACTTGACAAGTCTGGGCTTGTAAAAGAAAACAAAATACTGTATGTCTAAAAAGCGTGAAGCATTCGCAGCTTGCTGATATCTTTTAAAGTCCGGATTCTTACAGAAATGTCCAGGCTAGAAGTCATATCTCGGGGGAGGAGCTTGAAAAAGCTAAAAAAAACTGAAGCCAATCAAAATACAGTCTTCTATAAACTGATAAAGTATGCTAAGCTCTTAGGGTCACCACTGAAAACGTTCCTATTTCCTGGAAGATCATACTGCCTATACCTCCCGCCCACCCATCTCATACCCCCACCCCTATATAGCCCCCACCCTTTACCCTTCCCCTAATCCCCCCTCCTCCCGAAAAATCCCCCTTCTCTCCCCTCCCCCCCCGGAAAGACCTGCAAAATATAGCTCACCATTTGATCGGCTCCGTTTTTAACATATCCGAAATAGAGCTCGCCATTTGATTGACTCCAGTTAACTAGAGAGCCTTTACGTGCTGGAAAGCTCAGTTGTGTTCTAATTTGAATCTAATTTGACAATTCGCCAGAGGGACTCAAAGTTATCACTGTCTCCAAGATAACTGCGAACATTTTTAGTTTTATTTATTTATTTATTTATTTATTTATTTATTTATTTATTTATTTATTTTTGCTATTGTAGCTCTCTCCCAGCACTCTGGCTGTACATCACCACAAACAGAAAAAACAAGTGTGACGTGGCGGGCCGTACCTTAACTTATTGGACTCGACTTCTCAGAATTACTGGACATACTTTTATGGTGATCTCGTAAAAATGTAGATTTAATTGAGCAATCGTCACCAAAACCTTTACTGCAACAGGTCAATGGTTTCTACACCAGAGGATGACGACGCTATGAAATAATGTGAATAACTAGAGAAATCTACCGAGGGAAAAGATTCTCATACTCTGACACGTTCGCTCAGTCTCACACAGGCAAAACACTACTAGCTCAAGAGCCCCCACCCTCGTAAAAGACACAACTGCAGCGAACCGTTATTCAACATATATTTCAAACACTAACTGGCTCGACAACATCAAATATATCTACAGATTATTTACAAAGAATCACCTTGCTCGTGTCTAGGGTAAGACGCTGCCTGATTACGTCATACCACGTGGTATCAGATAAAGAAGATAATCAAACTCCAGAGGGGGAATCAAATTGCAAATCGGCCTATGATCACGCTCAATACACACATACAGTAAGTGACCGACAATAGAGCTCCTACTCTTGTCACTACTGAAACAACTATTTCTGCGATACACAACTCTGAAGATATACAAACTGAACCAATAAGTGACCAACGACAGAGCACCTACTCTTGTCACTACTAAAACAACTATTTCTGCGATACACAACTCTGAAGATATACAAACTGAACCAATAAGTGACCAACGACAGAGCACCTACTCTTGTCACTACTCAAACAACAACTTCTGCGATACACAGCTCTAAAGCTATCAGTAAGTGACCACAACAGAGCACCTACTCTTGTCACTACTAAAACCACTGCTTTACTGCAATACACTGCTCGAAAGCCACTCAACTCTACACACCAATACAGTAAGTGACCGACAACAGAGCACCTACTCTTGTCACTACAGAAACAACGGCTTTACTGTCATAGCTCTAAAGCTATTCAACGACCAACACTGAAGCTAGGACACTGTCACGACCGCACTTCTCTCTGTACCCTCTTAGCATACTTACCCGGCAACTAGCTTATGACGTCTCCTGTCTCCGGCAGGATAAAACCACCTATCTTATCAACCCGAGTCCCAGACTATAAGATAAGTTTATGGTAAGAGCAGTCCTATAAGGCACAACAGCAGTAGTCACTTACGAGTCTTTGTCTTGTAGACTTGTCGGCGAAATACAGCCCAGTGTAATCGCGTGATAGCTAGCTGAAGTCCTTTACTCTTTCCACGTTTTTGGCTAAGTTGGCGAGGGGTGGAGTTCCGTGGGTCTACACGTGTCCGCTTCTTGTGGTCCTCCTACATTAACTCTCTCTCTCCTAATCGCGTTTTGCCTCCTTAAGTAGCAGTCGTTCTGACGCATTAACCTCGAGTAAACCGGTTCTGGTCCGACTAGGTGGAGCAGGGCTGCTGCCATGACCAATGGCGTGTCACTCACCTACCTAAGTGTGAAGAGAAGGGGAGGAGCTAGCTGGCTAAGCTTAGAGTGACAGGTGATACCCTAGGAGTGACATGTGACAACAAGTAGGCCTAAAGTTATTAACAGAACCATAAGCATCACTACCAGCCCTCATATTCACCAGGTCTGCGTATCAAAGTTTCCTAGTGTACTTAAAATGTTCCTTCCATCATGTATACTTTCCAAAACGTCATAGCTGGCATAAGAATAGAATATCTGATATCATTTTTCGCTTAGCTTAATCAGCATATTTACTCAGTGCTGTCACTTAATGTCTTACAGGATTTTTTTAAAAAAAAAGGTTAACAACGACAATTTTCTGCATCATGATTATCGACAAAGAAGTTTTTAATGTAGGTTATATTTATACATTCACAAGATGGCAGATTGACATCAAATCGGGTATGATTTGGTCGAACACAGCCTTGAGTATCCCAGAGTACCAAATTCTTCTAGAAGAGGCTTCATATCACAGCTCAACATTTTCCTTTGCTGCTGAATGTTTCAATCCCTTTAAGCGCCTTTGTAAGCTCAGAACCAAGAAAAAAAACATTTGGGCAGCATCGGTAACTGAACTCCGGAGTTTACTATATGCATTACTATGTGGGTTAATGTACAAATGTTAGTTCTTTAGCACCAACAAGCTGACGAAGACGAATAGACAGCTTGTACAGAAACCATTGTTAACAACACTAACCTGTCAACATAGACATAACGGTGGTCTTGCCCGCTCCGTTGTGACCCAGCAAAACTGTGATCTGATCCTCAAACATGTTCAAAGTCAGATCTTTCACTGCCGCTTTCCGGTTAGGGTAAACCTGTGCATAGTTAACATGCTGATGAACTCTTCAGTAGTTTAGACGATTTTTATTTTTCTCAGCTTGGTCATTAAAAACAAAGGACACGAAAACGAAATCATGAAGATTCGTGAGAAATCTTCATAAAGTCCCATCCAAGATTTAGTGTTTTGGATGAAATGGACATCCGCTGTGTTGTAACAACTAGTGAGGAGCTGTCACGTGACTGGGCTATCTGCAGCAAGGCTATTAGCGAAAGGAAACCTGGCCGTCCAGACAATTCGCCGACCTCTCTCACGCGAACGCGCACGCGCACACTTGCTCGCTCGCTCACTCATAAATGTGCAGCACGTGTGCGTGCGTGCGTGCGTGCGTGTAAGATAGTTTTCGTTGTTCTGCACACGACGTCAACAAGCTATACTTTTTTTCCGGAGGGGGGGGGGTGTTCGCTCCAATCCGTCCGACAAAAAGTGCAGACACACGTACTTATTAAAACGGTCACATGCATCATACACTTTACGTACCTAAGATTTTATTTTTTCAAAATGTATAATTTCACAGAAACTATGCGTTCAATCCAGTTTTGTTGCAATTATAAATTACCTTTTGTTGCTTGTGGCTAGAGTACTGTCATTCTATTTAGTCCGTGTAAGGCAGCTCACAGATTACATTGACCATTAAGACGGTTTTTGAAAAGAGATAGGCACATAATGAGGTCATACCAAAAAAATATATATCTGCTGAAGAAATGTCTATATCTTGTGAGAACACCCTGGCTCAGCTCATGCAGTGCATTTGTTTTCCAACAATCTCATGTCAGTAAAGTCACACAGAGCTTAACTGTATAACCAGCACTAATAAATTTTTTCCACAAAAGTCTCACGTCGGAAAACTTTCACACAGAGCTTAATTCTAAACCGTCACTAACAGTAAATTGTTTTCCGACAATCTTATGTCATAAAACTACCACGCATAACTTAAATCTACAGCCTTTGTGAACAGTAGATTTTTTCCCCACCAATCTTATGTCAGAATACTCTCATACACAGCTTATTTTTAACATTGCTACCAAAAGGAGGATTTGCAGTGAAACAGATTTTTATGGCATGCCATAGGGACTGAAGGCTGTTTTGTGTTAGTGAGTACTCAACTGCATGCGCTGGCAGTTAGCTAAGGAAATACATTTATTAGCTCACACAGAATACAGTACAACCACGCTACCAACAGATGTAATGGTATAAACTGGCAGAAGAATCAGACAGTTGAACGGCAAGATGAAATGACATGTTTTCCTTACCTTCCTCAGTTTTATCATTGTTATTCCCCTCGGCAGACCAGAAGGGTCACTCTCGAAATTGGGGCTGTTGTGGTGAATGTCCTCTACATCTGTTATACAAAACTGGGGCTCCTGGGTAGTGCCTTCGCTCCAGTATGAACGCTGTAAATATTAAAGAACTAAAGTGCTGCTGATTGTGGATTCCATTACAATCACCGCTGATATTAGTCCAGTTCTCGCTGTGTTGCTGATATTAATTTAATTCTAATTAAGTCGATCCGATATCAATTCCAGCACTACAGCCGCTGATATGTTAAATTTAAATACAGTTCAATCGTTTTTGCTATTTAGAGTTTAGTTTACTGAACACGAGTCTTGGACCACTGCTCTTGTTGGCTGATTCTCATCTTGATCAAATAAGAACTTACAGAAACTCTGAATGAAATCATGATAACCGATTTCTCGTATGATCTAATAGAATCATGTTAGTTTGACTCCATAATCATTGACGCCTAAGCGCAGTTGAAGTGAATTATTTCCACTACAAGTGTTTCTGGTATATCAAGTATTCTACCATAAAGGATGAGAATACTAGTAACTGTGTCTTCCTTATATAATGTTTTCTTAAACTTTATTGCCAAGGATCTCACTACCGAATGTTGCCATTATGTAACCGCCTGCTAGTAGGCGTTTTTTTTAAATCAGAATTCCATAAAGAGGTGACGTGAATGGGAAAATATACCGAAGCTTCAGTGTTCAAGAGGTGAAGTGAATGGGAAAATATACCGAAGCTTCAGTATTCAAGAGGTGAAGTGAATGGGAAAATATACCGAAGTTTCAGTATTCAAGAGGTGAAGTGAATGGGAAAATATATCGAAGTTTCAGTATTCAAGAAGTGAAGTGAAGTGGAAAATATATCGAAGTTTCAGTATTCAAGAAGTAAAGTGAATGGGAAAATATACCGAAGTTTCAGTATTCAAGAAGTAAAGTGAATGGGAAAATATACCGAAGTTTCACTATTCAAGAGGTGACGTTATGATGTTGTCATGTGGAAAGCGAAACTAACATACAGAGACTACAGCGCGGCGGTTACACGTCTTTTAAAAGAGATTATCGGGGTGCGATGTTCTGGTTGTAGCGAAGTCAAAAAGAGCAGCCAGTGACAGAGGCGACAGTATGACCCCCTCCTCACCTCCGTCCCTCGTCCTGGGAAGGTAGGCTCAGCCGCTGCTGGTGGTAGTTTAATATGATTGGGGTTTGTGAAAATATTTAAACTTGACCAGATGAAGCAATACGGAAGGCTCCGTCACCATACGATCAGCGATAGTATATTAGCAGTAGGGGCATAGTCTCAGGGCTTTCTGTGACGACAATTATGTAGAGGAACTGTGGGAACTGTCCTCTCTAATTCAAGTCAAAAAGCCCGGGTTATTTCGTTTAATCGGAAGGCAAGTTAAGTTAAACATGTCTGGTCTGCTTCTTGTGTGATGAAAATCGATAGAGAAACTGTTAGAAAGTTTCGCTCTAATTAGTTTATTATTCCGTTTAAGTTATATATTTTTATGTAGCCATGTATTGTAAAGTGAACTGAGTCCGTGTAATGCCAGGATGCCAGGATGAGCTATATAAGTTTCCTTATTATTGTTGTTGTTGTTGTTGTCGTTGTTGTTATTATTATTATTATTGTTGTTGTTGTTGTGGTGGTGGTGGTGGTGGTGGTGGTGGTGGTGGTGGTGGTGGTGGTGGTGGTGGTGGTGGTGGTGGTGGTGGTGGTGGTGGTGGTGGTGGTGGTGTAAAGGTCTGAGAATCAAAGTTCCGTCCGCAGTACATCATAGGGACAATTGCGCGGAACGAAACTTTTGTGCGTAGCTGCAGGGTGAGCTGGAGATGCATGTATTCTGGGACTGGAAACGCATTCGTGTAACAAATTTAGAAGTGCATGCAATGACACTTGATTAGTACGTGATTGTTCTGTTTGCTTGATTCAACAACATATAATATTCAAACACATATTATTGTCTTGTGTCGTATGGAAGTGTTAGTGTGATAAGGAGGGAATTTTTTGTCAGTAGAGAAGAACCATCTTACAATGTTAAACTATTCCCCTAAACATATGACCAAGTACACTTTACCTAGTCTACCATCTCAGTAGGTGTGATAGTAAAAAAAAAAAAATTCCCATCTCCGTGCAAGTCTGTCAAACTGCTGTCACGCGATGCCTTCACGTGAATAGCTGAATGACTCGGCATCTACGCCACGTAGCTGAATTTAATCCTAAGACTGGTTGTTGTAATTGGTATATACAACCTTACAGTACTGTGGCAGACGCTACACATATTGCTGTAAGCGGCACTCTCTGCCTAAGAGACCAAAAAGTTCGTTTCTTCAAAATGTGATAATGTAATCAGCACTTCATCCACTGTGATCATGACCTAAAAGGTAGTTTATCCACAGTATGAACATGACTTAAAAGGTAGTTTATCCAGTGTGATCATGACTTACCAGAAAAAGAAAGTTCCACGGGCGTGGAACGCCATACTGTCCCGGGCGGACTTGCTGAATGTACCAGGCCAGAAAAAAGAAGACTGCACCCTCCACTGCTAGCATGCCGAGGATGTAGTGAAAGCCGAAGTTGTCGGCGTCAGTGGGGGGACTAGCGACATTGCTCCATTTTGCCCCGTTGCCTGTGAATTCAAGCGACCGAAACACTCTTTATCTAAGAGCTCTCACCAAATGCCTAAAGACTGAAGAAATCAACGTACATTTTCTAATTATAAGTCCTTTGATTGTTTGTGGAACAAAAAATCTACATTCTGCCAACCAGGACAGCTATTCAAATACGGGTCTGCAGTGAGCAACTATCCTATGGTTGTCTGACGGAAAGGGCCACAAGCCTGTCTCCCAGCGGTTGGTCGAGTATTGTCCCTTACTTTTAAAAAAATTGCATGTTAAGGCGACCCGTATTGACGATGAAAATGATCTTTATTCTTTCACTCCTGGGGGTACGAGGAATTGTACAATTTTGTAGGAAATCAACAAGCAGACCTTGTGGGCTTCTCTTTCTCTCTCTTATTATTTAGGAAACCCGTAACACGCCTTTTACAGAAGGCGCTGATGGCTCTGTAAATATTAGTACTACATGTATTACGGTGAGTGCTTACTACACCCTACGCTACACATGCACATGGTTCCTTCTCATCTCTCTCATCACCCACCCGTCAACCCACCCCCACTTCTTTATATCCCTTGCGGCTGCATCGACGCGCTGAAAAGATGAAAAGCTCGACAATTGTCTTAGCTTTCTTGAACCCTACCTGTGCCTTCGTGTAAACTGATAACGATGAATCCAAATGCCATGGCGGTGTTGAAGAGAAGGCAGGAAGCCACTTTTTGCACCAGTGTCATGTCCTCGTAATGCCGTGACAATATGAAATAGGGGATGTGCGTCAGGAAAAAGCAGATTCCCGTGACGAGAGTCGCTTCGTTGGCTGCAAACGGAATACACTACATTTGGTGAGTCAAATGCTTTAACCTCTTCTGCTCCAAACGTGTGTCTAGGTTCTCACTTTTAGTCAGCATTACGTTCTTACGTGTTCTTAGAAGGTGTGGAGCCACGCTCAGAATGACGTACCATAGGAGTTCTAAGAGTTATTATATAAATATATAAGATCTCTACTTTGTACATATCTTATATAAGATTTATCTCTTTAATTTTGATACCTTAATGAACCCGGAAAGAAAACTGTTGAGTAGCTCAGGACTGAATTCTAACAGATGTTAAAACGAACAACATCGTCGTCGGCTCACTTTTATCGACCAGGGCGGTGGACAAGAACGTGAAGCCGATGACGGACAACGAGTAGCACAGGAGGAAGACGAAGATTAGCGAGGGGTCGCTGTTGGGCAGCACGGGCCTACCCCCGACTCTGACAACGCACATGAAAAGTGTGTTCCCGGCACTGGCCAGCAGCAGGCAGGTGAAGAAATCCAGGAACCAGGACATCCAGATTGCCGCCTCAGCCATCCCCATCAGCTTCATGCACTCCTGAAAATGGGAAACACTAGGTTCTGAAAATGGGACAAAAATCTGTGTTGCATTTCTGTCTTCACTCTCCTTCCCACCTCTCTCGCTCTCGAGTCTTGCAGCGTGGTTTAGCTGGAGCTCATAATTTCGTAGAGTCCGCCATAGTTTTGACGGGTTTTTCCGTTCCTCCTCTCCTTCTCTCTCTCTCTCTCTCTCTCTCTTCAATCTACCTCTGAATGTTTACTCAGGTAAAGTGTCACAGAAGATCATATCGTGCGTGACTGCATATCATACAAACACAAACTGCAGACCACTAACTGATTATCTGCATCATGGTTGCGTCGGACCCATAAACGACTAGCTGTAGTCTGTCTTTCAGTTCGATTCAGTCCCTTGATGCGCGCCAGAATAATCTCTTTCTGTCCCACAGAAAAAGCCGTAACGGTTGTCAAACGCACTTTTGACGGGCGAGAAGAGAAAATTGGGTAAGTCAATGCGAGGGACCCGTGTGCGGAGAGGAAAATGTCGTTGTGGGGAAATCCACCGTCTGCTCTGTGATCTTGCAGAACTGCCGCACAAAAATAACAGAAATGGTTTGTCTGATTTAGTATCCGATTACTCCCTTACTATAGCTTTCTTGCTCTCGTTTATAGTTCTACATCCCGACAGTCCTGAGGGGATAGCTTCTTTGCACCGAAAAAGCACTTCTCGCATCTAGGCAGCACGCGTCATTTGTTGATTTTGGGGGAAAGTGCTTCCACCTGGTGGTAGTTTGGGGATACAGGAAAGAGGAGCATAGGAGGACTTGGGGGAAAGAATTTGTACTGATGATCTAGATGGACGGTAATGCAATGTATTCAGTTACTCTGCCACCTCAGGTTAGAGAAAGACGGAAACTAATTTATAATCAAGAGACATTTGCATTGTCTGCATTGTTTGTGTTCTCCATCCTACCCCAGAGAAAATGCAAGCAAAAGGGCTCTGAGGCCTGTAGAAAGACATCTATTGGAACCTTGACCCCTGTGTTACTGGCTTCATTAGTCCAGTTATTCTAATGGATAGATAAATCCCACCCTGAGGGGTGAGATTGAGAGTTTATTGTGATTGGAAAATTGTTTAGAGAGCTATCGCTGCCTCTACATAGCGTTTTCCACCTGGTCTCTCTCGACGACACTTTATTTTGGTACAAATAGTGTGCTTTGTGCAAGCTGATTTGTGTTGTTATGTTTTCTGTTATTTAAAAAAGGGGAAAATATTTCATGATGTAAGTACCATTTTGTTCTTGCGTCTCTTTATCCCAGGTGAGTAGCGCGCCCTGTGTACATGACAAACGTAAACCATTTAGACGAGGACAGGAAGTTATTTGACTGTAAGTCACCAGTTACCTTCAGCTGGTTCTCCTTTTCAAGAACCACGCTTCTGCTCATGGCGATGGCACTGATCATCAGGGAAAGCATGATCACCGTTGGAAACACCATGCGAACTACAAAATTTATCGGGTCCTCTAGGTACGGCGGGAACGGCATTCGGCGGACAAAAAGGCCAGAAATTGCAATCAAAAATGTGGGCTTCCACGCCTTGATTAAAGCAATGTCCACTGTCTTTTTCATGTAGAGGAACCCATCCGCATAATCTGCAACAAAAGCGACACTTGTATTACGTCACAATCGGAACAAAGAAAACCTCTGTATCAGTATTGTGGTGGTGGTGGTGGGGGGGGGTGGTGGTGGTGGTGGTGGTGGTCGTCGTCGTCGTCCTCGTCCTCGTCCTCGTCGTCGTCCTCGTGTCCACGAGGACGACGACAACGATGACATTTAATCCTTACACAAATTGTCTTCTGCGCGAGGCGAGGTAGACTGGAAGAAGGGCAAGGCAAGCCTCGTGTACCACTGGGAGTCGTTCCCAGTGCGACTGCGGATCTTGTAGGTCACTTTGTCTGGCCAGAAAGCGCAGTTGCTGACATTAAACACGAGGGCGAGTGGAACGAGTTCTGATCTCTTTTCATCTTGTCGGTAGTAATTCTCGAGCTCCAACTCGTTAGGAAACCCTGCGAAGACCACTACAAGAACAACAAACAAAATCAGAGCAATTATTAGCATTTTTCGCAGACGTACACAGAGATCCACAGAATTGTCAAGTAATCATTTGGAAAACAGAACGGTCCCAGCATGGCTTTCTTCCTTGCATAGAATTAAGTCATTACTGCGCCTGTGTGTGACCATTGCCTTATAAGAACATCAAGTGAGCTAATTTTAGGACCGAGCGTTATGGAATATGTTGGTCGCTTAGACACTACACTCAAGATTGAGGCATCCACAATCATCCTCTATCAAAAATAAATAAAACCTATCTGACAATAACTCTTTCAAGCCCGCCGACAGTATTTTTAAAATTACATACTAACAAAGTACAGAGAAACGTGTGCCAACTAACATTATACAAACCGAGATCCATGAGAAACTAAAGCTATGGAACGGAATACCGGGAAGACGCTGTGAACAAGAAAGTACAAATGTAGTGATCTCATAAACTGCACTCGATTGAAACTGATACTGGTGTTAGAGAACATCGTGCATTTATGAACATATGAAAGCTAGCCGTCTCTAAAATGGTTCAGGCCAAAGCAGACATCGCAAAAGTAGCAGACCAGCCCTTCCGGGAACATTACCTTCAATGTTGTCTGCCTTGAGCATGTTGCTGACCTCAGTGATGAAGGACTTCACCAGAGTGTTGTTGGGTGCGAACAGCACAACCAACTCGTTCCGCTCCGCCGCTAGAAATTTTGCTGCCGCTGACGGTCCTAGACTCCGAGCGGGGTAAAATGTCGGCTCCGTCTTTTCAGTCACATCGGCATACTAGGCACAAAATGACGTGCAGGGTCAGCACCAGGAGATTCACTATCGATATTTACAGAAATTTCTACTAGGACGGATGGTAATGGTGCTCTTAAACTACTAGGCACAAAATGACGTGCAGGGTCAGCACTAGGAGATTCACTATCGATATTTACAGAAATTTCTACTAGGACGGATGGTAATGGTGCTCTTAAACTACTAGGCACAAAATGACGTGCAGGGTCAGCACTAGGAGATTCACTATTGATATTTACAGAAATTTCTACTAGGACGGATGGTAATGGTGCTCTTAAACTACTAGCGCAAAATGTATCGAAAGGTATGAAGTCCCCATCTGATAGAATGAAGCAGAATAAAGCTGGTTGTAAAATGAAACATTTCATTCAATTTCTATCGAGGGCCAACGGCTCACAGGAGATTTCTAGCCTGTTTCTAAGTGTTAATATCATCCTATAGTGGGCTATTTGCTGTAAACATTTTGCCAAACCAACAACTAGCTTTTGTTATTTCCCATGGCACGCTTTCTGAGTTCTACACTTTTCCTGAACTGAACACTTCCACGGTACTGTCAACGCGCTCAGTTCTTCTTGTTCAAAGCATCTGCTTATAGTCAGCACACGACTAGAGGAACTTTCCTAACGGGCTCGGCGACGGACCAAACAATATGAATCTGCTCTCACAAATCTCCACCTTCACACCTGTAATACAGCCATGTATCAATTTTGTTAACCTATACATGCTTAATAAAGTATCGAAAGTGTTTACGCACAAAATGTTTCACCTCATAATTTTCTGATTCGCGAAATCAGGATCACAACTCCACGGCAAAGTTAAAAAGCACACCACAAAACCATTATTTTCCCAACCCATCTGCTCTGTCACGTCAGAACGCATTTCCCCAGAGTGCAGTTCTCAGTACAAGCTTGTACGTAATCTTTCCTCCCACCCGATGTCTACACCTATCCTCCTGTAAAGCGGCAGGCCATGGATGACATCGTTAGTCGCTGGGGTTTACAGTTTTGGGGGTGACTGTATAACGAGAAGAAAAAAGGTACTGAGTAATAATAGACAGTGATGGACTGCGACGCATATATCCTCTTGGGCCACTTATGAGTTTGAATTTAAACCAACCACTGCGAAAAATATATGGCAGTCCCTCTCTTTTTAACATCTCTCCCCTACAACATTCTACCTCTCTCTCTCTCTCTCACACACACACACACACACACATACACGCACATGCACGCACGCACGCACTCATGCACGCACACGTTTAAACGTATATTTTAGCGTCGGGGTCCTCGCCTCTCTCAACAGTTTTCTCGAAAACGGATTATACAGTGATATCAAAGTGGTACCTGTATTGTAATTTAGCTCCGTATCAAATAACGCGGCAAATTAAATTTTTTTTCTGTCTCAGGCATCTATCTGTAAACCTTCTGTGTTGCTCTCACCCCTCTGATTACCAGCAGTAACACAGAGCCTGACAGGGGGAGAAAGACCTCTATAATGGTCAATCTGATATTGCGGAAGTGCACAATCATGTTTTTCCACAGCAGCAGACACAGCTGCCCCATGAAGCCTAGAGGACGTCTGTAGTACTGCCTCATCTTTCCTTTCAGACCTGGCTTCGTGAACTTCCAGAATGCACCGAGCCAAGACGATCACTCCGTCCAACCTGCCACAAACGTTGAAATTTGTCAAGTATAAGTACTGTTGTCCTCTCAAGTGATTCGGATAGACCTTAAGTGATTACGCAAATATAATAAATTACAAAATAATGACTGAGCCAGAACATTCCTCAGAGAATAAGTGGCACAGCCACAAAGATTTGCTGCATGTAAGCCTGAAATGAACCTCACCTTCCCACTCGGGTCACATTTTATTTCTTTCCCGCTATAAAGGCGACAAGCGTTTGTAGAACAAGCCCGCAGATGACGATAAACACAAAATGACGTGAGATTCAGTGAACTCTAATGCGTCACTAAATGCACATGATCATAGAGATGGGAATTACATCCCCTAGATGGGTATGGACCTTATTCACGCGGCCTGCTGACCTTTTCCGAAAGCGAGGCTAGTGACACAAACATTGCTTACCCCAGCGTGCGCTGTAACCGGGGGTGGGGTGGGGGATCTATCGGGCACAGTAAACAAATAATGCTTTGTCACGTTTTGTGTCATATAGGGCTAATAATTTATTTGAAAGACTCCTTTATATATAGGGCCTATAAATATATATATGAATGTCATTCATGTTGCAACATCAAAGCGATGGTCTACAGATCTAGAGCCCTTAGACTTGTGATCTTGGGGTGTCTTGCATGGGATGTCTTATCTCCTGTTCATACGTAGAGGTGCGTGTAGAATACGCAGGGCGAACGGGTTTTACGATCACTCTTATTACCGGAAGTTCAGGTACAAGCCAGCCTTTGTCCGAAACGCAAGCATCTCACTGTACTGACGGTCGATCTCTCAAAACTTCGAGAAGGGGAGAGAAAGACAGAAGGAGGCAAAAGGAGGAACGCACGGTTATTCTCAAGCACACGGGGGAAAAAAACTCGTGCCAGCGGCTGCACAGTCCGTACAAGTATGTGCAGTCCGCGGAAGGAAGGTGGCGCACAGCGAAAGCAAAGATGTACGGCTACCGGCGGCTTTCCGGCTGTCAGTCTTAGTTACACGATGGGAGAGATTCTTGACCAACCGGTTTTTCCGTAGCAGAAAAGCCAGCTATCAAATCCTTTGTCCCGAACAAAATAATATTCAAACATGCCATTTTCAAAGTAAACGATGACGAAAAGCGTTAGACAGCTTTCTTAATGGGTATCAAGTAAAATCACTGCTAAAAGATACGTGACTTCAAGAAACGTCGATGATGAAAGCTGATCCAAGTTGAGGCAGAAATTCACCTTCTAGTGGACTTTTTTTAAATGACGTCAGTGTCCAGATGTTTGCATTTGGCAGCGAAAGTCTTATAGTAAATATTCGTCTTCTTGCCCACCCATCTCTCAAATTTTCTTACTGTGTCCTGATTTTCGAAAAATTAATTTAGTAAGGGTTGAAAACATATGCCTGTTTAGGACGTTCGTTACTTTCTGTACACTATCCATTATAAACTTCTACGGACCTTAGATACAAACTTTCCTGTGAGTTGTCCATGCTCGCCACATTTAAGTTTTAAAACTCGACATGCAAGAAGAAAAAAGCCCGTTCCCATAATATTACCATGTTGTTTTAAAATTTTTATTTATCTTGTATATGTCGATGGCCTGTTCCAGCTTAAACATTTTTTTTTGGGGGGGGGATGTTATTGCCTCCTATGTTGTTTTATTACAATTATTTTCGTTGAGTGTGCTCATGTGTTTGATACTCTGCATTTTTGTGTATGTGGTGTAATTTGGGGTTATTTCATTTCTTAACCTCCTTCCTTCTATCCTCCCCTCCCCCCACTTTAAGATCTATTTCATATTTCTCCATGCAACTCCCGAGAACCTTGCCCTTTCTTAAACTTTCGTTTCAAACGAAACTAGCCAACTGACATTTGCACTTAGATTAAACAGTTATGGAATATAAGAAATGGCGATTTATATTTTTACACTAATCCTTTTTCGTGCAGTGAGTCAGTACAGTTTTGCCGTGTCCGCCGAAGTTCTATAACAATCTCTTTGGAAAACTTCGCACGTGCCTTTTATCACGGTGCCTGCAAAGATTCGCAGAAGATGTGGACTAATACGGACGTCTGAAGGGCCATCAGTACTTGTTTCTTGTTGTCCTGTTCCCCTCGAGGCAGACACGCAATGTCGTAGATGTTCCGAGGATGAGTGATTGCTGCGAAAACTGCGTTTCCAGAATATTCGTCTCTGGTGCAGGACTCTAATGTGATAAAATGGGTGTCCCGCTTACCTTGGTGACAATCCTTTCACGTCTGGAAGCCGAACATTTTTCTCCGCTTGTTTTCGATTCTCCGCGCAACCTGTTAAGCTGACGCCTCACGCAAGCATCTCTCATTTCAAAGAAGATATCGATAATTATCTCCCTTTTCTGTTACAGGTTCGTCTGCAGTCGTTTGCGTGCTGTCAAACGCCCCAATCACGCTGTTGCGCCTCGTATGCTTGTCAGTTGTGACTTCGGAACAAAACCACTGTCTGTTACACGTCCTTGTCAGGCTTTAGAGAGTCTAAGATCACTTTATCATTCGGCTGTCTTTACGTGCTGTCTTTCGCTCTCTTCCCATTGTTTAAAGGCGGCGTCATAGACTGTCTTTGGCATTGCTTTTCTTGTTCAACAGCTCAAGCTAGCGACGTAGGTAAAGAAAAACTATGATTAAATATATATACATATTTTTTTAATTTTAGTAATTTTCCATGGATAATTGTACGACATAAACATGTAGCAGAGGACCCGTCATGAGATGGCTTTAGCTGCTAGTCTGACCGTAAACAACCAGCCAACCCGTCATGACATGGCTTTAGTGGCAACTTGAAACCAACCAACCCGTCATGAGATGGCTTCAGCTGCTAACTTGACGCTAAACAAACAGCCAACCAACCATCCTGTCATGAGATTGGCTTAGCAGTTAATTTGACGTTAAATGATAAACAACCAACCCGTCATGGGACGGATTTAGCGGCTAACGTGACGCTAAACAATAAACAACCAAACAACCTGGTCGTGAAACCCCCTCCCTGTTCAATCGCTCAACACGGTTTCTAACTGGAGATCGGAACATTGACGAAGGATTCCTCCCCCATCCAACCCACTCCCCCTCTCCGTGGATTCCCCATCGCCTTCCCCATCCCAAAGACCCTGATGTCAGGTGAAGTCAGCGCGGCGTGTGAAAAACACACACAGCACGGTTAGCTTCCGCCGCGCATTTCCTCCTTCCCCTAGCCCCACCCACCCTTCCCGCACTCTACCTCTCCTGCGGTTTTCACAACGTCACATGCAATGGCAAGCAATAGAAACTCCAACAGCCTGCACAGAGACATGGAACGCTGTTACCACATGAACGAAGTCCGGGACAAAGTGAGTCCATTATTTAATCATTCACGAGATTTAATTACACGATTTTTTCCACAGGTATGGACAGGTTTATGTCATCAGCAGTGTCCAATCTAAAATGATGAGATCATTGTTTCATTATTTAAGGAGATTTGAAAATGTCGCCATTTTTATTTACAAAAAAATTTGTTTGCTCTTGCCTTAGTCTATCACGTAACAATTTCTCAACGGATCGCTATCTAGATGTCGGCACTGATGAAGAGAATTGTGCCTGATGTGAGGTTAAAGCAGAGGGGTGTACGCTGGGGGTGAATACAATCTGTAGTATTTAACGACATGCACGAGGTGAGGGCTGTGTGTGTCCAACCCACTCTGCATAAGATTGTGTAAGCGCAGGGACAGATTCCGTGTAGGCTACTTTGGCATTTAGATTTGTGATTACGAAGAAATTGTGTAAAGTGCATCTACCTAAAATTTACTGATATCAAAGTGGACGTGTAATAACATTCCCAGTCTCTAATGTCGATGGCGCTGGTACAGTCGTTGTCGGCATTGGTCTCAGCCTCAGGGTTGTCATCCTAATCGTGATTGCGAAGGTTTTCTTAACTGGACAAATGTTTGTCGCGTGTTCTTGACTTCTGTACCAACCAGCCAGACTGAATCTTTTATGCGATCTTCAACGAATATTTGATCAAATGAGGTTAGTTAAGAAACGCTCTTTAATTATCCATCGTCATCGCTGTATTCTGGTTGTGTTGCAGGTTGATGCAGCCTCTGCGGCTCCACGTGCCATGGACACCGCACCCAACAACAACAGGCCCGAACCTGGACTAGGAAAAGGCGACACACCTGGGCAAAGCGCGCAAACCAAGGACCAGACGCGCGTAGAGTTTGTGGAATATATGATTGAAACGACCGTCTTTCAGGGCCCGGGGAAGATGTGGGCCGCCCCGTTAACTTGTCTCAAGGTAGGCTTCGGATGAATGGCCACCTTTCTTAACTAGATAATGGCTCTGTACGGAAACCTAGACAGGTCATAAGTAAAGTGTCATACGCAAGGGTGGAGGGGCAACAACTGCATCATCATGTGCACCTTCAACTCCATTAACGTCTAAAATAGGAGACAGTTGTTTGAAAACGAAGGAAAAGGATGATTGAATAAAAAAAACAACCAACCAACCAACTAACCAATGAAAGAACGAACGAACAAATGTTTGAATGAGAACAAGATTTTTTGATATGTCCGTCCGTCCGTCCGTCCGTCCGTCCGTCTGTCTGTCGGTCTTTCTGTCTGTCTGTCTGTCTGTCTTTCTACACACACGTACACCTACCAATAGTGCTGACAGAAAAAAAGGACCTTGAAACTATACATGGGGAAAAGGACGAAAGAACGGACGGACAGTCACACAGAATTAATGTCTCTTCTCCCGTCTTCTCATGTCAGTAAAATAATCTATTGACCTCATTTTTAAAAAATCGAAACCCTTTATTGGTTTTTCTGCATTTTAAGAAGACGGCTGCATTCCCATTTGTAAAGACCGACACAGCATAGAAATGAAACCAAAGCCATGTTTTCAGAAAATAAATTCGTGTTTGGCTGCATCTACAGTGTTTGCAGTGCTAAATGGGACATACCATACAATCAAAAAGCAAACTTCTTACACGTCACCAGGCGACTTTCTTCAGCTCGATCTTTTTAACGCCTCCTGCTCTCCACCCCACTCACCCCTACCCCCCACCTCTAGCTCCCCTCCCCCTTCAACTCTCTCCCTATTTCTTCTCGGCTTTCTCCTTCTCTCTTTCACCAAACATTCCCTCAATGTTTCACTGTTTCCTTCTTATCTCGTTATCCTTCTTATACGTGAGTACGCGATCTGAGGAAAAGCCATGGGAAAAATTACCTTTAGCGTCTTTCCTTCGGTGACATTTTGTCAGAATGTATTAAATCGTGTTACAAATACACTTTCTTCATTCAAACATTGTTACAATTCAACATTTAGTTACTGTACCGTAATAGCAGTAGTTTCTGAAGGTCGTCTTGTATCGGATTGTAAGGAGCAATTAAGAAGAATAACTTCTACATCTACATAGAAAATAAATCAGACTGAATGTTCTTGGCATATCTGTGGGGAAAGAAAATGAGGCAATCTGGCAATGAAAATTCGCAAATATAAATATTTTTACATAGCTACAGGCGGCCTCGTTGAAAATGTAGGAAATAAGATGAGGAAGAACACAGACTTTCTGTGTTTTCTGTCTGAAACTGACGAGTAGAGATACTGAGAAAAACCAGATACATGTACTTCTGTCACAGGTGATGTGGCTACTATTCTTCGTGATGGCTACAGGTGCCTTGTGTTATTTGCTAATGCTGTTATGTCAGGTATGGACATACTTAGACAAGCGTATCACTCTGGTGGGCCAATGTACATGCGCGCTTGCTCATGGGCACACGATAAAAACACATCTTTCCCAAAGCCCATTTTATTCACTCAGTCACGCACGCACGCACGCACCCATTCATGCAAAACAAGAGAACTGACTAAGGGGAGGGAAGGTCTACGTTCACCTCGGAGCAACCCTTTCCTTTACTCTCCTGAAAATAGAACTAGATGAAGATGTAGATATATGTGCCTGGTTTCCACAACACCGAGATATTTCTGCCTGTATTATCGTCGTCCCCATCATCATCATCATCATCATCATCATCATCATCATCATCATCATCATCATCATCATCATCATCAATTCTGATAAATATTACATTAATTTTGTTCGCCCCTCTCAACATCAGTCCTTCCGTTCCCTTCCCAGAAAACTCCGTCTTTCATTCTTTTCCTTCTTTTTGAAGGAATATTTTTCATGGCACGTCAAGATCGAGATGAGTGTGGAGTTCAGCCCCCTGGCCCTGCCCGCTGTGACAGTCTGCAACGCCAACCCAGTCCGAGCGTCACGTGCACACAGTCTGTCGTGCATGACGCAGAGCATCCTGGGCTTACTGCCGCTGGATCAAGGCGACGTAATTTGAACTTGTCTACTTCCGTTTTTAGTTTATTCGCTCATTTATTTGTTGGCGTGCTCGCTCACTTGCAACTTGGGGTTTTTTTTTCGTTATTTCGTCCGTCCATCCGTCCGTCCGTCCGTCCATTCGTTTGCTACTTCCTGCTTTCGTTTCTTTGTTTGTTCCTTTTTTCTTTTATTCGTTCTTTCGCCCGTAAGGCTCTTCGTTTTTTTCACTACATTGTGGCGTGATTGACAGGAATGCCAAGCTGTGAACACCACCATCAACGGAAAATATGACTTTTCTTTCTTGGACTGCTACGGGGATGGTTGTAGAGATCTACAGAATCTAGACTCCCACAGTGAGCAACAGCACTTCCTCAAGTTTGCCTTCGCTAAAGAAAGTAGGTAAGACATTCGTGTTTTAACCGACAGCAATAAAGATCCCGAGTGGAGTATACAGCCTGTCTCTGTACCTTTCAAAATAACCATTATTCAGTCCATGAATAGTTTCTTTAAAAGTGCTGCTTGTAGTTTACGTTAAAACTTCACTAATAACATGTTACAGCACTGTATTAAAATATCGTGTCAAAGCCAGGTGTGTATATATGTACATATGTGTGAGTGTGTGTGCATACATATATGTAAATGTAAAGCTCTACAATTTAAAAGAATGACCAGTTATATCTCTTAACATTTCCATCGCATTTCCTATTCTTCTGAGCTGTCCAGTTTAAGCGGCCAGCCCCCCTGCGTGTTTCAGTGTGTAAGGTCAGTGACTTGTGTCTGAACACATGGTTACAAAAATTGCAGAATTGGGTGTCCAGGGACATAAAACTGTTGAACTGATCGTTCGTGCGAAGCCAGAAATAGATAAAAAAAATAATAAAATGGAATGCGTGACTCAGGACAGAGCTTGATTAGCAGGCTATGACTCGACCCATCAGCAGGAGATGTTCTTCAGCGTGACACGTGATCTTACTTTCAGAGAGGTTCGGATCCAGGCGGGTCACCAAGGCCGCGACATGATTCTGAGGTGCGCCATCCATGGACGGATTTGCAGTTTCGAGTAAGTTCTTCTAAATAATTCCTGACCTCCGCTCTTGACGCGTGGCCTGTCAGTACCTCGAGCTCCATTTCTCACAGTGAACCCCGTTTTTCTGACAACTTCATGACCTACACACCGCTTGACACTAATCACTGACCCTGTCAGACAGTGATATAAATTCTCGTTTTCTGCCCGCTTCCCTCTCTACCTGACTTTGTGTGCATGCGTACTTGACCGCGCGTGCGTATGTGTGTGTTTATGTGTTTTGTGTGTACGTGTGTGTGTGTGTGTGCGTGAGTGAGTGAATGCGTGCGTGTGTGTGTGTGTGTGTGGGCGAGTGTGTGCGGGCGGGCGTGCCTGAGTGTGTGGAGAGGGGGAGGGGTCGGGAAAGGAGGGTGACAGTATCTTTAAAATTCATGATTTTTCCAGAAATTTTACGCATTCCCTGTCGCTGGATTACGGCAATTGCTACACGCTCTCTGTTCCCGAGTTGAAAGCAATGACTACTGGGCCGCTTTCAGGTAAACCAGAGGCAGAAGTGCCAGCCATTCGGCCCAAACTCAAAAAATATCTGGTTAGTTTATTGCTGATTTACAGCACCAAGTAGCAGACTATTTGAACACGAAACTCCACCATCGGGTAACCAAACTATCGACTACAGAATATTTAAGCTGCTGTCCTCTAAATCCCTGTTTAGCACCTCACCTGCCTCAATTCCCAAACGCGTTTGTTCTCCTTAAAAGTCTGTTCGCGCTCAGCATTCCTCTTTAGGTGAGGATAGCTCATTTGGTAGAGTTGCAGACTAGCAGGTGGAAGGTTACTGGTTCGAATCCTGATGTAACCAAGGATTTTGTTGTTGTTGTTGTTTTTGTTTTTGGAATTATACATTGTGCAAACTCCATTCGGTCATTACCGGCCTATTCAACTGCCTGTTCGCACCAGCTATCTTAGATCTGGTGGTTCTTTTAGTGCATAGCTCAGTAACAGCACCCCATCCGACCTATAGTCCTCCACCCAGTTTGTGGCGGCTCGTTAAGCAACCAATAACCAACTGACGTCATTTAAGTAACCTTCCATAGTGGCTTGGCAGGTAAAGCGGCCACTAAAGAGATTATTCCTGGATTTAGTTTATTTCTAATTGTCATTTGTATGAGTCCAATTTACCACACGTGTTTGATCAGGTGCCATTGGGCAGCATGTGTTCATGTATGTGCCCGCGCGCAAGCATCTATGTACAGATGGATGGCGTGACAAAAACAACGCACATTAAGACTGTTAAAAATCAAAATGCAAATCGGTTGTAGCTTGCTTCTAACCTGCCTAGACCAGAACCATGTAAAATACCTTTAGATCATTGTTGCCAATGCACAAAATATATCGATTCAAGAAAAATTGGTTCTGGAACAGGGTGTAAAGATGACAAAACAGAAGCATGGCAAATGGTACTAATGCTAGAAATCTGCATCTCTAACCAGGGGTGATGTAACCTTTTGAATGCCACGCAGGTCTGGAAGTGATTGTAAACCTCGAGACAGAGGAGTTTGTAACCACATCACAGTCGAGCCCGGGGCTGCGCGTGGTTCTGCACGAGAACGGCACCCGCCCCAACCCCACCAACGAGGGCTTCACCGTGTCCGCTGGCTCGCAGATCGACGTCGGACTTGGCGTGGTGAGCTTTAGCACTTGTCGCCCCACCCGGCTGAGAATGTGAAGTCAGCCTCACGCTATCTGACGAAGAGACCGCCTCGGTAGTCTCTAGTGGTTAAGGTGTTCGCTTCCAAAGTGGAATGTCCATGGTTCACGCCCCGACCGAGTGATACCTAAGACAAAAATTGGCAGCTGGCTGACAGACGCCAGGCACCATAGGGAACAGTACTAGGACTGGTTGGCCTGATGTCAGTATAATGTGACTGGGTGGGACTAAAGCCTGTTTTGCGACAGTAATCCCAAATGTGGCAGCACGTAAACTTGCCTAAGCAACCCCGTCCTGATATGCACCTTGTTTGCAACAGGACGTTATACAACAAACAAATTGTTCGACCAAGTCACAAAAATGTCGCGGTAAGAACTTTATTGTCCGTAAGTCTGGAAACAAAAAAAAGTAATTCCATGTTGTCAAAATGTGATCAAATCTTTGCGGTTGTTCATTGAGAAACTGCGGAGCAATCTGTCGATCCAAAGCTTCAGTGAATTAGTTTTGTTTTTCTCCCAAGCATTTAGATTTGTTTCTGATCAATGTATGCACATAATTTGGCCAAATCGTGTAAGACAGCATGATATTGCAACAACCATCTCTATGTCACATGAAAGATTCCATTGAAATCGGCTATTATTAGGCATAGTATTCTGAAGATGTCAGTCATGGACCTGCTTCGACAAATTTTAACATCTTTCTTTTCCCCAAGCACAAAACTTATAAAAAGACGTGCGTAGCGTTTTTAGTTTTCTTTGCATATTTGTCTGGATGCTTAACACGTTATACGTTACTCATAATGCTCTTTGCTATGTAGTTCAGGCCTTAACCCTTTCCATTAATAACCCCACAACAAACTCAAAACATCCCGATAAAGTCACGTGCACTCTTGTTACAGGAAGAAAGCTTGAAAGGGTTTTCTGGAATGCGTCCTCCTTCATAGCAACTACTTTTTATTCCTAATGCCTCCGTTGTTGTTATTTCTGTGAGTAGGGTCTGCAACGTTGTCTTGTTTTCAGGTAGCTGTCACCAACATCGGCAAACCTCACGGAGCATGCAACACAGGTGATACTTTCTTCCGAAACACTGGTTACAAGTACACGATGCAGGTAATTCCAAATGTGTTGAGACTTCAGCTGAGTAACTGAGTTCATAGGTCAGTGCTTGCTTGCTTGCTTTCTTTCTTTCTTGCTTGTGTGCTTGAAATCGATCAGCACATTTATTTGTGTTTGCTGTACTTGAAACTCCTAAGAACGTATTCTCAAACCGTAAAAAAGCTGCATTCAAATCTAGTCGATGACATTGGCATCCCAGTTATGCAGGCGAAAACATAGATTTGTGTTAGCAACTTCTGTTCTGCTGTCTTCGTGACAGCAAGTGATTTTCTGAATGGCTCAGTTTAAAGCCCTCAAGACGGCTCCTGATACTCGTAAAAACAGTTAAGACGCAAAATTCAATACAGTCATCTGTCAAATGGCGCTAGGCGCCTCAAGCGGGCGGCTGTTAGAGACACAACTTCCAGTCTGATAGACTACGTTTCATGACGCAAAGAAAGGAAGAGCGATGTTCAACAATAGTCTTTGTTCCTAGAAAGGCTGATATGTTCCAGTGAGTACGTTTTGGGGATCTCTACGTCTCTCGGAGGAATATGCTAATGCTCAGTACAAGACTAAATCACCCTACAAGATTTTCCTATACTAGTCTTTCTGTATATTTTCTTGACGAGATAAAAACTTAATTGGTTTAACTAGCTTCTCTTTAACTGGCTAGAAGCAAGAAAGAAAGACGATCTTGTTTGTCCTCAAAGTAGATTTCCATCAACCGAACTCTTTATATATAAGCCCTTTATATTTATATATATATATATCAAGCAACAAAACACCGTCTGCAACAAATGTTTATTTCGTTTCTATAATTTCTTTTGCTGATGTCTTCTACTTCAGAGTTGCCGCGAGCTTTGTCTGAGGACAGCTGTCCTACAAATATGCAGATGCGCGCCACCTGAAGACGACTTCGGTGCTATATCAACAGACAAGTCTTGCTCCACGGAGACAGGTGCCGTACCCGCCACAAACTGACAAGAAGCTGTTTGTTAAAAAGCGAGGAGTGACGAGCTAGAAGTTTCACCGTCTAAACTAAAAATCCTATTTGTTATTAACACCTTTTTCTCAAAATTATGAACAATAAACCTTCCTTTCTTGTCTTTTCAAAAACATTCTAATTAACAAAGGAAACGGTTGCAGATTTTTTCCATTAAGTGTTAAAAAAATTTAAACCAGAACCACTGTGCTTTCAGAAGCATTCTAATTGACAACGTAAAGTGTTGCAGATTATTTTCCATTCCATGTTCAAGGAAAAATCAATTCCGTAATTTATGTGATAGCAGTAAATGTATAGTCTTGATGTTTACCCCATAAACATTTGACATTTCTGTAGAGCATCTAGAACTTTTCTCAGGAGGGCGAATGTTAATTGTCAGTGTTGAACTGATCTGTTCCAGAATGGCGATGTCTGCAAACGGTTTACAGTAAATACCACAGTGGGGTGGACAGCGGGGAGGACATGTGCTCCTGCCAGAAGCCATGCACGTTCGTAATAAATGTGTGCCATAAAATGCGTATCGCTCGGGTTTATTTTTAACAGCCATTGATAGCTTTTGATTCTGCGCAACTGGGCTGGTTTCTCTACACCACCCAAAGGCCGTACTGTCTAGAATGAAGTAGGTCGGGTCAAGACACAAACAGAACGACCTTTCCAAAGATTATACTGCTCTTTATATCTGCGTCTTGTTCCCCACTCCTGAGTAAGCAAAATTCCCTACTACGTCACTCGGATCATTGGTGTGATGAATACTCATTTGACCGACAGAATTCGACACGTTATGCCATTGCATCTTGAAGTCAGAAGACAACAGATCATTAAACTCTGAGCCCAAGTGAGGCAGAATGCCGTTGAATAAATAGAAATATTTATTGTCCACACAAATGGCTAGGACACATTACTGGAGAGGGAATTATCCAAATACGTTATGTTTTCACTATTAAATGCAAATACATTATGTTTTATGTTTTTATGTATGGATCTCTTTAACCTTAGTAGACATCGTATTGCGTTGCTCTCCATTTTACTTAGATGTGGCTCTCTGTATCGTTCTTATCTTTCAGGCAGACTATTTACCGCACGACCATCACCAGTCAGACCTGGCCCATGACAGGTCACGTGGTAAGTGTGCCATACTTTATTTTTCAAATTTTCTTGTTTCGCTTTTTCGCCCCACTCGCTTCTCTTTGTTCAAGACTGTAAATAGGGAACTATTTAAGACATGCTCGCGTGTGAGTGTTTTCTGGCGTCCGTGCGTGCAAAGCGAACACCAGTGAGAGAGAGAAAGAGAAAGAAGTAGTAGGACTACATGTTGAAATATCAGATCAATCACGACCAGTTCTGGATAATTCTACAGAGCATCCTGGAAGCAGAAGCCTGCGCCCAGAGCAACGCGAGCCACAAGTGCAACTACACCCACGACCTTTCAGCATCGACTAACTCCGAATTTCGCAGGTAAGAGAACGACCCACGGAAAACTGGATAAACTGAGGAATGGACAAATGAATAGAGAATAGGCGGACAATGCACGGAGGCTTGCAATGGCTATAAAAGGATCTATGATAACTTGCAATAACAGAACGACACTGAAAAGCTCAGGTTATTTTGTGAAGTGACGCTTTTATAGCTATGTATATTTGATTTTTTAAAGCACGAGTGAGTGCTTACTGCTTAGCACCTAGAGTTACTAGATTAAGTGCCTTCAAATATTGCAATTATTTGTTAGTAGTATCGTTAAAATTATAATTATTAAACTTTTCTGGATTTCCTTTTTTTTTTTTTTGGAATGGAGGGTTCCAAGAAGAGGGGATATAGGTCAACTGTCGGGAAAAATTTATTGAGCTAACAGAAATTTTTATCAATGATTTCAAATGTTCTTCTGGTTTCATGCTGAATAGAGTGATAGCAAAGAGTTTATACTTAGGTTAAACTATTTCATCCTTTAACTTTGTCCAAGTTTTGTATATGAACGTGAATGCACAAATCCGCTAATGCTATGCGAATCAACTTAAATTGTATCCTCTGGAGAAGCTCATATTGTTTTGATTTCTTTTTTTTTGGACAGATCATCGTTCTTGAAATTAAGAGTGTACTACGAAAGTTTGAACTTCGAGACAATCACAGAAAAACCTCTATATCCAGTACGTCATTTTAATCTTTCAGTGTCTGTCTTCGCATACATGTGTAAACTTTACATACACATACTTCTGCGCCCATGCACAATACAAAGCCACAAAACGTATTCGGTTGTTAATTACTTATATTTACTAATAAACGGCCGTACAGAAGCGTAGATGTTCAAAAGGTCACAGTTTCGATTTCAGATGGTATTGTCTTATATCTGTGAAGAACTTGAGTAAGCAATGAACAAACTGGTGAAGTACTCCTTCTTTTGCAGATTGAGCGATTTCTCTCCGATATTGGAGGTACCTTAGGGTTCTGGATCGGGGCGAGTGTTATGGGCTTGTGCGAGTTTGTGGAGCTGGTCATTCTCCTGTGCATGCGCTGTTGCAAGACAAAGAATTCGACACGTGACCAACAGCGAAGAGAGATGAATGGACCCTCCGTCTGACGTTCGAATTTCCTTTCAGTACCTCGCTGTCCTTGGAGTGAAGTGGAAACCATTAACAGAAAGCGCGGTCACACACACACGAACAAACACACGAACTCACGCACAGGCACATCTGCACACACGCAGAGCAAATGCTTTGTGGAACTCTAACAACAAAGTTCTCCTCTGGAATATGCGCTCGGACTGTGCAGTCCGAACATTTGGTGACGATGACTCGGCATAACTGAAGCAAAACGTGACGAACCATGACCCTGTTTCTTATCCCGGATCATTGACTTCTGCCTTTTTATAGGGAAACTGTAAGTTGTGTTCATGAACTTACGATCTCGATCGGTTTCTATGTGCGAGGAGTTCACGCAAACCAGGGAAGTAACTACATATATTTAAAGTGCCACACACCAGAGTATTTCCCCTTACTTTACACTTTGAAAGCCTTCCTATCCAAACGAGCCATATTCCTGCCGACAGATTTTGTTTTTAAATGCGGCATCAAAGACAATCATGCACACCATACACTTCCCGTACATACAATGTGTCTGTCAGAATATCCAAGAAAGACGGTCCTTCGAAAATGTGGGTTACAAGCTGTGATCTCTAGAGCTGCGAGCGAATATTTGCTTGCTGTACACAGGTATCCTTACAAAAATGATGAGCAAATGCAGTTGTAAAAGCAATCACTCCATTTAAAAATAGATCAAGCAACAACACGCAAATCGATCACATACCAACACAATTTCTTTATCATATATTTGAACAGTATTTTTTCTGGCATCTCCGCCCCATGGCAGCATATTTTACTTTCGTCCTCATCAGCCACAGTAACTATAAATACTAGAATAGGTTTTCAAAACAACCGTCAAACTACGATTTCGCCCCTCGTATGCAGCACGAAGTCACTGACATCAGAGAACATTTGGTGATCTTTCCACGTGCGGCTTTTTTCTTCATTTTCTTTTTCTGGTTTGTTGTAGGACGAGACGAGACACGGGAGGAATTCTCGCTGCCTCCTTGTCTGATCATAAAGGGGTGGTATGATTTCATCTGCGCAGAATACAAAACCCATAAATATCAAGGCAGGATGAATTGACTTACTACATCACCAGAAGCTGAACTCCTCGGCATACATTTTTCGTAATTTATAAGAACTGAATGACAGGTCGATACGAATTGAGTAGCTGGTTTGGTTTTGTGACATCACATAAGTCGTCAGACAAGCGCTGAGCAGTAGCTGTGACCGACAATAAAAAGTTTGAAGATAATCAGCACTGTGAGATGGCTGGATGGTGTAGGAAATCAGCATAACAGCATCGCCAGTTCCAAATCAATTCTAATTAAAAACTCTGAATTCTTTAATATTTGAGAGAATGTTTATGACGTGCAGTCTTACCAACAGTGGGTCACAGATGTCCGTGACGTGATAAGCAAGTCTCTGAAACGTCTGGAAGACGTTCACACCGCATTTAGCACTGGTCTCAAAAAATTCGAAAGCCATTTGCTGACGCGCCAACTAGACAAAAATATAGAATTAATTATTGGCCAACCCAGGCTTGACTACAGCCTATCATTTGTAGACTATCAAGATAAAAACCAAAATGTTTGCCGGTTCAAGAAAAATAGTTTGTAGAGCAATGGAGAAATAGAAATTTTCCTTCGAGTTATCTCCCTTAGACCACAAAACGAGACGATTTTATGGCCAAACACAGCATTTGAGATGAGCACAGAATGCGATCTTTATATACCATGAGCATTATACCCATCGCCCTTTTGGCGTCCCATATACAACAAGACTTCAGAGACTTTGGTATAAATTATTCTGGAATTGTAAGTCTGATATAGTAAATCGGAAAACAGAGGCTAAAACAATGCGTAACTGAGACTTCCGAATTTGAGATATAAAGTTCTCACGAATTATAAGTTTGTGCGCCCCACAACACAAAAGAAATAAGATTAAAAACATAACGTAAACTTGCAGACTTTGCAAAATATTGTCATAACCTTTATAGCACTGCCCAAACAAAAACGTTCTCTGGAAAGATCTATGACTAGCTTAGGAAGAATGTTGGTAAGTTATTACATCGGAAATACACCTGACTTCAGGCGTTATGTTTAAAAACTTCAGGAAGGGATGTGATATTGCAGATCTCTAATGTGATGCTGGATCTTTACTTTCCAAAAGAAAAAAATCATACAAAGGGAATAAATTTAGATTGTTACACTCAAGGGATATCCTCAAGTAATTACAAATAAATATACTGAGTCAACAAGAATTACAAGAAAAATAAATTTCAGGAGAGCCCGGAATTTTTAGATCCCACTGTTCAATATCAAAGAGTCGCAATTAAAATCCCTTAAGATGCTAATGTGCATAAGAGCAGTCATCAGTCACATCGTGGAAAAAACACATTTAGCACAGCACTAGAGAAATTGCAGTAAAGTGGCTCCACATTAATTAGAACTGTCCGTAGAATATTAGATTCAGAATTGTAATTTTAGACATCGATATCATAGGCTACTTTTTTTCGTTTATCATTGCAAGTTAAGAACAAGAAGCTACCAAAATTGTAGCATTTGTCCAAAATTATGCGAAGGATACAAGTTAGAAAAATGTATTGCTTATAATAGTATGAATCTACAATAGTTTCCAACTCCGTGGTGTTTTTGCCCATTAGTAAGGAATTAAGATTAATTGCTTCTTATTATGGATTTTCTCGAAATCAGAAAAAAATGTTAGAGCAATAAGAAACTTAATTTTATTTTGTTCTGGACCTTCGTTTACTATTTCCAGAGACTGTACCCGTGGGACTACAGATAAATGTGTTTATGAAAATTGTTATTTTGCTGCTATACGCTTGTTTTTTGAAGAACGCTATGCTGCTTCTGTGAAGCTGGGGGACCGGGTTGTTGGTTTGGGGGGAGGGGCTGGGGGGGAGTTGTGGAGTGGGGGGAATGGGCCGTAAATTTTGTACATAAATGTTGGTTGAACATATGATAAAAACGAGTAGGTCAACTGATTGCGTTTAGTGTAACACTCTACTGTATGCTGATGTCAATATACTAGTACTAAATCAGTGTAGTGATGATTGTGTGCTATTACAATGTATTTATTAGTTTACTGTACTTAGTTTAGTGAAATTACACTAATAGTAACGGCGCAGTGTTTCTTCTATCGTGGTTCTTTATTCTAGCGGGAATACATCTCGTATTCTCAAGGAAATAAACTTCCCAGTATGTGAACAAGAAGAGTAGATATACTAGGCCGCTACTATTGCGTTAAATGTTTATCCTGCTGACGTGTCGCTGTCATCAATCCTGTGCAAATATACGCCCATTAAAAAAAACCTTTAATGGCAAGAGGAAAGTTACCTCCTCTCCCTGATACGTCTCTACTCTCCTCTTCTCTGCCATGTCCAGTTTGTTTCCACACAAAATTATCGGAATGGGTTCGTAAACACTGTGTTTATGTCGTATCTCCTAAAATAAACAATAAAGAAAAATCATATTTGTTAAATAAGGGATATTTTCGTTTGCGACGGTATCATCTGCACACATGTACGTATTTATTCAAGCGAGAAGATACGGTGTATACAGGTACGCGGGCACCACACTATGTATATGCTTAGAGACGCAGATACTTACATTGTTTACACTGTCAATCCAGTAGCTCAGATGAGAGAATGAGTCAGGGTTAGTGATGTCGTAAACTAGCACGATACCCTGTTTAAGTGAAAAAAAACAACACACAAACAAACGGAAAAAAGACGCCAGTGCATCAGTAGGACCCCATCTTTTCGAAACTCAAAATAACTAAATGCGTTCAGCCAGACGCGCTGTCTACTGGAGAGAAATCTTCATTATCTGCAGTGGAAAAACCGCTAGTAGCGTTCTTATGCACGACTTCGCTGCGCAAAAAGAGAAAATCTAACAAGTAAAAGCGAGGTACTTCGAAGCGATATTTTCTCTGCTTAATATTAGCGTTTCTTGCCTGTAGGCAACGAACGTCCGATAGAGTGCTCCTCATAGAGTGTGCTAGTAGCTGAACAATGATCTTTGCTAATTACAGTTGTCTCTAATTCCACTCACCTGGACCCCTCTGTACTGGCGACGGACGACTGATCTGAACTTTTCCTGTCCAGCGGTGTCCCTGAAACACGAGCGCACGCCGCAGCAGTATATAGACGTGCTCTGCCCAGCTGTACTGTTTTTTTTTTCCGTCGGTAGGAGAACTGACTTTTCTCTTGTGTTATTAGAAGCGCTGTTCACAATGCGACCACATTCATCGCTTTCACTAAGACCCAAATGATGCTTTTATATTATGTGGTTCAATGCTAAAACTGTACCTCACCAAATCGGCATCGAGATAAACACGATAACACACACAACAACAGCACAAAAAGTAGTCTTAACAGCGGAACAGACAGAAGGATTTAGGTCCGAGGACACACAAAATAATGACAAATCAAGATACACATAATTCTGGATTCGAAAAAAGGAAAATAAGGACACCACCCTCGCCCTCACCCCACCCTCGCAAAAATAAAAAAGTGATAGCAAGCCCAATTAAACTGTCATAACCCTGAGACCGCAAAGAATCGACCTTGTTGATGTAAAGAGCAAAGACACGACATATCAGAGTAAGAAGACCCATTGAATTTTCCTATCAAAGCAAGGACGCCTACCATATGAGAAGCTGCACAAGAGCTCCATCCACCTCAAAGATCTTCTGGACGAAGTCAACACCTGGTTACCAAGGAGAAAACAAACAACAGTAACGACTGTTGTAGCCAGTTTTGATAAATGTCGTCACCGCCAAATTTGTTATATGCGTCTTCATATTTCCTACTAGCAGCCGTGATTTCTTGCACTCGCTACATCAGTCATGGTCTGGTTTGTAATGTGGCGCAGTAAAGAGGCGTGACCGGCTGCTGGGGACCTTACGTCCCTCATGTCACGGTCACGCTTAAAGGCCTATTTACACTAGCAATGCTCTCAACGTTGAGCGCGCAATATTTACCATATATGGAAGTTGCAATGTTGAGAGAAAATGTTGCAAGGGGCCTCTCAACATTTTACGTGAATACCATGCCGCGTTATTTTCTAGCAGGGGCTCAAAATGTTGCAAGCGTGTCAGTCAATCAGAAACAATCCTGATATTTAGTGCAGTGTGGTCTAGCGCTGGTCGTGATCATGTTGGGCCTTCGATTGATAGTCATCTGGTCAGAAAAAACGATTTTCCAGTTAATTGATCTCTTGCAGCACCATCCCAGCATATACGAAAACACATCCCCTGACTATTCAAACAGAGATTTAGTACGGGAAGTTTACCCGTCGATTGCGAGACAGCTGGGTCACGAAACTGTCGTGCGACATTCGCAAGAAGCGTCTGCATTGGGTGGAGTCGTGTGCTGATATTCTTGTAGAAGACACGTACGCCTATTCTCCCAACTGGTTTCGACGAGCAATGCACTGTGGAACCCACATTCGTCTTTTCCGTTTTGTTTTCTCAGACTGCTGGACGAGAAGAAATGCAGTCGCAGAAGCTGCAGCAGTCAGAATAAATTGTACGTGATCATCCATACTGTTGCTATTGTCAGGTCCTAGAGCGAACACGTGATGATCATGTGACGATCTGGCGGGTAAAATGTTGCAGGTTTCTTGCACCCGTGTACGGAGAATGCTCGGAAAATGTTTTCGCTCAACGTTGAGAGCATTGCTTGCGTAAATAGCCTTTAATGACGGGCATGTGGCAGTAGGCTCTACAGGATAGGCAAAGCAAAGCAAGACAAGGTAAGGCAAGGCAATGTTTATTCTTTCTGCATTGCCGACTGTGGTAACATCGAGACAGGAGAATCAAGATCCATTACCTACTGTAGGCAACATGGACAGCTGAAACTCCCTGCCCATCAAGCTGTTGAGAATGGCAGTCTTGCCTACGGAGTGTTCTCCCATGATCAGGACTTTATAGGTGGCAGCACAGTCTTTCTCGTCCAGCGGCATGCTGGTTACTTGTCAGCCTCTGCAACCTGTGGAGAGATGGCTATGCGTCACGCCGCCCCTTACTGCTCGGCTAAGTAGAATGCAAGCAGTGGGGATACTAATTTGATCATCTGCAACATAAATATTACTTGTGTCGAAACCAGATCAAGACATCTGTGGAAAATTTCTATAGTCTCGTCCAGGAAGCAGAAATGGGGTGAAAAAAAACTCACTGGAGACAGGATAAACGCTGTGATGCAGAGCGTTGGCCTAGGTTACAAATACACAGTTCTTAAAAATGTAGAGTAGTTCTTTATACTATATGTTTAAATTACGAATACATAGTTCTTTAAATTGTATAGTGGTTCTTTATATTATATGTTTAAATTACGAATACGTAGTTCTTTAAATTGTATAGTAGTTCTTTATACTATATGTTTAAATTACGAATACGTAGTACTTTAAATTTACTGTTGTCTTCAATTCGACTTTCTCGAACTTTTACCGGCTAAGCTGTACTGGAGTGGACTTTCGTTATTTTATGGCAAGCACACGAAGGATAATCTTACAAAACATCATCACGTTTTACGGAGTCAGTGGCTGCAGCTCAGCTGATCTACCTTCTTAGTTGCAATTGGGTGAGAGTGCGTACGTCAGGGGCTGGTTTTATGAGCGCTAAAGGCACTAAGACCATTTCTGAAGGCTCTAAAGGAATGTAACGGGACAACACGAAATTCTTGCTATCTCAGCTTTTCTCTTTCTTCCTCATAGATTTAATAGTCACCCACAATACTTACTGGAATTAAACACGTAGTCCACACGTTCAACTATGAAACCATGCTTGATACATTAGAAAGAAACTGACGTAATGGATCAAATACAATATAAAATATGGCGCACTGATTACTAATTTTGTATTTTGATATTAGTATTTAGAATCTGTTTAAACGTCGTGAATTGTGCAACAGTTTGTTTGTTGTTAACGGCTTCCTAGTTAGAAACGCTTTGTTGTCGTTCACCATCCATATGCGCGCCTCGAGCCAGCAGTGACATGCGACTGATCACGTAACTCATCTTTGGCCTGAACATGACCGATCTGGCCAACGCAGAACACAGAACGATATCCGG